>CM040238.1:17830692-17986486 GCA_022545495.1 Chrysanthemum lavandulifolium | reverse complement strand
ACAACATGTGGGCAACCCCCCACACTGGGGTGGTAGAAAGATAGAAAGAAGTCGAAATATGGGTGAAAACCCATATGGCATGCTCTTGTTTTGATTACCGAGTCGCTAGCTTGACTCGACCCGTATTCATTTGTTCATGGGGAAAGTAACGTGGAAAACCAATCTCGATCGGACTTTCGTTCACAATGTTTGGACAAACATTTGAAGCACGTGAAAGTTCCACACCGATGAGATATACATAGAACCGCTCAAGATAATGGTACATGGAAATGCGGGATCAAAGATAATGTCTTCATTCCGAAGGAGTGAAGAGCAGGAGAAGTGACGAATATATGAAGAAAAGAAAGAAAATCATGATAGAAATCATGACTAACTCTTCGTCCTCAATAGGAGAATTCATAGTTTCATGAATCTCATCGGTTAAGCTTGCTTGATCAAGACATATTATGGAGTGTCTAGATCAAAGTAGAAATTATCATACTCCGCGGAGATATGATATGAGTGAGTTCATCGAGAACTCCATGAAGGTGAATGAATCATATTCGAATTGATATGAGTAGGTTCACGGTGAACTCCTCCAATGTAAATGATTCATAATTGGGAGAGAATTATGAGAATGAAAAGTGGTACCGCCACTAGTCTTCTCCCATATTATCAAAGCAGAAGGCTTTCATTTCGAGATTAGAATCATCGGAAGAATGTCACTACCCTTAATGGGGATAGGAGATGAAATTGGTTTCTCTTTGAAAGCCTCGATTTTAGAAATGAGAAGGCGACATTCAATAATCTAAGACGAAGAGCTTCATCTTTGATTTCGGTGTCGATAACTTCATCATTCTCTCTTCTAAGCTAACAAGCTCGGAAGGTGAATCTTCCACATAAATGATGTCTCCACAAGATAACGAATCATCATCATCGAATCGGAGAACATCTCAACATGATCTTTTGGGAAGACAAGAGGGTAGGATATCACACAAATGCTCGAGAATTCCTTGTGACTCTCTTGGGATTGGGACAAGGTTCTCAACACTAGACTTTATGAATTCGTCCGATTCCTTTTCGAGAACAAGTGTCGAGATGCTCGTCCCCATGTTCGAGAGAGTGAGTGGGAGCTTCAGGCGTGATAGCGGTTGTTTGAGATGGAATCTCAACCGATCGGGGAGTTGAGAAATATTATCTTTAAAAGGATAAAAACTCTCCTCGTCATCGTCATATAGAGCGCCTTGAGAAATTGGGAACGCCTTAGAGCCGCATGCTCTAGGACTAATAATTCTTCCCTAGATTTGCGAGCCTCTCGTTCTTCTGGTTCTTGACTAGCAATTCTCCCATGGTCTTTCACCACTCACTTGATTCTTAAAGTTACTAATCATATCATCAAGTGTTTTCATTGTGGTTTCAAAATCTTGGGAGATTTCTTGAGACAACGGCTCGGTGGAGTTTGAACCAGTATGGTCTTGTGGAGGTTGGAAATTGTCAAACTGTGAGAGTCATGATTGTTACAAGGAAATGGATTCCTATTTGACAATCGAGTGAAGTGGGACCTCCACAAGACTTTCACAACAAGAAAGCGGCTGAGTGCAGACGGGTGAATTATATGGATATTGGTCATAACCAAAGTTCGAGCATCACGGAAAACTGCTTCATAGACAAACGTGTTTCCGGATTGACACTCAAATCCTTGGTGAGGACCTCCACAAAATTCACAGCAGATTATGTTGATTATATGAAGATAAGTCGGTGTGGTGGGTAATTGGAAAAGTTTGAGGGTCGTTAAATGAGTTCGGATTAGGATCATAATCAAATGAATTCCTCGAACCACAAAACAAACAACTCCCGTTATGAATATCATTATCACATTGTACACACGTACACCAACGATGTGGTGAACCAAAAGAGGTTCACCACAACCGACTAAGGAATAAACGACTTCATTTGAGAGTAATGAGAAAGAATCGGTTCATTCAAAGAATCAACAAAACCAATATGGTGATCCGAATGACTATCAAGTCTCGAAGAACATTTTGAAAAATCCGGAGGTGGGACAAGTGGTGTGCTCGAGAGCTAGCAATTTCCACCACTTCCGTTATGGTCTCGGTTACGGTTCTTGAGAACGTGAAGATTAGGCAAGTCATTCTTGCTAGTCACCGGTGTTTGAGCGGGTTCATCGTAATCAATTCGATTCTCGACCTTTTTCATCGGCATGAATTTGTTCAATTAGATTACGGCTCTAAATTCAAAGAGATTGTCCTCGTAACCCTCGGTGGGTGCTTGAGGTAACACTAACATTCGAACGGGTTTGTCAACATTAGAACGTATTTCGGGATGTGGCGTGGGGTTGAAATAACTTTGAAAAGACTTTTGATGGATAATTCGCACAAATCGCAAAATTCGCGAACTAGGCCTTCCACACCGCTCACACACGTACTTGTGACAATGATGTTGATCCTTTCCATACACGAAGATGATCGTCGTCATTAGAATTAAACATATAGAGGTTAAGAGAATCAAATGGTCGCGAGGATAAAGATGAGTATTTTGGATTTTATAAGAAAATATAAATATATATAGATGGATGGTATGAACAAAGAGTGAATATTCAAATCAATAATCGCTAGACGGAAGATAATCAAGACGACTCCCGTGGCGCAAAAATTTGATCCGTAAAAAGCCAGTCAAGTTTTCTCGCATGGCCAGGCCACTTGTGAATGGTAAATCGTAAGAAACTTAAAGCAGTTCGAGACGAATGCAATGAAGATCCGAGAGTATAGTGTTTCCGGATCGTTATGTCCCAATGTGCGAAGAATCACCAAACGAATAGTGATCGAGAGATTTGAACGGAAAAGAGGATTTGAATTATTATAACTACAGAAAAAGTCTATAAATTACAACGGCTTAAATGCAAATTAAAGAAAATTAAAAAGATAAAAAATATTAAATAAATGCTATCACTATTTTCAAAATGATGTTTTTGATTTTATGTTTTTATAAAACTGAATTAAAAACTACGCGACGTACAAATGAAAATATGAAACTAAATCAATATTAACCCTAAAAATATGAAAATGATATTTTTACAAACCTAATGATAAAAGAAAACTTTTAGAAAAAGAAAATTATTTTTAAAACTATTTATCTAATTATTATTAATTAAAAACTAATTTTAACTATTTAATAATAACCTAAAATACAAGAAAATATGAAATAAAGCTAGAAAAATGAAATTATGACTTGGAAAAATCTAAAATATCAAAAGAGAATTTTCAAAACTATTTTTGTATTTTTCTGATTATTTTTGTATTTTCTATGAATTTAAAACTATTTAAATCTAATTTAAATTGTGAAAATACCAAATAAAAGGGGAAAAATAGGAAAATATTTTTATGCTTTTATATTTTTCTTAAACTGGTAAAATTGAAAAATTATTTTTTGGAACTTTTTCTTAATTAATTGCAATAAAAGCTATTTAAAATGACTAAAAACTGATTTAAATAGTGAAAAATACTAAACAGTGACTAAAAATTATGAAAAACTCAGGAAAATTCTAAAATATTAATCTAAATCTATGAAAAATAAGAAATCATAAGCTTATGTGTGAGATATGAGGGCTGTAGTGTTAACTGTTACCAAATAAGCAATAGAAAATAAGCAAATAAGCACTAAAAGTTATCAAACTGTTACAGCAACTAAATTATACTAAAATAAGCTAAAATCAACTGATTACTTCTACTCCTAATCTCTGATAAGCAGTTCAACAAGATTTAAGCTAACTGATTGTTTATCCAAAAACTGATTTAGGTCCTAAGTTTGAGCTTATCCACAAGCTTATCAGAAGAGCTTGAGTACAAAACAGATATGTGGTCTTCAAAACCACCCAGCAAACTACAAATGGACCAAATATGAGACCATCATAAGCTGTATTGAACCTTGTGCAGAGGCTGCAATATCTGAGAAAAACAGGTTTGACATGGTTTTGACTTTTGAAAACAGTTACAAGGTTTGACTTATCTGAGATTTGAGATCAAATAATGGACTGAAGTTGATGAATACTGATGAAATGCAACTACAACAAGCTGGTTTATCACATTCTAAACCTATATGTAATGATTTCAGTAACTGGTTTCAATAGTTATGCATATAAGATCAGTAGACTTGTGATTTTGACTTAGAGTGCGAATGGCAGCAAAACAAGGACTGATATGAATGTAACACACTATAACAAGCCTCAACAACTGAACTACTCCATTGTTTTAACTTCTAAAACAGTTTTAAGTACTAAACCAAACACTCCTTTAATAATTTTAACAAACAATTTAAGCCATCTAATCCTATAACTCTTATGCAGACAGTGAAATAAGCAGTAAACTAAGATCCTAAGACTAATTAAACATCACATTAAGCACTAACATGATCACAATTACCATAGCATACAAGACAGTTTTGAGCTTAAAACTTACAAGAAGTCCAGCTGAGTTTTAGCATCACAATAGAACCAAACCAACCCAATCCAACACCAAACACTAAATCGACCAACTCAAGTATCATTTCAACCCATTTCCATTTCAGAACCAAGTATAATCACCGTTGACTTTCGTTGACCATAAATGAAATATGCTTGAAACTGCTTTTGAAAGCTTATCAAAAGCTAAAAGAAGCTTTAATAAACTCACTTAAGCTTAAAAAGAAGTCGTTTGAATCTTAAACATAGGTGTTTGAAACTAAATTTTGCAACTTGATGGACTTGGAAACATGAAGTTTAAATGAAACTTTGAATTAGAACTTGAAAGCGGATTATATTGATAAAGCAACTTAGTTTGAATACATAAGAATGTAAAATTACATCTTTAAACTTAATTTAGAACATTAATAATAAAAACGACATACAAATGAAAAACTAAAAACTAACTACCCTTTCTTCTAGCTTCATCTTCCTCTTTTTATACCCAACTCTCCTTCTCTCCTCTTTCTGAGCTAATCCCACCTTGTTTTATGACCATTGGATCACTCAAGTTGATCTCAGCCTTTGATTGCATTTTGGCGGGAAAAATGTATTAAGCCAATGGGAGAGGTTGAGTGAGAAGAGGGGGGAGGCATTTAATGTATTTTGTAGTTTGGTGTTGGTGGAGTAATAAGGGTGTGGAAAGGTGAGCTGGAGGGATGGTAAAGCCTGGGTGTTGCAGAGGTGTAGGTTGCAGGGTGATGATGGAGGGAAAGGGGAAACCCGTGAGGGGTTTGACCAGTGTTTGACCGGGTATTAATAATAAAGGGGGGTCAAAGGTGAAGGGTCCAAATGGGGTTGGCAGGGGTCAATTGGTTTGTGACAAGGCCAAAAGGTATTAAAGGGTTTTAATGACAAGGACCTAATGTGTAATTTCTGTAAATCAAGGGACCTATGCTGCCAAATTTGCAAAGTTGCTCCAAGGACTAAAAGTGACAAGTTTCAATAATGCAAGGACCAAACTTGACATTTTCAAATTTCAAGGCCATTTTGCCAATTTTAAACTTGAAGGACCAAACTTGTAATTTCTCAAAACTTTTGATATTTTTAACCAAAGGACTAATTTTGACAACTTATGATTTTAAAAGGACCTTTGGTGATTTTTCTTTGAAATTATGTGCTCGGGGACTATTTCGACAATTTTTGAAATTTGGGGGCTAAAGCGCCAATTATGCAAACTTAGCTCATTTTTCATCGATTTTGAACATTTTGCATCCGAAACATATAAAATACAATTTTGAGATATTTTCGAGATTTTGATGCATTCGAGCATTTTAAACGTTTTGCAGTTCAGATTTAACCAAAAATGATGAGTATTTACACACTCATCAATACTCATCTTATCCATACATGTCTAACATGAATGGAATGTTTAACACTAATGGACCCATGAATAAATGGGGACCAAACTTTTGAGTTTATTATTGTTTTAGGTGTGCTTAAAGGTCGACCTAGACCCCGATGAATGGGTCAAGGATAGCGGGTGCACGAGGCACATGACCGGCAATAGGATCTATTCTCTACATATGAATCCGTAAATGGAGGTAATGTGGTGTTTGGAAATAGCAAAAGTAGAATCATCGGTAAAGGTACGGTTTCTAACAAATCTCTAACCATTAACGATGTGTGTCACGTAGAAAACCTAAACTTTAATCTCTTAAGTATAGGACAAATATGTGATAAAAGTGCAATGTACTTTTACGAAACCGATAGTAAGATACTTAAAATGGCATAACCATAGGAAGAGGAATTAGGAAACATGGAGTCTATGTCATTAAATCGGTAATGAACCTAAAGACAAACTATGTCTTACCTCTATGGATGATACTTGACCTTATGGCATCGAAGATTGGGTCATGCCAATATCGACTTCTTCAATCGCTATCATCCAAAGATCTAGTAAGAGATCTACCTAAGTTAAAATATGAACATCATTTTGTGATGCTTGTAATATAGGAAAACAAGCTCACTCGAGTCATAAAGCCAAAAACATGGTGTCCACAACTAGGTGTCTAGAATTACTACATATGGATTTATTTGGTCCATCCGCTATCCAAAGTTATGGAGGCAACTACTATACTTTGGTAATAGTGGATGACTACTCTAGGTATACTTGGACAAAATTTTAAAGAACAAAGCGGAAACCTTTAACTATTTTGAAATATTAAGCAAAAGATCCAAAGACAACTAGGAAAACCCATAGTGTCTATTAGGACGGATCATGGTAGGAATTGATAATGAAGTGCAATTCGGAGCTTTTTGTGACGCTAATGGTATTACTCACAACTTCTCGGCTCACGCACTCCACAATCGAATGGGGTAGTAGAAAGAAAGAATAGAACCCTTCAAGAAATGAGTAGAACCATGCTTAACGAACAATCCATACCTCAAAAATTTTGGTGTAATGCTGTTGATACCTCAACATACATACTCAATCGAGTCTTAATTAGACCAATCTTAGGTAAAACTCCATATGAGTTACTCCGAGGCAAAAAGCCTACTTTAAATCATTTTAGAGTCTTTGGAAGCAAATGCTTCATTCTTAACACTAAAGATTACCTTACAAAATTTGATCCTAAATCAACCGAAGGTATCTTTTTAGGTTACTCGCCTAATAGCAAAGCTTACGTCATATTAAACAAAGAAACAATGAAGGTAGAAGAGTCATTAAACATAAAATTTGATGAAAGTCCACCCAAACCCTCTCCACCTCTTGTCGATGGCGAGATCATAGAGAGTGAAGCTATTGTAATTAAGAAAAGATTAACGAAGAAGATGAACCTTCAATTAGTGAAATCACAAACATTAAAGAGTCCAAAGATCACCCGTAGATAAGGTCATAGGAAAGCTAAGCGAGCGAACATTAAGGTCTCAAGTTCAAAACCTAAGTAGCTTATTTTGTTTTGTTTCAACTATAGAACCTAAGAACACACAGAAGCCATAAAAGATGAAAGTTGGATAATGGCTATGCAAGAAGAATTAAATCAATTTGTTTATAATGATGTTTGGACACTTGTCCCTCCACCTAGTAATCAAACCGTAATAGAAACAAAATGGGTCTATAAAACAAATTAGATGCAAAGCGGAGTAGTATCTAGGAACAAGGCTAGACTCGTTGCCCAAGGGTATAACCAACAAGAAGGAATAGACTTTGATGAGACCTATGCCCCCGTGGCTAGATTAGAGTCTATAAGAATACTTCTTGCGTATGCTTGTGCTAATGATCTAAAGCTTTATCAAATGGATGTCAAAAGCGCTTTTTCTAAATGGTCTTATAAATGAAGAAGTATATGTAGCTCAACCTCAAGGCTTCATCGATTTTGAAAACCCAAACACGTTTATAAATTAAAGAAAGCCCTTTATGGTCTTAAACAAGCTCCAAAAGCTTGGTATGATAGACTCAAGTCCTTTTAATTAAACATAACTATACCATGGGGTTAGTTGACAACACACTTTTACTAAGAAAAGGAGTCACACATAATCATAGTACAAATATCGTAGATGATATTATATTCGGATCCACTTGTCAAGACATGTGTGATGATTTCTCTAAAATCATGCATGACGAGTTCGAGATGAGTATGGCGGAGAACTTAGCTTCTTTCTTGGTCTACAAATTAAACAAGTAGAAGATGGTATCTTCTTCAATCAATCTAAATACATCAAGGAGATGTTAAAGAAATTTGGTCTAGAAGAGTCGAAACCAATTAGGACACCCATGTCATCCGACACCAAACTCACAAAAGATGAAGGCGGCGAATCCGTAGATAATACTAAATATCGTGGCATGATAGGTAGTCTCCTCTACCTCATGGCAAGTAGGCCGGATATCATGTTTAGTGTGCGCTTATGTGCTGGGTTTCAAGAAAACCCCAAAACTTCACACCTAGAAGCCGTAAAAGAATTTTTAGATACATTAAGGGTACAACACAATTAGGATTATGGTATCCTAAGGGCACGGGTGTAGAAACAATTGTATATGCAGATTCGACCATGCGGGGATTACGTTGATAGAAAAAGTACAAGTGGGGTGTGTACTTTCATAGGATGTTGTTTAACATCGTGGTTTTCTAAGAAACAAACGGCTCTAGCAATATCAACAACCGAAGCCGAGTGCGTCTCGCCGCAAAGCATGCCAACAAGCACTATGGATGAAACAAGCGTTAGTAGACTACGACATCCATCTAAGCGACATAGCCATTCTATGTGATAACAAAGGTGCCATCGACTTAAGCAAGAATCCGGTATTGCATTCTCGCCAAGCATATAGAGATTCGTCATCACTTCTTAAGAGACAATGTTCAAAGGGAACATTTCTATTGAGAAGGTAGCATCCGAAGATAACATAGCCGGCGTCCTCACCAAACCGTTGAGCGGGAACAATTCAACCTACTTCGTCTTGGTCTTGGTTTAATGGAACACACGTCGTAATTTATTTTGACTCTACAAGGTATGTAAACACTAGCCTTTTTCCCTCTGAGTCTAGGATCTCTGCTTCACGCACAACTCACAAACAATACGGGAATTTTCAAAACCTAAAGATAAGTTTTTTTTTTAGCTCTCCTACTTTTTATATACACATTCTCAAAGAAAACCTACTTTCACAATGTTTTCTAAAAGGATGATACCTTCCGTATCAATTTCACAAAATCAATTTCTCGCGTCTAGGACAAATCGCTTTTCATTATTAATACAAAGTAAAACCCGTTTTCATTGCATCTCATGTCTTTTGAATGCTAAAGGGACACATAACTAATATGTGTTTTCGGTACATTCATTTAAGCTACAATGAATTAGGAGCATTGACAACACAAGATTACGTACTTATGTACTAAATATGTGTTTTCGGGTTATCTCAATAGGATACTTTTATACTTCTAGATTAGTTTTATTTCTTTTTAGGGTCGAGATAACCGCAACTCCAAATAGTTTGCATATAGGCACACAATAGGCAAAAATATTTCCAAAAGAGAATTTTGTCTTGCACGAAACACGGACCCACGGATCCCGGCCTTCATCTTTGGGCGGATCCCTCATGGGAAGGATCCGTGGGATCCGTGTATCTGAGTTGTTTTCAACTTCTATTTTGTCATTTTGGATGAAATATTCACATTTGTCTTATTTTTGGGAGTATGTTCTTTAATGCTTGTGTTCTCATGATCACATGCCTTGAATTCATATCTAATCATTAGATTTTAATCCACATTTTGGGTCAAGCATTCATTACAATGTGTTGTTTTTTCTATATATATAACTCCCAAAATGCTTGCATACTCCATCTCCTTCTCACAAACACACTTCATAATGTCATCCAAAAACCCTTTAGGAGAATCATCTAGTACAAACAATCATGATATCCAAACCTTTGTACTTCCACCATCCAAAATACCACAATCAAATGCTAGGATATCCGCCCGGATTAGTATCCGATCTTGTTGTTTAGCAAAACCAACCTCAAATGATTCATCCTCAAATAACTCACCACAAGATGCTTCCATTATAGCACCACCCTCATCACCAACAAGTACACCAACTTCATCACCACCTAAAATAACTCTTTGGAACTCCTTGGGACTCAACAAGATCTACCCAACCTAAAGAAAAGAAATAGTCTTTTCCACACCCCCATCACCAAATACTATTTTTCAAGATCTTGAAACATCACCACCTCTAGCTCCCATCACATCACAAGAACATCTAGGTTCTTTTCCACCACCACATACAAACATTCCGGATTTTGATCCATATTTTCCTATTTTTCCACCACAACTTCCGCATAACTCAAATCAAAACAACCGGAAAACTTCCGCACTCATTACCCACATCATCTACATTGTGAACATTGCCAATCCACTAGGGAAATTGCAATAGAAGTTAGGGAAGAAATGCGTTTCATACTCAACCTCATCCTGATCGCATCAATACAATTACTCATCAAAACCTCCATCCATAACCTTATGCAAGCATGGAAGGAATCTCTACTACTATTTTTCACTTTTATATCTTTTGTCATTTTCAAGAACAAGTCTTGTTCTTATTTTTACATGCTTGTAAGTGGCTTAACTACCACTCCAATTTGTCGTTTTATTACAAGGCCTTGTTTACATACCTTGGCTCCCTATCTTGTTTCTCGACAACCATAAGATCAATTAAGCATGTTACTAATTTTCTTTTGTAGATTTTTCTTCTCTTGGCGCCCCAAACTAGGGGAGCTACCGTCGAGGGGAGTAAGTAGACTACTTTTTCCTCCAGGGTTAACTTTTGTTTCGACAAAAGGGAGAAGAAGTAAAACTTAGGAGCTTTCAAAACTTACATCTATTCTTAAGTTTTACTCATCATAACATTATATTTTGTCATCAACAAAAGGGAAGATTGTTAATACAAATAAACCGTAAAAGCGTTTATTAATATTTTGCGATCTCTTTGTGTTTTGTTGATAACATATATAATGTTGTCTTAAATATAATTTTAAGGATACATGTTATTTTTGTAAAGCATTTACATATAATCTTTTAAATAAAAAATGTAGTAACAAAAGCATTTGTTGTAATAGTAAATTAGGATGGGTAAAATCACAACCCATGGATCTTAACCCATACCAAAGAGACTTGATACAATGTATACTTAGATACATTGAATCTAGATATAACCCATGGACCAACCCATGACCCATAACCAAAACCCATGGGCAAGAGGCGTTCCACGGATCCCTAGCTTTGTGCTAGCCGGATCTCAAGTGGAAGGATCCGTGGGATCCGTGTGAACAAGTGAGGAAATTTGCCTATAAATAGAGAGCCATTTCTTCATTCTAACTCACCCTCTTCTTACTAAATCTCTCATACACTCTCATTCTCTTCTAACATATAGATCACTTGATCTAGAGAGTTGTTCTTCTTTTCTTTCTATTTGTGATTCTCATATAGGTCCTTCTCAAGGCGAGATCACGAGCATTCTACAAGTCATCCAAGCAAGGGTCCTTGATTGATTTGTCCTCCATAAGATTTACATGGCGAAGATCTTGTATTTGATATTTCATATATTTGTTGTGTAATAGTTGTGTTGGTTTGGTCCACCGTACTACGGACTCGGTATCTAGCTTTGTCACCGGATAAAGTGTAAACAACGTTGTGAAGGCTTCTCCGCCAAGTGAAGGAGTTTGTTGACATAGTGCTTGAACTCTCGAGTAGGTGACTCGGGGAGTGGAGTAGAGGCAAGGAAGGTGTCCTTGTAGCGAACCACTATAAATCGGTTGTGTCATTTCTATCCCTTATCTTTGTTTATTTACTTGCATTATCATTAGATCTATCGTTCTCAACATCCATACGATTTCACATAATATCGAATCTAAAGTTTTTGAAATCAACTTAAAATCGGCAAAACTATTCAACCCCCTTCTAGTTTTCCACAAAATCATTCAAACATAAGATAAAAATTAAACACATTCCTATTGTCTCTTTCGTCAATTCTTCCTCTTTCTTTTTTGACTTAGTGAGATTGTGCGAGGTTTTGAATCATGCCTCTTAATTGTTTGTATTCCGCGGTCTCGTTTGGAATGGTTGGAAGTTGTTCGTGGTATTCAAGAATGTCCAATTTGATGTTGGATACGGGTCGATGTCCTCCTCATCTTCTTCTTCCTCTTCTCCGGCCGAGGAGTCCGAGAGGGCTTGGGTTTCTCTCCATTGACCATGAACCGTTTAGATGGTTGTTTGGTAAGGGTACCATGACGTGATCGGAAGGTAATGGTCATCGTTGATAGGGATGGTTGCAATGCACTAACATACTTACAAAGTCGTGTTAGGAGCATACCATATGGGAGTACCATGTTGGAAGCTTTGAATACCCCAACCATTCTCCTTACCATGTAATAGGCAAGATTAAATGGCCTTTGGTGGATAAGACAATAGATCATTTGCACAAGGCATGCGTTTGGATGATCTTTGTTTCCAACTAGGCTAATGATGTTTTCTAAGGATTTCTTCCCATTTTCTAAACATGGGATGCATTTCAAAAGTTCCATTTAAAGGGATTGCGGTGAATTAGCTTTTGTTACGATCGTAACGGGATTGGTCGGTCCTAATCTTAAAGATAGTATCGCGAATGGTTTCGGGATTGTCGAGAGGAGTGTTGTAAAGAGGCTTAGGATCAAGTGCAAGGTTTTGAGCGTTAATTGCCCAATCTTGAGTACATACAAATTCCTTCACAAGGAATGCGAAGAATTTGAGCAAAAGTGTTGAGAGGAAGAGTAAAGTTTTGTGTGTTGATGATAAAGGCGATTGAGATGCTATTATCGGTGTTTCTAATGATCCTAAAGCTTTTGTAAAACTCAAAATGAAAACCGGACAAATTTGTTCATCATGTCAAGAAGACAATCAAAGTTGATTGTCGAAAAAACTTGACGAGTGTCGGTATTTTCAAGGAAACATTCCTTGACTACACGACCTTGAATAAGTCGTTTGTGAGGCTTTTGAAAATTTTACGGTTAGTTTTGGTCGACCCCTTTACGATAGTAGTGAGTAAGATAGTGGGCGGTGTCATGATGATCTTGTTGAGTGGCTTTGGGCATGGTTGGTCCTAGAAATATAAATTTTCCAATTAGGTAAAATTAGTTGGAAATGGGTTTATGGTTTTGGTTTGTATTAACAATGTTGTGAGCACAATGTGATTTAGTTAAAAGCCCTTTTCACGATTAATTTGAAAAACCCTAATTAAATTAATTTGATTAAAACTTAAGGAACCATAAACCCTAGAATGAAGATGATGAAAATTAGAACAAGTTAATGTAATTACTTACAATGGTGTTCTAGGAAGAAATGCTTTGAGGTTATGAAAGCCAATGAGGATGAATGCGAGAGCTTGGTCGTTTTGTGTTATGAGAATAGAGGAAAAAGATCGGTGGTGATTTTGAAAGCGTATGGTCGAGTTCTGCTCCACGGTTCCCCGGATCCTTTGTATTTGGGATCCGGCTAGTACAACTAGAGGATCCACTATTAAGAACACATAAAAAAATTGTTTGACAATCTTTTGTAGTATGCTTACGGAATAGCTTACAAAAAATAGTTCGGAGGTTTTAGATGACGATTGTTTTTGAATGACGGCTTTTGATGAATCTCATATCGAGGATGTGATGATGGCGTTAAAAAATTATTCCTATGACGAGAAAGGTAGAAGAGTGACGAAAGAGACTTCTAACGCTCTTAGTGTTATAATAATCAAAGTAGTATTTGTGAGAAAAAAAATAGAACTCAAGTATCCTATCTAATGAAAAGTAGAACATACCTTTATGCTTCTTGATTTGGTATAAAACCAAAGATACTTCATGAGCTTTTAAAGTAATCCTTTGTACTTGATGTACTTAAGTTGTGATTACTTTAAGAATCCTTCTTTGAATGTTGACTTCATCTTTGAGTGAAGATTTTGGAGAATTCTAGCATGAAAATTACTCGAGAACGGAATATTGTTAGAATCGTCTATCAATGTCCAACAAAATGTTTTAACGTAAAATATGATCCAAAGAAAAAAATCCTTCTTTGTAGTTTTCAAACATACACGGATCGTATCAAGTCTTTAAAGTACAATATACTTTAAGAAACTTGGTTCTGAAGCTCGATACCAATTGTGGAAAACTAGAAGGGGTTGAATAGTTTTACCAATTTAAAACTTCCTTTTAAATATTTAGATCGACTTATGTCAATCTATTTGGTTGTTTATGTTGGACGTTGATAGATAGATATATAAACATATAATGAAAGATAAAGTAAGAAGCACATCACCACGACACAAGTTATTTATAGTGGTTCGGCTACAAGGACACCTTCCTTGCCCTACTCCACTCCCCGAGTCACTACTCGAGGTTCGTAAGCACTACACCAACTCCTTATGGCGGAGAAGCCTTCGGCGTCGCTTAACCTTTTTCCGGTACAAAGCTAAATACCGAGTTCTTTCACACCAAGGCGAACCACACCTAACACAACGTCGCCTACCCTTTATACTGATTGCTAGGCTAACCACCGAGTTCTTTCACACCTTGGAGAACTAATCCTATCACAACGTCGCCTACCCTTTATTAGGTACTAGGCTAAGCACCTGGTTCCATTATGGAGGAACTACTACCCTTCATGACACAACACCTATTATCAAGGAGATCTACTCCTTGTTACAACACCATCAAGGATATCACCATCCTTGTGAATAAATAAACACTTATATGTATAACGATGCACCTCATCGATTATCGACCTAAGCATTCTTCCCAAATGCTACTTGATTAGATTCTTGGCATCCTTCACTAATGCCTTTGACACAACGCTTGGAATCCTTCACTAATGCCTTCGTCTTGACACCTTAAGCATTCTTCACTAATGCTTTGACGCGGATGATCGGCATCTTTCACTAATGCTTTCATCTTGACACTTTCGGCATTCTTCACTAATGCCTTCAACCCAACATCTATGGAGAAAGGAAGAACTATCAACAAGAGAACCTTCGTTGTCTTGATGATGATGACATGGCAACTCATGGACTTGAGCTTGCGTCTTCAAGATGTAGTGATCTTTCCTTTAATAGGAATCTACAAGATCACACAAAACAAAGAGAAAATCTACATAGATCTCTTGGATCCGAGGTTAGAGGTTAGAATACTTGGGGAAGTATGTGTGTAAAGGGATGAATAGAAAGGAAAAATGGCTCTCTATTTATAGAGGAAATTCACTACTATTTCCTCGGATCCCACGGATCCTTCCACTGGGATCCGGCTAGCACAAAGCTAGGGATCCGTGGTCCGCTCTCTTTGCTATGGGTATTTTGGGTTATGGGTCATGGATCATGGGTTATGGGTTGATCCATGGTTTTCAATCTAGATACAATGTACCTAAGGATACATTGAACTTGTGTAAGTGGTATATATAAAACCATGGGTTATGGGTCAAAACCATTTGCTAGTTTTATCTATTTAGTATATACTTGCTTTTACCCATTTTAGTATATACTTGTTTTACCCATTTTAGTGTACTTAATATAAGTATGTATTAACCCAATATGTAAACACTAGTTGTTGTACATATGTATCTAACTCATAGAGTTACTTAAACTTGTTAAGCCAATATGTAAACACTAGTTGTTGTACATGTGTATCTAAAATATAAAATCACTTAATCTTGTTATAGTGTTTTATGTGAAAACGTAAGTGTGTTAGAAAACTATTTGTTCAAACCATTTACGTATTTTATTTGTTTCGTTAATATGATTTTACTTTTGTTATCGACAAAACATTAGAAGATCGTAAAATATAAATAAACGTTTTACTGCTTATTTGTATTAACACATTTGTCATTGTATGTAACCACCTATTCTATACACCTTCTTACTAGTCTACTACCTTTGAAATGGTGATGTTGCCGCCTCAAGTCATAATAATTAAGGTGCCGCGGCACCATTTAACCGACTATAGAATGTAACTTTTAGACATTGGTAGCAGGCAAAAGTTTTTACATCAAAAGGTAAGCATAAATAGTTCATTAGATACAATGACAACATGATACTTTGATACAATTTGGTGCCATAAACTAATACAATTCACAACGAATACAACTTCAAACAAATCATACACCCCACAATACCTACCAAAGCTTCAACTTCAACGGCGGAACATCACACCCCAAAAGCTACCCAGATTCCTCCCAATTCAACTCACTACCATTAACAACAAGCGCTCGGGTCGAATCCGGTTCACATAACATTCCTTCTCGACCATCATAATCTGCTCAACCTCCAACACACTACAAATCTTATACAACATTCTTGAACACTTCCCCAACTTATGTCTCCTCGATTCATCAATTGGTTTCCCAATACAACCCACGCATTTTCGACCATCAGGCCTTTTTGGTGTTGGTAATCAACGGAGATTGAGTAATCGAGTTGGGATTCGTCGAGTAAAGATGGGGTGTTAGAAAGGTTGTGAAGGTGGAGGTGTTAGATCGGTGGTGGAAGTGAAGATGGGGTGTTAGATCGATGGTGATGGGGAAGATGGGGGTGTGAGATTTGTGAGATCAGTGATGATGGAGAAGTTGTGTTAAAAATGTTATAATGTTTTAAAAAGTATAAATTGTATTTATGTATTTAAAATGTATTTTGTATTGTATTTTGTATTTAAAAAGTATAATACATTACAAAATATAAAATTATCTTTATCTCTTTCGATTCTTAGAAAATACGTATGTGTGAGACAAAGTTCTTAAAGATATATGTCTTTTTAATAATAAAAAAAGACTTTCTTTTTCACTAAAAACAAAATACGTACATTCTTGATAATGTAGGTCAGGTTCTTGAAGAACCAAGCCAAGTCACTAGTCTTATGTAAGACAAGTGGTAGAATATATGACTGACTTGTCAAATTTATAGGAGAGTTCTTTTGGGAGAGTTGCATGGGGCATTAAGGGTAGTGAAAAAAAAAGTGGGCGTTTGGGAGTAAATTGATTGGGCGGCCAAGGCAAGTAGAGAATATTCCCATAACAAAAGAATACACTTGATAAAGAATGACAACAACCCTTGACAACAAAGGAAAGGTCATGAAATGAAAAATCAATCATAGAAAATATTAAAAGAAAATATATTATTATAGATATATATATGTCGTCATAATGTTGATAAACTAAAGGTTAGGAACAATGCAAATTAACGGTGAATACAGAAAATAGTTACATAAAAAAAGGTTATAGAACATTTGATAAAAGCTATTATTTATTGAGCAATTAAAGGTCTTGAATAATTGAGTCTTGAGTGAACTTCGCTACGAATAAAAAATTGTTTGATAAATGTTACGAATCTAGTTTCGAATAAAGAAAATTACCATTTTAACCTCGAATGTAACAATGCTAAATGATACTAGTATATGTTAGTTGATAAATAATGTTCATTTATTGAAGTTATTACGTTAAAAATGAATGTAAGTAAAATTAAATAACATCGACTACAAGTAATCTTATCCCAAAATCGTGAATATCATATATGCATATTAATGATCACGGAGTTTCATATTAGTTAACTAATGAACATATGCACTTACTTGACCTACTTTTATATAATTTAGATTATACATTGTAGAAAAGTATGGTGATGCCATCGTATTCTTCACCCACATTGATTTTTTGAATTTAATAATTGAAAGAATATAAAAGAGCAATTAAATAATAGGGATATTTGAGTAATAGGTGGCTCACTTAATCATTTTGTATAGCCTATGATGTCAAATCGCTCAGTACATGTTTTGTCACTCAGTGGCTATTTCTTAAATTTTCAAACACGCTGACCGATTCATTTATAAACAATCAGTACTGAATTACTCCATTCAGCAGCAAACAAACACACCCATATGTGTTTTTCTTATCAAAACAATTAAAAAAAAAGAAGATATTTATTTTGTATACTCTTTGTTATGAAAATTTTTCGATTTTTTATTATTATTATTTTTAAAGCAGCGATTAACTATATCGCGATATCTCAATGCCCACAAGATCGTGATTTTTGAAGTACTTATTTTGTAAGAATTGCATTCTTCTCCTAAGACCGTGAATATTGAGCTCGATAACTCCATCAAAAATTTCACTTATTTGCAACTTTGTTTGCGTCGAGCCAATGTGGCTGAAATTCGTGAACTTCTGAAATGTCCATAAGACGCAACAACTGATTGTCCTCCACTAGCATGTACAGTAAAAGATTAATTGTATAAATAGGCTTAAGAAGCCAATGCAAATGTTCAAATTGTTTCACTACAAAGTTGTTCGGTGCACCTTATTCAAAGAAGACAGCCTTCCAAGAAAATAAGTCCTCCACAGCCTTAGTTTAGCTTCTTGTAATAAGATGTAGTCGATGTATTTATTCATGTATTAAGTCTAGATACATTAGAGAAGTAGTATAGTCTTAGGGTGTGTTTGTTTCATTTAGATGTTTTAGGTCTGAATCTGACTACCACATCTTTCCATTTTTTATAGATGTTTTAGGTTTCATTTGTTTTTTTTTAAGAAACACACACTTTTCCTTTTTCTTTTCTTTTTTTTTTTTTTGTCTTGGTCACGCATATATTTATGTTTGTCTTTTTGTAGCATAAATGTTTCTTTTCTCTAATATCTTCAAAATTAAACATAAACTTTCGCTTCTTCAACACGTTATTATTCATTTCTTTCAAAGCACAAAACAAATGGTATTGTTTTTGCAAATTAAGACTTTAGATTTACTCTTTTTCAAAGTACATGGTTTGCACATGTAGATATAAAACTTTGAAAAAGCAAACGACACCTTAACGTAAGTCAAACTGTATAAATAGTCTCTATCAAGGTTTTCGAGATCGGGATCCTACTCACGATCGTTTCGTGCTGCGAGATCGTGATCGTAAGATTGGATAGGAATCTTAAGATCCTCTTCTAACGTTATTCTTAATAGTTTTGTAATATCATACAAATTTACAAATTATTATACTCGTCATTATAAACACAAAATATTATGAATGTTTCATATAAATGTTGTCGTAAATTATGATTATGAAATGTTTAAAAAGATTAACATGTTTTTTAATTCTAAAAAAGTAACTCATAAATTTGTAGTTTTTAGTTTGTAATCGGAGAAAAGTAAGATCGGATCGGATTAGATCTTAAGATCGTATGGTCGAATCGGGATCCTATAAGATCTTAAGCACACAAAAATCACAAGTAGGATCCGGATCGTTTTCTTCTGCGATGTCGTAAAATCGAAGATCACAAGATCGTGATCGGGATCACACAATTATGGTCTGTATCATCTTCATTTGTAAGGCAACAAACACATTTTCGTAATTCAATTACACTTTCCCTCTCTTCATTTCTTGAAATTGTATTCATCTTATTTCCTTCAACAAAATTGTACATTAATGACACTACATTTACAGAAGAACCTGCAAACTAAGCTAACGTTCTCAACGGCTATGATCATCTTTGGGTCATAATCCTCAAGACGGACTGTGAGAACCGGCTCCACTTGTGACAAAAAAATGTACATGTTTCACTACCGATGCTAAGGCTGCTCAGGAACCACTCTAGACACTCCTACAAAAAACTTCAGATTTTGTACCTTGTCTTGTGCCTCAATTAAGCGAAGACTACACCAGCGCATCAATGTCTTAAGAACACTTTAGGATCTCAATCTCGATATATGATCGCTATGCTAAACCTTGATGCTTCTGGCTGCCTTGTAATATATGGCGGTGTTTGTATGATACAGATTAGGAGTGGTTAGTTGAAAAAGTATGGTGATTTCAGAACTTCGTTAAGGTCAAAGTCGCCTCTTTGTGGTAGTGGAGAAATTTTAGCCCTGGATACGTCGTTTGAAAGCTTTCAAGCAGCTGGCAAGATTAGGTATAAGTAAACATGAGAAAATAGGTTTAATTTAATAGTTTAAATAATCAGAGTTGTAAAAGGTGCTAATGAGCAATAAGGTGTTGGATCGAGATGCTTACATTTTCAAGTATCGGTGTGCTGTAGAGTTCTACAAACTTTTCTCTTAGTATTACGTTCATTTGGTCAATATCACATGCATGTGTCCAAAAGGAATCATGAACTCCTGCCACATATAAGCAATATTTATGAGTTTATGACATTAAAACTGTTTCAAATCTTAAAAAATAAAATAAAAATAGAAGCAATATATTTATTTAATGTACAAAACAAACCTGCAAAGCATAATCCAGCATCTCGACAAACAACGGCGGTCATCATCATGTGTGTACCATCAAGTGAGTGCACAAAATTTGGAGGAAACGCTGTTCTTTGCTTTTAACCTCGACCTATAGTTTAGAAAATGCCAACCGTAATCTTAGTAATTGTAAATGATGACTGCAAAGAGAATAAGGAACTAAATTCAACAGGCAATGGAAAATTACCGTGCTACCCTCCGTTGCAAAGCCAAGACTTGAAGAGGTTTTATCTGTAAAAATAATAGTCATCACTGATTATTCAGAAATCGTACACTTTGACTTTTTAAGGTCAACAGATCTTAAGTAAGTACTTACAATATGACGTTTGGTTTTGAAATAGGGTTGCACGACAGGAAGGCCTAAAGGGTAGTCCACCGAACAGGCTGATTTTCGGAGGCAATGACCTGTGAAATTACCAATTATTAACAAGAGTACAAGACTTTGTCAAATTTATAAACATTCGTTTAATATTAAATACCTTGGCACAATCACCAAGCCAACACATGGTACCCGTGCAGCTTCAAATATCTCTCAAGAGCCTCCAGAGTTACCTATGGCAAGATAATAAGTTGCAGTTTAATATAGTGACCAACTATATAATATACTTTAAAAGGATTATATAAAGCTAATCTTTCTAGACAGCTGTTAATTACTCACTCTAGCAGCATAACAGGATGCACTAAACAGAAGTTGATCATCGAGATATGACCCTTTTCTTGTAGTCTTCTTTTATTTGTTCTCGCCCCAACAAATGTAACGCCATAAACTGAAGTCATTACAGTTTGTTTGACCAGTTTCCTGTTCACCTGAAGAAAATGATAGTATTAAAATTCATGTTCTGAAAAACATTTATAAATCTTTTTTAAAAGACGTGCAAAAGCATAAAACAAACCTGGCCGATCAGGAGCTTGGCTAGTATAGCATTTGGATAAGCTGTTGGATCTTTTTCACTGTCCCTCTGCATGATCTCATGGACCCTAGCAAACCAAAAAAGGGAAAAAGGTATAGGTTTAAGAAGTAAAATAAGTAATTTTCTGCTACATAATACATATGGAAATGATGTCTGCATACCTTGTTGCAATCTCTGAGTAAACATCAGAAGGTTTTCTCCAGCAACTAAATTAACTGCATGACTTCTAACTGCAAGAAAACAACAGAATACGTTGAGAAACAGGCGCTTAAACAGAAAGTATTTAATAAAATGACAAGTATCTAATAAGTACTGGAAGTGAAAACTAACTACACAATGCAACTTACAGTGTCTCGTCCCAATGCAGCATAGTGCTGAAGCCCATTGCATGAACCATCCTACAAAAGAAATGATTCAAGTTGTGAAATCGAAAGCGATGTCTCTCAAATTAAGTATATATAATTACTGATAAACAATTCTTTGCAGTTCATGACAGTGTTAAAACACAAATCCAAACACCCTAAGTATTACCTGATGAACTGGCAGATGTGAAATGACAGTATGGGGTGATGAGCTTTTAGTGTTTCAGCCAAATTAATACAAGCTGCTAAACACTGAAAAGGATCCTCAACCGTTAACCACCACCTGTTTCCACCAAGAGGATTATCCGCGAATCGATGATCTCATTTATATGATTTTCCACAAATGCTAATCGACCATCATAAGAAAGCTTCTCAACTCCAGAACCATACAGATTTGCTAAATGTATCCTCAACCAGCGTAAGCCAGACTTCCCTAACGGCCTCCCTTCAGCAAACTCGAGTATTCCCCGACATAAATCAGAACTCAAATGATTTAAATGAGGGTGCATTGGATAAGCTCGGCCCCGAAAGTCAAGGTTGTGAGGATAATAAAAGCCTTCCTCGTCCTTCATCCTTCGAGCTACCTGTTTCAGATTTAAAGTCCTTGGACAACTTAGATTATACTAATTTGGTGTTACCTTAATTTGAATATGCCTGTTTGACTTGTATAGTCAACTTGATAGAATAATATTTTATTTCAATGCTATTAGATACTTTAAGGGTTATATAAACTAGAAATGTACTGTTTCATTTATGCGTATTTAGTTATTCTACTTTCTTTAGTACACCCAAGTCAGTTAAAGATGGTTTTGTGTCCCATCTGGGTCTTTTGTAACCCGTAAGCGTTATTCAAAATAAAATGCAACGGCTAAAACAGGACAAATGAAAATTTACATTCCTAGTTTATGTAAATAGCCCTACTATTAACTGTTCAATATATGTAACAGCATGAGAGAACATTTACGAAAGCTTTAGTTCTATGTCACATCGTTGAGAATGTAGTTCTTGGTTCATTTTCTTGGCTTTCCGCACACTCCATCTCCATTCCTTTATTTCACTCGAGTCTTCAGAATTCAAATCAGGAACGAAACCTGTAATTTAGAAAAATAAAATATCATATCTGATATATCTAATTATAAATGAGAAAATATGTCAGAAACAGTAAAAACCTAATAAAACACACAATTTAAGGTTTGAAATGTTGCTGGGATCATTGATAATATTATTTTGGAAAATATTATTTAGTAACTTGAGATGCTCACATCTTGACGATTAACAAGACCAGCAATATCACCGCCTGCAGCCCAGATGCTTTCAACTACATTAAGCAGTCTTTTATTCACCCTCCATTTGGTGTTTCCAAGTGTGTCCAAAGCCTCATATATTTTCTGCATTTGTGAAGGTGGAGCATCTTTCACAGCGTCTTGTTGCTGCCTTGATCCATGTGTACGCATGAGATATGAAGGTAAGAAAAAGTGTCCTCCACAATCATACCTGTAAAACAAGTACATAATATATCAGAATTTGATGTAACCAATTGTTTTTTAAGAGCCAAAAAGTGTAATAAGTTCAAGACTACATCAAATTCATACCCTTTCCACTTTCTTGGTGGGACCAACATAGGAACGTATGGAATTATCATGTGTCGAGCCTACATTCAGCAAATAATGAGGAATTAAACATATACAGAGACATCACACGCAAAATGGATGGATTGGGTAACAGGTCAAAAGGGGTTAAACATGAATGGGTACATTTGATACTGGTCTAAATGGGTAAGTGATGTAGAAGTTTAGCATTCGAAAACATTTTTGGCGAGCTTCAACCAACTTGACCCGTTTCATTTTAATCAAGGCTTAGAGCTTTACCCGTTTGACCAGACATACAAATACACCAGGTGTGTGAAATAAAGGCAACATTCAAACTAAACGATAACTTACAGTTCTTTCAAGTCCAGTGAGGATCATTTTATCGCACTCAATAACTCCACACTTTCTGATTTGACTGCAAATTTTAATAATATAAACAGTTAATTAGATTGGTACTGATTTGCCTATAAGATATCAACTCATCACAAGCAATACTAAGAAAATATGATACAGCACTGAGAAGAATTAACAAGATGCAACTCGGCGGCTCTGCCTATTGTCAAACACAATCAAAATAATGACAAATTTACCCTGATTCCATTGCTATGATCTTGAAAATATGTCGAAATGCTGGGCGAATATCAGGTGGAGCGTCGGCTGACTGACTAACTGGAGATTGAACATAAGCTACATCCGTTAATAACTCAATAAGACGGCATCCCAGCTGATAAAAAAGTTACAAATTCACTGTCAGTAGTCAATCCATGATAACTGTCCATGTCTGAAATTATAGAGGTTTTTCCAAGATTGATTTTCTATTTGTAGGAAGTAAATCGTTCGAAACAGACATAGATTGGTGAGAACAAACCTTTGCTTGCTTATCTCTGCCCCAAGGTATATATTCTTCATTTTTAGAATCTTTTGTACCTCCATGATTCGTTTCTTTTATCAAAGTCTTAACACGTTTCCTAAGCATCTCGTTGTCTTTAATTTCATCTTGTTGAGCTTGGATTAGGACCTTTTTGGGCAACTCTTTGATTTCTCCAAGAATGTTTGTATTCTAACCTGCAAAATACCGTTAGTACATCTTATCTACAGCATCTAAAACATTATAAATGTTACATTACACACAAATAACTCAAATTTTCATCCAGCATTTAAGCCTTACATAATTTGCCTACAAGAATATAACTCATTTCTCCTTCCTAGTAAGCACCTTACTAATTTGACAGCCAATATGTAAGGTCATATGTTAATTAACCTATGCACATTACATATATCCAGTTATCCACAAACAATTCAAAACATTACTAACTTACCTCAAGCTCAACCGCCATACCAATCTGAATAGCAGCCTGAACAACTCTCACATACCGATAATCATGCCCCATCATCAACAACCCCATCATCTTATGCATAACAATAATCGCCATTTTATCAGCAGGAAGTGAGTCAATATACGGCGCATACGCTTCCTGATGCTTTTTAGTATTCGGCGAATTCTGTTCCTTCTCAATCGCCTTACTCAACGGCTCAAACCAACCTGCAAACAACGACTTCACATAAGGCAAATTCGGAGCCAGCTTTTTCTCACACATTTCCCTCTGAAACTCCCTATACTCCTCAGTCATCTTCTCCCACGCCTCGGTTTCCGCCTTAATTTGCCTCCTCCTCAAAATATAATAATTCCTCTTATCAAATTCCACTTTCACCCTACTTTTAAAAACAACACTATTTTTATAAAAATTCTTCATGAGCAAAGAAGTTATCCAAGGAGGGTCTTGGAAGTAAACCCTTTTCGGGTTCTTATCGGAATCCGATAAAGATTCAAACCCAGTTGGGAATCTCTGTAAAGTTGCAAGGCTTTCAAGATTCTTGGTGAAATTTTCATTAATGGCGTCAGGAGAATGAGTTTTCAAAAATGGGGGTTTTAAAGATGGTAGCTTTAAGTTATGAGGGAATGAATTTGAGTGAATTAATGGGTTTTGAGATTGGGTTTTGAAGAGATGAAGATGGGTTTTTGAAGGTTTGACTTTGGGGTTTGACCATGGAGTTTGAAGGTGGTCAGTGCTTCTTGGAGTTGGTGAAAAGATGGAGGAAGAAGCCATGGTTTGAAGGGGTGTTTGGATGTGGGTTTTAGGGGGTGGATAAGGAGTGGAAATGAGGTTGAAGAAGAACAGATTGTAAACCCTGCCTTAAACCTTGTTGTGTTGTGTCTAGTATTTGTGTTGTGTTGCCTTGTCTTTTGTTTGGTAAGGTTAAAATGGTCTTTTGGCCCTTTTTATATAAAATTGAAATTAAGAAAGTAGGTGAAACAACATATTAATGGAGTCTAATTTTGTTTCTATTTAATCTTTATTACTTTAAAAGACACTTTATTTTGTATACTCAAAAATCCTTGCATATTAAGGGATAAATCCTCATCTTTCATCTATTTTGATCTAATAGTAGGATTAACAAAATTTAATATGTCAGGCACCAAGTCAGTATTTTTCTTGAATTTTTCTTTTTTTTTATCTTTCTTATTTATTTTCTCATCGTTTGTATTTTTTTATCACTTTTTAATTCACGTTCTTTTTCTTTTTTTTTTCGTTTTTAATCGAACTTTTATACATTTTGTTCGTTTTTTCCGCTTACGTTTTAAATACATTTTCTTTACGTTTCGTCCGTTTCATACGTTTTGTCCGTTTCTTACGTTTTAAATCATTTTCGTCCATTTTCATACGTTTTCGTCCGTTTCGTCCGTTTTCTTACGTTTTGTCCGTTTTCATACGGTTTCCTGCCGTTATACGTTTTCGTCCGTTTCGTTCGTTTTCATCCGTTTCTTACGTTTCGTCTATTTTCTTACCTTTTCTTACATTTTCTTACGTTTTGTCCGTTTCTTACGTTTTGTCCGTTTACTTACGTTTCGTCCATTCTATTTTCGTCCGTTTTCATACGTTTTTGTCCGTTTTCTTACGTTTGTGTCCGTTTTCATACGTTTTCGTCCGTTTTCTTACGTTTTTGCCTGTTTTCTTACATTTTTGTCCGTTTTCCTATGTTTTCGTCCGTTTTCTTACGTTTTTGTCCGTTTTCATACCTTTTCGTCCGTTTTCATCCGTTTCAATACGTTTTCGTCCATTTTCTTACGTTTTTGTCTGTTTTCTTACGTTTTTGTCCGTTTTCTTATGTTTTCATCGGTTTTCATAGGTTTATATACGCTTTCGTCCGTTTTATTACGTTTCGTTCATTTTAGATGCTTTAAATACATTTTTGAGCGTTTTCATCCATTTTCATATGTTTTGTCCATTTTCATCCGTTTTTATCGTTTCGTCCGTTTTCGGACGCTTTTTCGTTTTCATACGTTTTATATGCTTTTCATTCGTTTTATACGTTTCGTCCGTTTTTGCAATTTTATCGTTCGTCTATTTTCATATGTTTTCATGCTTATTATTAAACTTTATTATATTACATGTCTAATATCAATTGTGATATTTTATTATAAAAAGTTAATGTCTAATATCACTTGTGATATTTCATGAACAAACAAGTATGTTTTTTAACCTTAATATCACCGAGATATCTCATTGCTCTGTATATTTTATATATTATCACCTATGTGTTTTCTAATATTTTTATAATTTTTAGTTACAAGATAGTTTTTGTGCCTTTCATCGCAATTGACAAGCGCATAATTTTTTTAATACAACCAATGTTATCTATCACTTGTGATATTATACTCTTAGTAGAAATTAAAGGGTTGAAGTCTCTTTAGGTGAATTCTTATTTTGTTCAAAAAAATGCTAATTTAATGCAATACTTGTTTGAATTTGAGAATATGTCAAGTCTCTATTTTCATAGTTTGCTTCCTTTTTATTCATTTTGATATTTTAAGTGACACTTATTTATCTCTTGTGATATAACATTGTAAGAAAGATGAAGAGTATTACACTCTTCATCATATATATATCGGTTGTGATCTCAACTAAAAATGTGAAATATTAAATTCATACCAAATGTGATAAGAATTTAGTATTTTACCAAGTATATTTGAAAGAAATGATAATAAAATCACTTATTATATTACTGTGATGATTATGTTCATTTTTCTTATTTGTGTTTGTGAAAATATTTAGGAAGATTTTTGTGTTTTATGATAATATGAAATATTAGAAAAGGTGTTTAACTGAAAACAAAATATGTTATGAAACTTTTGTTAGACTTGTGGTGGATTTTTATTTAATGGATACATTGTGCGTGTTTCGATGGGTTTTATAGAAGAATTTAAAATATATATGGTTGAATCGAAAACTAAAGAAGTTATGGTTGAAGAAAGCACATCTTTATAAACAAACCGAGTAAGCTCAAACACCGTGATATCGCACATGATATTACAAGTGATATCACATCACTTGTGATATCACGGTGATATCACCGGTGATATCACAAATGATATAAACTATGATATCACACATGCTATCACCGGTAATATCACACATGATATCACGGTGATATCACGGTGTTATCACGCATGATATCACGTGTGATATCACAAGTGGTGATATCACCGTGATATCACGGTGTTTGAGCTTTCTCGGTTTGTTTATAAAGGCGTGCTATCTTCAACCATAGCTTTTGGTTGTTGATTCAACCATGATATTTTCAAATCCGCTATAAAAGCTGTCGAAACATGCACAATGTATCCATTAAATGAAAAATCCACCAAATCTAACAAAAGTATCATAACATCTCTTGTTTTCAATTGAACAACTTTTCTAATATTTCATAATATCATAAAACACAAAATCTTCTAAATATTTTCAAAACACAACCATCACATTCTTGGTTGGTATCACGGTGATAACACATACATGATGAAGAATGTAATGCTTTTCATCTTCCTTACGATGTTATATCACGAGATAAATAAGTGTCACTTACAAATATCAAAATTAAAACATCCGAAAGCGGACAAAAGCGTATAAAATCGAATGCAAGCGTGTGAAAGCGGACAAAACGAATAAAAGCAGACAAAAGCGAATAAAAGCAAAAACGCGCAAAAGCGCATAAAGCGGATGAAAGCAGCAAAAACGTCTAAAATGGATGAAAACATAAAAAGAGATGACAGCGATAAGCGTCTCGAAAGGGACGGCGTATAAAGCAGGCGAAAATACATAAAAGCGTAAAATACAAACAAAATGTCTAAAAGCGGATGAAAATACATGAAAACCTAAAAAGCAGACAAAGCGTGTGAAAATGGATGAAAATAGCAAAGCGTGAAAGCAGACGAAGCGTATGAAAGCGTAAAACACGCGTCGGCGTATGAAAATGGGCGAAAACAAAAGAAAGCGAATGAAAGCGTAAGAAAATGGACAAAAGCGTGTGAAAGCACGAAACGCGTGAAAGCGGACGGCGTAAGAAAGCGAGGCGGCGTGTGAAAATAGGCGGCGTATAAAAGCGGACGGCGTATAAAAGCGGACGGCGTGCGAAAATGGGCGGCGTGTAAGCGGACGGCGTCTAAAAAGGCGGCGTATATAAGCGTATGAAAGCGTGCAAAAGCGGACGAAAACGTGCGGAAGCGGATGAAAGCGAGGCGGCGTCGAAATCGGATGAAAGCGTAAAAAGGCGAAATATATGAACACGGACAAAAGCGTATAAAAGCGAGCGAAAACATATGAATCGAGATGAAAGCGTATGAAAGCGGGAAAAAAACTTGAATAAAAAGCGTGAATTTAAAATTAAAAAATAGTAAAAAACATGAAAAAAATGAAAAAAAAGACTTGAATTTAAAATTAAGCGTGAATTCCAATAAAAAAATGTTAATAAATAAGAAAGATAAAAAGACAAAGAAAAGGAGAAAAAAAAGCATTGGACTTAGGTTCTATATTAAATCTTAGGTTTATCACCCACCATTAGATCACTAGATGGATGGTGGAGATTTGTCCTTAGTAGCCAAAAATAAGAGTAAGCGTTTGAAAATTCCTCACTACTTTAAAGAGTGAATAAAACTTAAATAAAAACAATTTGTCGAAATTACCCATAATTTTTTGATCAATTTTAAACTTGTGGTTTTCAAAACACACATTATCTTAGTAATTTTAAAGAGACACGCTTTGTATTTCAAAAACATACGCTTTGAATCAAGGGTGGAACCAGAATCGTGATTTTACAAGTATAATTATCGTCATTATTTATACGGTATTAGTATACTACTTATAAAAGTGTATCTCTTTTCTTGAAACTTGAATCTTGAAATTTAAAACTTAAATTAATGTACTTTGCCTAAATTACCCCTAAGTACATCATAAAGTTGGCAACTTTTCAAAAACTTAGTAACTTAAATGATGTCTTTTCTTGATCAATTTTAAAATTGGCAACTTTTAAAAAATACACGCTTTGTATTTCTAAAAATGAACGTTTTGCATCAAGGGTCGAACCAGAATCACGATTTCACAAGTATAATTATTTGACGCTATACACCGTCACTTTGCACGAGTATTCGTCAGTATCATTTTATGTCTTAATAGTTAATATTGAGACAATTAAGTTACTAGAGTCTTTTAACTCCAAAATGCATAATCATATAGATTTGTGAAAATCATTTGGTTGGGATTGGGGTTTTTGAATCTTTATTTATGAGGTTGGGCTTAAAAAATGATCAATTCAAACAACTACATATAATTCATTTAAGCGATTCATAAATTTCTTATAAAAATCATCAACATTGACTATAGAAAAATATGAGAAAAATTCGGGTGCAATGCAAGATTGTTGAGTAATTTTTCTTTCCATAAATTTTCATAGTTGCAACAGTATCAAACTAAAAGCGATGTCGGTACCTATACCGTGTTAGACTTCATACACATTATGAGCATTTACACAATCATGTATAATCCACTTAAAATTATGATCCTAATAAACAATTAAAGTAGTAAACAGAAGGAATTAGTACATACCCATTACCTGATGAACTTTTAACACCAAAATCAAACCTGACAGCAAATCATCCGAACCCGAACCAAATGCTCATTTTTTCACTTCATTCCTTTTCACACCATTCGACCTCGCCCCATTTCCACCAAATCCCCAAGTAAATTATCAAATTTATTCCCTTTTCCACTTAAACTCTTCAACCTCCAAAGTACCTGCAAATAACAATAAAAACAAACAAAAGTACTAAAACTAAATAAAGTAGCTAAATTAAACAATAAATATAATCATGAACTATCACCATATCCTCAAACGCCACAGCCACGTCTCTCCAACAAAATATTTGTTAACAAAATATCTACTACTAAGAAATACATTATATACCTTTTATCACATTCAAAAGAAATCATTAAATATACCATAAACTTACATACCTACTGACAGTAAATAGAGATCCATGGTACATTGAACCTACAAACAATGAAACTCACTAAATCATTTAAGCTATAGACATACACATACACACAATCAAAAGGATGTGAATACGAACTAGCATACGGTGACACCAAAGCACCTTTCAAGATCCTTCATTTCAAAACCCATAACAAAACAAAATTAAATTAACAAACAAAATTAAAACAAACATAACACATTTTCATTTTTCAAGTTTTGAATCCTATTAAGCAACTCTGCCCTTGAGTCACTCAATTCCTGTAAAAAAAAAAAAAAATGTGAAAATAAACAATAAAGTCAAAAACCAAAATTTTCATAAAATTGCTACTGTAAGAAATTTATAAAATTAACAGGATGCTTACTTTCAGATTATAAAAACAAAACCCTTTTTTCCTCATCGGTTCTCCATTGCCAACCCAAAAATCGAGCCGACCATTTTATACTTTAACCTACAAGTAATTAGTAACCTATAAATTAATATCAATAACAAAAATTTTGTTGAAAACTCTCTATCAAATCCATTCATAAAAGATTTCCATTTAAATATAAGGAAATTTCTACCCACTTATCAGATACTGATTTTTCACCTCATAATAAGCATATAAAGAGAAATAAATTGCAGCGGCACTTCATCCTTTTTTGCAATCCATGCATCCCACTCAAAATAGTTCGAACCTTGTAACACCCCAAAATTTACAGATTATTCAGGATAGTATTGTTTAAACCATATATTAGAATTATGTTTTAATGATTATTAGAATTCATGTTAAGCTTATGAACCCTAGCTTTGATATTATGATTAAACATGATGTTAGAAAGCATGTTAAGATGATTTTATGTCAAAAACTATGTGTTAGAATCATGGCTATATGATTAGCAGAATTTATGTTAAACATATGTTGAAACTAGTTTATGTAGTAAGTGTTTGGCACAATGCCATAGAAACCCCATATGTCCAAGATTAGTTAGTTCATGAATTATGTGATTAGTAAAAATTATTAAAAAGTTAGTATGCTATGATTATATGTTTAGGTGTTCGCGGGATGCAAGCAGAGGACCTAGACCACGAATAAGGTGAGTAACGGATTAGTATCATGTTTTGTTAGTTAAATATGATTTAGTATGTTTTTATGTAGCTTTGGTAATAGTTGAACCATGTTTAACAGCTTAGTTTCGGAAATAGTCGATATATGTGTCACACCTTGCTAAAGCGGAAACACGAGGTGAAACAGTTGGTAGTACATCGCATAAGTTATAGGTAACACCATACACGATTTAAAGGATAACATCATATTTTACAATAATTTTTTACATCGTTTCAAAAGATAAGTCATAATACATTTAACACAAGTTCCCAACGATAAAACATCTGTATTTAAACATAATACATAATTTGAAAAAGATAACATGATATAAGTAAAGAGTGTCCATGCAATGCATCGAAAATCATCACTTACTTCGATCACGAAAAGCATGATAAAAGCAGACCAACTATGGTCATAGTTGGTGAGTTCACTGAGTTTTAGTACACAAGTAGTTTTCAAAATGAGATTATCAACTAGTTGTAGTTATAATATAATTAAACAATGTGTTAACATGAGGTGGTGTTCAAATAGGATAAGAGGTGTGATGATATTAGTTAAATTTAGTTGGTAAATTATACCTAAAATGTCTTAAGTCTAAAAGCGTAAACACGTGGGTGCAATACGGGTTATGCTTAAAAGACATATACACATAAAATGGATTATGTTTTTAAGTGTGGGTGACATTAACTATTTTAAAATAGTTTGAGCATATCATTGATACTTAGTTAACACTAATTAAAATTATAGGTCGATGGTGCGTTCATAACACGAGGTGTCTAAAGAAAGTGAACACAAGATATGAAAATGACCCGACTAATGCAAAACTAGCTTAAAAGCATATTTTAAGCGAAGATGTTATAAAATACTATCGGTCACTAACTTGAGCTAAGGCGGTTGTTATAATATCTCCTGTTGAAAGGAATTTTGACCCTAAATTCAACTCGTTTCCTCTGAGAGGCAGGCGTTCATGAACAGTGTGGGTACTTGCGTTTGATTTGTCGCACTTCCATGTAAATTCGGGACCACGTCGTGAATTCCATCGACCTTCACGATTGGAATTCGACTGCTTCAATATCTTGACCTCACGGTCCATGATCTCGGTGGCTCTTCAATAAGCGTAAGTTGTCATTTATCTTGAGTTCGTTTAGGGTCGCGTGTAAGTGCATGTCGCGGACATTTCTTGAGTTTGACACATGAAGCGTATCATGTATGCCACTCATTTCTTGAGGTAATCTTAGTCGATAAGCTACGGGACCAATCCGTTCAACAATCTCGAGCGGTACCATATATCTTGGTGTTAACTTGCCCTTTTGCCAAATCGAACCACTCCTTCCAAGGTGATACCTTGAGTAAAACTTTATCAAAGCGCTAAACTCAAGAGACTTACATAGATTATCAACATAGATCTTTTGGCAATCTCTTTGCCTTAAGCTTTTCCTTGATTTGAAATATCTTATCGGTGGTCTCTACGATTTACGGCCCGGTCGATTGACTTTCTAACTTCGACCTAAATAATAGGTGATCAACATTTTGCCCGTACAATGCTTCAAATAAGGGACGTTTAATGCTTGAATGGTAACTTTTGTTGTAAGAGAACTCAACTAAGGAAGATGTGTATCGGACTTCCTCCAAAGTCGACAACACATGCTCTAAGCATGTCTTTCAATTTATGGATTGTACGCTCTTTCAATTTATGGATTGTACGCTCACTCGACCGTCAATGCGAGGATGATAAGCCGTACTCATGTCCAAACGTGTTCCCAATGTAAATGCAGTAATGTACGCCAAAATCGTGATGTGAATCGGCTATCACGATCGGATATAATTGACATAGGTACTCCGTGTCTCGCTACTATCTCATTAATGTAAATTCTTGCTAGCTTCTCCATCTTGTAGTCCTCATGAATCGCTAGAAAATGTGCGAGACTTTGTCAATCTATCTACAATAACCCATATTGTGTCATGCCCACTACTAGTTAGGCGGTTTGTAATGAAATCCATGGTTATTTCTCTCATTTCCACTCGGGAATCTCTGGTTGTTCTGCAATCACGAGGGTTTTGCTCTCGACCTTAACCTTCAAGCAAGGCAGATACTTGCTAACATACATGGCTATGTCCTTTTTCATTCCAGGCCACCAATACATATCTCTAAGGTCGTTGTATATCTTATCCGCTCCTGGATGAACATAGTAATTTGTTGTGTGAGCTTCATCCATTATCAGGGTCCTTACATTGCCTGATGATGGAACCCAGATTCGATCTAAAAAGTATAATCCACCGTCAACTTTTCTCTCCATTTGTTTGTCTAACCCTCTTAGCATTTTTGTTGGTGCATTTAAGTCCTTTGACGCTTCATTATGAGCTTCCAGTATCTTGCCCTTGATACCCGAATGAATTGTAATAGTCATAGCCCGTACTCGCCTTGGTTTAACCCTTTCCTTCCTACTTAACGCGTCAGCTACCACGTTTGCTTTTCCTGGATAATAGCGAATCTCGCAGTCGTAATCACTGAAAAGATCAATCCATCGCCTCTACCGCATATTCAATTCCTTTTGGTCGAAAATATGTTGAAGACTTTTATGATCGATGTAAATAACACTCTTCGTCCGTACAAATAGTGTCTCCGGTTTTGAGAGCAAATACAACGAGACCAAGCTCTAAATCACGGGTGGTATAATTCTTCTCGGGAATCTTTAGATGTCGGGATCGTGTGCAATCACCTTATCCTTTGCATTAGTACTCATACAATGCCTCGGTTTAAGCGTCACACTAAACCACTAAGTAAATGCGGTGCATCGGGGAGTATTAGAATTGGGGCATTACACAATTTATCTTTCAACATTTGAAAGGCTTCTTCTTATTCATCACCCCAATCGAACTTCTTGTCTTTTGAGTTAGTGAGGTGAGAGGTTTGGCAATCCTAAAGAAGTTCGCGATGAATCGTTGGTAATAACACGCCAATCCTAAGAATGGCGAATTTACGCCGGTGATCTAGGGCTTCAATTCTTTCCGATTCGACCTTCTTGGGGTCAACATGAATGCCATTGTTATTAATCACATGCCCGAGGAAATTTACTTCTTTCAGCCAAAATTCACACTTCGAAAATTTGGTGAACAACTTATCTTTCTCGAGCAACTCTATGATTAACTTAAGATGAACATCATGTTCTTCCTTAGACTTCGAATAGATCAAGATGTCATCGATAAACACAATGACAAATTTATCTAGGTATGGTTTGCATATGCGGTTCATTAGATCCATGAAGACCGCAGGTGCATTGGTTAGACCGAAAAGCATAACCGTAAACTCGAAATGTCCATATCGAGTTCTAAACGAGGTCTTTGGAATGTCGGCTTCATGTACTCTTAACGGATGGTAACTTAAATGAAGGTCTATCTTGGGAAAGTAACGTGATCTTCGCAATTGATCGAACAAATAATCAATTCTTGGTAGAGGATAGGAGTTCTTAACGGTCAATTTGTTCAGCTCGTGGTAGTCTATACACATCCAGAATGAACCATCCTTATTCTTGACGAATAACACGGGTGCTCCCCATGGTGAATAACTAGGGCGAATGAAACCCTTAGTTTGGAGCTCTTGGAGTTGATTGAACAACTAACTCTTGCATTTCAGTAGGTGCCAAATGGTACGGTGACTTCACCTTGGTGTTGCTCCGAGGATTAAGTCTATGTGAAATTCAACTTGTCGAAGGGGTAATCCGATAGGTCTTCGAAATACTTTAGGAAGTTTTGTACAACGAGGATGTCTTGAGTTTCCGCTCACATGTTTTCATATTTATAAGGTGCTTCAACTTTCCTTGAATACTCTCCATAAACCTTCATTACTTCACCGCTCGGTAAGGGTATTCGAACTACTTCTCATGGCAAACAATTTCGCCTTAAACTTTGGTAACTAGTCCATCCCCACAATTCGTCAAAACTTCCATGACCAAAAGGTATTAATTCGATGGTAAAATAATGGCCTTCTAACACTAAATTGTACCCACAAACAATTCTATTGGTTTCTACCCTTTTACCATTTGTTATTTCAATCTCATAGCTAGGGTTCAGAATACTAACTTTGTCATTAATTAAGGGCATAAATTATGTGGAAATGAAACTATAATCGGTGCCATAATCAAATAGTACGGTGGCATAATTATTGTTTAAAGAAAAATTACCCGTCACGATGCTTGGGTCCTGATGAGCTTCATTAACCCCCATGAGGTAAAATCTTCCACGAGCTTGATTGTCATTATTCCTCTGGTCCGAATTTCATTCAATAGCCAACAATAGATTTGAGCGATTCCTCCTTGATTAGCCAATGTTGGATTTGGGCGATTACGGTTTCCTTGGCCCAAAGCTCTATTAAATCTTGGACGAGTTCTCCTTATATGATCTCGGCTTCCACTCAAACCAAGTCAACCACGGTCTATCATTCATAACCCTTCTGTATAGTACTTGGTGAAGTGACCCACTTGCTTACACTTTCCACACCGGAAATTTCCCGTGTGATGGAAGCAGTATTAATGCATCGAGGAGTTGACCAACATCTTGATTTGGTCCTTGGGCTACCATCCCAAAATTTCACTGTAATTCTTTGTCTTTTATGCGCATTACCTCTACCCGGTTCCTCGATTGGTTATCTTCTCTTCTTTTGTTCCCAACATTGTCCTTTTCCACACTCCACTCTAACCGCATCATTGGTTAGGCGATTTGCTAGAACCACTTGCACTTTGTATAGTAAGTGGGTTCGCTAAAGTAACCATCCTCGGATCTCGAAGCCAAACCCGGATATATCGATCAATACGCTTGTCCTTTGGGTGACCATGTGAGGCACTAGCCTTACAAGTTCATGGAATCGGGTGGTGTAGTTGTCTATATCACTACCCACCATAGTATGATTCCAAAATTCTGACTCCAACTTCTGCACCTCACCTTTAGGACAATATTCTTCAAGCATCAATTTCTAGAACACTTCCCAAGTTAGTCGAAGTGCGACTCGCATCCACAATTTGCACTTGAGTGTTCCACGGTCAAAGCCCTACCTTGGAGTAGAAGTTGCGTACTCCACTTTGTGATCATCCCGAACACTTGCGATATGGAGCACGAGACTCCATGCTTTCTATCAAGACAACGATCGACAACACCTTCCTTGTTGTGTATTCCTTGGGCTTGCAAGACATAAATGTCTTTTAGGTACATCCTTGGTTATTATTCGAGGTTTCCTCCGGATTCCATTGTTGGCATTAAGGGCCTCGATGAAGTCGAGTGATAAGGTGCGGTAATGTCGCATTAAGCTATCGGGCTACTATCCCTTCCAGATCGTTAGATTGATCCTCATTGTTGGTGCTGGTGTTGCGTGTGTTCCTTCGTCCAAACATGGTTCTACAATTTATCACAAAAATTTATTTAAGTAAAGTTTTGACCAAAATGAATTTCAAGTAGTATGCATAATATAATGTAAATTTAAATTTTATCACAATAACAATCATACAAATAAAGACGTTACAAAGATTTATATAAGGAAAATGATAAACATTTTTTCATACATGATTTGGTTACTAACATTTGACAAAATTTGGCATTTAGCCTTACATTATAATATAAGATTTTGATACAAACATAACCCTACCATCTACGTACAAATAAACCATACAACTAACATTTACAAGGAAATCTACATGTACATAAGTTTAAACAAAAGACTACATCGACCCAAGTCACAGCTAACCCGAAAACACAACCATCAGGGCAAGTACTAACACCAAGATCAGTAAGAATATCACTGCAGATAAATACAAGTACCAAACCCTCTGGCTAATCTCTCTGGCCTCGTTAGATGTATCTAAAGCCCAGGTTACCTGCTGTGTTAACCTCCCAGCTATCCCAGAAAAATCAAGTAGATGTTGTGCCTGATATTCAACTCCTATCCTGTAGTCTCGAACCTTTGAAGCCAATTGTTGCATCCTCCCAAGCTCCTCCAATGTCATCCCTGACTCTTAACTCACAGGCACTCTAGTAACCAAGTCAGGGTACGTACTCACATCTCGTCGCGGTCCTGTAGGGTATCCAATATGGTTCATATGGTTATGCTAGCTATCCCTATCACTCACATGTGTGATAGCATATGGGTAAGATGATGATGATGGCCCACAAAGATGATACTCACCTCTAGCTGGTAGTGATGTTCGGGGACCCATCTCTTGTACAAGATTTTGATGTGAGGATGTCCTTAAATATATTCTCTCTAGGATCGGGACACTCATCCTTGCAGTCTGCCTCCTAATCGGGCCACGGGTGGTTGGTGGAGATAGAATGAATGTCGATGCATGTGTTGGATTGGGAATACTAGCGGGTCTCTCACTACTCACCTCATGCTCAGACTCGGTATCTTCTATGGATTCCTCCTCAGAGTCCATTGTACTGTGACAAAAATATGACCGATATAAAAGTATACTTAGCAACATAGTGTAATATAATAAAGCAGAAACATATCAGAAATAAAGGCATACTTAAGTACTAATAGTGGAAATACGAATGCCTACAATATGCCATGCACATGCGCCATAGTTATGCTTTTCAGGGATTTAAGTAGAAAGTCGATTTAAGAAAATTTCAAACGTAACTATTCCCAGCATTGCATGATCCTTCCCAAATTAAACACAAGTGATTAGGCTATGTATAATTAATGACTAATGATGCACTACTCAGATTAGTCAAACTAGTATTAAGTTTAGTTAAAACAAAATTTTAATGCATGATGTTTTAAGAAAGTAAAATTTTGGTTATAGTTGGGGTTTTGTTCGGAAAAACCGGCATTCTCTATAACCTTAGCTTTGATACCATACATCACACCTCGCTAAAGCGGAAACACGAGGTGCAACAAGCTGTTAGTACATCACATAAGTTATAGGTAACACCATACAAGATTTAAAGGATAACATCATATTTTACAATTATTTTTTACATCATTTCAAAAGATAAGTCATAATACATTTAACACAAGTTCCCAACGATAAAACATCTATATTTAAACATAATACATAATTTGAAAAAGATAACGTGATATAAGTAAAAGAGTGTCCATGCAATGCATCCGAAAATCATCACTTACTTCTGATCACCTGAAAAGCATGATAAAAACGGGTCAACTATAGTCATAGTTGGTGAGTTCACAGGTTTTAGTACACAAAGTAGTTTTCAAAATGAGATTATCAACTGGTTGTCGAGTTAAAAAAAGGTTCGTTGTGTATACAACATGTTTATGCCTTGAGAGGTCCACTACTTAAGCCGATTCAACCGAATACTTGCCCCTACAAGTAACATGCTCTAACCTAGCATGAAAAGGTGATACTATGCACTCCAGTTAATTGGATTAAGGGGATCATAATGAAACTGCCTTTTATTTTTTTTATTCGGATCGGATTTATGGCGCTATTCATAGATATCAATGGCTCGTCCCGTATAGTGGGAATGAGTTAATAAGTAGTAATGAGACAAGGGACTTTCATGATTATTCTCAAGCATTAAACATGAGCATACATATCACTTTGCATAAAATAGCAGAGCAAATCTCAATAAATTAAATTAACTAAGTAAATTTATTATTTCATAAATGCACAATCAATTAGTTTTAAGTAATCATAGCATGCTTTTCACCCAAAATGAGTAAAACAGGGCTGTGAAAACTCACCTTAACTAGTAAGACGGGAGTACAAGTACAAAAACGATATAACGAGTAACACTAGAGCAAAGCGTAGACCTCACAAGACGCGGTTAATACTCAAAATCTTCTTAGAATTACACAATTTCCCCAAAGTGATCATTCATGCGATCATACACCTTAATGTGATTCTACTATAAAGCTTGGACCTTAACTATCAAAGTTGTCTACTGCTTTTTATATTTCGTCCCTTTTATTTGTTTTTATAGTAATGAGTACAAGTATACTACATATATAAAATATGTATTACTAGACACCATATCATGCTTAGTAGAACTATTTGTTGTCATTTATTTAACTTAGCACATTTGAGTCATACAACAATTTGAAACGTGGATAGATTGTAGTTATAATATAATTAAACAATGTGTTAACACGAGGTGGCGTTCAAATAGGATAAGAGGTGTGATGATATTAGTTAAATTTAGTTGGTAAATTATACCCTAAAATGTCTTAATTCTAAAATGTAAACGCGTAGATGCAATACCAAGTTATGCTTAAAAGACATATACACATAAAAATGGACTAGAAGGGTACCCGCGCAATGCGGCGGTGGGTACCTGGTGCATAATTTTACGGCGAGCAAATATTTTTTATCTATATGTTTTTTCTAACAGTAACTATACGAATGAATGACAACTTTTAATTAAAATAACTATAATCAATAACAATGCAAACTATTTCATATCCAAATAAAAGTTGTCATTCTATTGCTATAATCGGAGAAGCAAATCTTATTTATTTCTACTGTAGGTAACCGAACACCAAGATGAGAGTAGATTTATCGAATTTTGTGTGTGTCTTTTGATCGGTGCTCGGAAAAAAAAAGAGAGTGTGTTTCGTATTGGTGTTTGTCTTGTTAGGTTGGCTTATATACCATTGAGGTTTGGGTTGTTACAAGTCGACAATTAATGGAATGTATAAATATTTGACTGTATTAATGGTCTGTATAAATATTTGAAGGGATGTTACTTTTTTTTTATGAAAATTGTCATGGAAGCTATATGGTGAATAACATTAACTAATGGCTTATTACTTTCCTATTAAAGAAATGTTTTTGGTCTTAAAAATTTTAAGACTTCTTTATTTAGAAAGTCCCAAACACTTTATAAAGTAGTATAGATTATGTTTTTAAGTATGGGTGACATTAACTATTTTAAAATAGTTTGAGCATATCATTGATACTTAGTTAACATTAATTAATTATAGGTCGATGGTACGTTCATAACACGAGGGTGTCTAAAGAAAGTGAACACAAGATATGAAAATGGTCCGATTAAGCATAAAACTAGCTTAAAGCATATTTTAAGTTGAAGATGTTATAAAGTACTATCGGTCACTAACTTTGAGCTAAGACGGTTGTTATAATATGTTATGTTTATAAAGAAATAAAGGAGTGGCCTTATGTGTTCTTGGTATGGCATGAGTACGGGTAGAAGGTAGAAAGTGAAAACTAAATTAGGATAGACGTCATAAGAAATAAGATAAGTATGAAATGAATTAGATGACGATCTTAAAATTGAGATGGAAATTTGAGGCCTTTGATATAGGTGCCTAGAAGAAAAGGTCATAGAGTGGAGAAATTGAGTAGGAACTATAAAATGTCTTGTGACATTGAAATATATAATAACTAACGTGATGAGCGGTGGTGGTTTATCGCACTTATGAAGATTGTGAAATTATTATTCATAGTTTGACTTTAATAAAATCAAAATAGTAAAATTTTCAAGTGACATGTACTCCTTGTTGAAAATATGAGAAATGGAATATGTGAGAACATGGTGTTATAGTGGAAAAGTTGATAAAATGGTTGAATGGTTACGGTAGAGTGTGACATGAATGATATAGTTTCATTAGAAATGATTGAAATGTGATAAGAATGAGCTTGCAGAAGTGCGGATTAAGGAAAATGACTACGTTACAGTATAATTAGTGTTGCAAAATCATGTAGATTGTTGCAATTGATTGGATAGGTTTTAGATGCGTTAAGAGCAAATAAGGTTAAAGATGTGGATGAGTTTTGTGTATGGACACAAACGTTAAGCAAAATAGATTTCGAGGACGAAATCTAAATAAGGTGGTAGATTTGTAACACCCCTTATCCTGTATTTAGGTATTATATTACGGAAATGCCATTGTGATAAGTTCACTATGACTTTTATGAGTCGGGAGACTCGATATGATTAGTTAGTCAACATAATTTAAGTTGTAGTCAAACCTAAAGTCAAATGTATATGTATTATGTTTAGTAGAAAGTATCATGTGTCACATATATGAAGTGATAAGACTTAAAGAACTAAAGTTGTCGATTGGCCAAAGATGAAATAACTTAAGTGTGAAGTAAGTCTTATACATTCCATAAGTTTTTGATATTGTCTGGTGTTTGTGTGTGTGTCAAATACAAGAAAAGGGAGGGAAAAGAAGATCAAGTTTGATGATTAATCTTAGTAGATTATTTGCTTCCATGGTAAGAGTAAGCCTAGTGATGATTCTATACAAGTAAGTAATATTATATTTGAGTTAATTGGTGAATTAAAGAGTTAGGGTTTATGTACCTTATTTGGAAGAATCGGGTAAATGATGTTTTAAGCTACTTAATGAGGTTTTAGTATTCATGGGTCATTTTTAATTTAAATAAAATGGGGGAGAGGTTCATCATATGATCAAGATGTGATCATATGATGTATATAGATGATGATGGGTTGTATGAACCCTTGTTATAGTGTTTTGTTTATGTATATAAGTGTTTATGGTTTGTGATAAGTATGGTTTAGGAAGCAAGGATGATGATGGTGTTGATTGGTAAACTTAGCTTGAATCTACGGTAAGTAAAATGATTATAATATGATGATATATTGAGTTTTAATATATATGTGTTATGCGTAAGATTGTGTTAAGCTATAGGAGGCTTTGGGTTATAGTGTTGGATTAAAATATAATATGGAGCTAGTTGGGCATAACTAGCTACGTATGTGTTAGACTAGTATGGAAATAGTTTAGGTATGTGAAGACTAGGTAAGTTGTGAATGATGTAATTAAAGTGAGGATGTATGTGGTATAGTGTGATTATTTCATGGTTAAAGTGTTTTATGCTAGTTATAGTATGGTTAAGTCATTTGGACTAGTATTTGGATACATATGATGCTTATATAGATGAATATTGTATAATATTATGTTATTACTCATTTTACTTACTAAGCTCCCTCTTACAGTTTAGTTATTTAACCGTTTTGTTGGTTCTTGTGAAGAAGGTAAAACTATGGTAAAGGCATAGGATTGGGCACAGGTTGATAGTGCTTGGCCTTGCGTATGATTTTAGTGTTAAATGCCTAGCTCAATCAATGTTGAATCCCCAAGTGTCGTAAAGGGTTTGTTAGTGTCGTTGTCAAGTGTCAAAGCAATTTGTAATGGTTATAGTTAAAGTGTGTCAAAGCCGTTAGTTATAGTATGTGTTATATGATATGAAAATGGGTAAATTTTACCGTGAATATTTATGAAAATGGAGTAATATAATGTTTAAATGAGTTCTGGAAAGTTTGGTGAAGTATCGAACTCTGTAAGTCGGTTTCCTGAGAAAAAAAATGCAAATTTAGATCAGTTGGGCGTTACCCGGGCGACACGGGGATCCAGTCGGCGGCGGGCGGAAGTCTATTTGAGCAGAAAACCCCAACCGGCGGTTGGGGGCATTTTTCATATATTTGGTCGAAGTTTGAAAAATCATATCTAATGAACCGTAAGTCATTAGGGGTCATGCTACCTATCGTGTTGAAGGCAATTGAGTCTAGTTTCATTTAAAAATACTTTCGGGGGCTAGTTTATAATAGAAAATTATCAGTTTATTAAAGAGTAACATAAGTTCTTTTATAGTCGAGTCGTTTCTACCAACTTTTTTTTTATTATTTTTGGTCAAATTGGAAAGTGGCGTTTTACAAAGTTTTTACCTTGATGATGGAGAGGAGAATAAGGAAAAATACTAAATTCAATTATCATAAGGGGCACAAAGAAACAAAGTTCACACATCTCGCTTTGTATATGATTTGTTTGTGCTTTATCATGGTGAGAATGCTTACATTCGGTGATAAAAATGTTCTTATAGAATTTAGCTTAACATCGGCCTTCATCAAATTATAGTAAGAGTACTACGCAAGCATAAGAGAGTAGAAGAAGCAGGAAATTTGACTATCATGCCATTTGCAATTAAAAATATGCTTGTAAGGTATCTTGGGGTGCCTCTCTTGACTAGAAGTTTGGGTGTTAAATAGTGCAAAAGTCTTTTGGATAAAGTTAAAGTTAAAATAAAAGATTGGAAAGCCAAATTCCTATCTTTTGTTGGGAGGGTAAAATTGATTGTGAAAATGTTGGCATCAATACAAGTCTACTAGTCCTCTGTATTCCTTATCCCAAAAACAGTAATAAAAGATATTAATGAATCTCTAAAAGTTTCTTTGTGGTGTCACGATGAATTGAGTAAATATAAAGCAAAAATTGTTGGGCAGATGTATGCAAGACTAAGAATGAGGCTCGTTTGGGTTTGAGGACTTATCTAAATGGAATGAAGCCATGATGGATAAACACATTTGGAACATTGCCCAAAAGAAATACTATCTATGGGTAAAATGGATACATAACATGAAGTTATAGGTGAAAGTAGTATCTAGAGGAATTTATTGGAAATAAGAGATAGCGTTAAACAATTCATTGTATGTAAGTTGGGGGGTGGGAGGAAGACTTCTATATGGTATGATAATTGGACTACCTTGTGTCCCTATCAAACCATATTACTTCAATCTTTATGATACAAGACTAAACATGAATGCAAGCTATTGAGACATGATTGAAAATAGGAATTGGAAATGGCCAGGAATGGAACCGATGGCGGACCTAGACCAATTCTAAGGTGGTTCCTAGTTTAGTGCATGTGAAAATTTGAACCGAACAACCAATCGATGAGATCAAGCCAAGTCGAATTCGGGTCTAGACATATAAAATGACGACAAGCCATAAACAACAACAAAACCAATATAATTTTGTAATAATCTAAATACGCGTAACAAATAAAAGAAAAACATTCAAAACCATAACAAATTATATTGTGCTTCATACATAATAACTTATAACTTTAAACATTATAATCTAGCTGCAAATTTCATCAATGTATAATACTATAATATAATATGATGTTTCTGTTTGTATACTTATGTCATTTATATTTGTAAGATATACTGTTTTTTTAAGTATGTGTATATAAGCAACATATACACTAAACTTAATAAGCAATAGATAAACAACAATTCTATTTAAATTTAGATAGATGAAAATTTCGAATCAGAAACAAATTCTAAAAATAAAAAAGTAAAAATAAGCAAAAGTATACCTATTGGATAGGAAGTTAAATGTAAAAAAATAAAATAATGCAGTAGACAGTACAGTACATGAAAACATGCTTTTGTCTCTTTCTTTTCCAATTTTTCTTTTATAATTTTACATGTCTATTACTCCGGTCGATTATCTTCCACTTTTCCGGCAACCAACTATTTCTAAAACCAACACCAACCACCTTCAAAAACAACAAGCCAAAGCTTTTGGGTCTCCAAGGTGGTTCTCGATATATTTTATAAGGCAAGTCCCAAATTTTCTTTACATATCGGTTCTAAAGGTTCATGGTGTCTAAGGTGGTTCCAGGGAACCACCTACAACCAACATAGGTCCGCCTCTGAATGGAATGTAAAATATCATGATGTTGTGAGTATTCCTATTCCAAATATAGTTGTTGATAGAGAGGATAAGCTGGTGTGGAAAAATTTCATAGGTAGAATGGCCAAATTTTCTGTTGGAAATATTTTGGAGGAGCTAAGAGAATGTGGTATTGAGGTTCTCAAAGTATTCCCAACACTTTTATAACTTGGATAACTATTAAGGGAAGACTAAGTACTCAAGATAGACTGATGAAGTGGAATCCTAATATGCAGATGACTTGCCCATTTTGCCAAAACAACCAGATTCTTATAATCATATGTTTTTCTATTGTGAGTATTCAAAGAAGGTGTGGTTAGAACTCCAAAGTATGATGAATTTAAGAGATATGCCTTTGGAATGAGAGGCATTATTCAATGCGATATTCTTGCCTAATATGAACTCGACATAGAGTATTATTAGAAGAGTATGCCTTAGGGCAACAATTTACTTCATTTGATAAGAAAGAAATGCAACACGTTTTAGAGGGAAAAAGAGTGATGATAAATTTCTTGACACAATCATTACTGTTGTCAAATTGAAGTTGATGAGACTAAAATGAAAGATTACATTATAGTTTATAAATTAGAAGAGATGTGGAAGTTTGTGTTTTGTGAAAGAAAAATCGGAAAAATGCGAGATAGATTAATGATAATACAAATGAATGAGGAGTTGACATAGAATAAAGCTGTAATTGTAGGGTATATGGGAAGAAGGAATAAGGAGTGTTTGAATGAAACTTTATGTGATTTTATGCAATGGGTGATACCTTTCGGATCCTACAATCATATTACTATTGGTATGAGGTAAGTAGAAGCTATACAATTAGTAATATAGGTTGTTCTATCTAGTGAAGGAAATGTAAATACCGTAAGAGTTTATAGAGTGGTTGAATGGAAGAGTTCAAAACAAGTAGTCATGCCGGCCGAATTTTAGTCATTTTTTTATGTGAGGATGTAAATGAAGAGATGATGGGGCTAGAACTCGATTGAAAATGTAAATATCGTTTCGTGAGCTAGCTCTTAGTGATCGTGAATCATTGATGATGCCTTATTATGTTTAGATTCTTTTTACTAAAAGTGTGTGGTGGTAGCGCACTTTGATAATAAGATTCTTTGTCATATTTAAGGAAATGTAGTCATGGTTTAGTATATCATTAAATGCTTTTGGTAAATAGGTGATGAGTATTGGGGTGAGCATGAGGCGGTTTTGGCTAAAACCATACCCGAACCAAAAGTTCGGTTTAAGTTTTGAAATCACTCTACACAAAAGTTCAATTTGGTATTTTCGGTTTTGTTTTTCGGTGTGATTTTCGGTTTCGGTTTTATGGTTTTCTCATTAGAGGCAATCTTTTCTCTGAGTTTGAAATCACTTTCATAAATAGTTACCACATGAATTTAGACAAAGCTATCTAAAGATAATGAATTGTCAAAGAGGTAAATATGATTGTGATGGTATCGAGTCGTCTCATGGTTTTGTGTCATAAAGCGAAAATATGAAATGAGACATTTTCAAAATAATTTTCTACTGTTAATTTAAAAAATTTATGGGACTTGTCAATAACTTGTTATATCACAAATTTAGATATCCAAAATTTGCGATGTTGGTTTTATATTAGACCCATCATTTTAGCTAAGGTTTTTTCAATTCGGATATCCGAAATTTCGGATAACAGTTTTATATATCCGAATATCCAAATATCTATAATTTTTTGAAAACTTTTATATGAGTTCCAAAACTGACATTTCATAAAACCCAACTTTTTAATAAATTATGATCAAATTTTTGGATATCCGAATACGTATATATTTTTTGAACCCACAATCTAGATCAAGAAATCCTAGAAAATAAGTTGAATATTTTGTCGAAAAATAATAAGATTACCTAACATGTGTATAAAGATGAGATGTGCGAACATATATGAGATAAAGCAAACTAACTTTAGGAATTTATGGTACTATTAACTAAATAAACATTTATTACCAATATCTAATACATGTGTCTCTTAGTTTTTGGACTTTGGTGATTACTTGTATCAAAACTATGTATATTTTTTTTATTAGTTTTATGAATGTTAGTATCGAGCGGTTCGATTTTTTTGGTTTGGGTTTTCATATAAAACTTCCAGTTTTTTAAAAACCAAAACCACACCATCGGTTTTAGAATTGCTTCATTTTTAAGGGCGTTTTTTTTGGTTTTTTGTATTTTGGTTCGGTTTTCGGTTTTGTTGCTTTCCCCTAAGTATTTTTCTATTGTATTGGATTGCTTGTTATAGCCGGCTTTGTATAGGAGTTGTATTTTCTTTATTTTGATCTTTTGTTGCAATGTTGAAGATATTGAGACATGTCCACAATCTCAATAGTTGCTAGCTTTGGTTTGTACATAATGTTTGGAGTAATATATTTCACCATTTCATCAAAAAACACGGATTAAAACTCGTTATATATTCAACCAAAAATAGCAATGGTGTTATTTAAAGATAGAAATGATTTTAGTTGTAACTTCAACAAGATTCCATGTTTTGTATATACTAAGGTTTCCCCAATTTAGTTTCTAGGTTTAAGTTAGCAGGTTTCTTGTATTTTAAATCCTAAGCCAACCATTATTTATAGCATGGTACTCGCGCAAACCAACGACAATACGAAATAAGCAGTTTTTGTCGTACCTTGATCTTTAAGCGATATGCAATGATAGTCGGTATTTGACGGTTTACCGGTTTGATAGTTCTAAAAGAGTAAATGTGTGTTTAAATTTCCGTGAAATCTATTAATACAAATATAGATATCCAAAATTATATTCATTTGAATTAGTAAAATTGAATGTTTATAATAAAATTTATAACTATAAATTTGTATTATTGTAAGTTTAATGTGTCATTAGTGTTCATTATAATGCAATTAGTTTAGTGTAGAATTTAATTATATGAATTACTAAATATAGTAAGATGTGTAACCTTAAAAAATCAAGACTTCTATTTATAAACATCCTAAATGCATTATAGACAGTGGCGGATCTAGCCGCTAAACTAAGGTGGTTCCTAGGCTTGAAAACAATAAATCATGTTTCAATCAATCAATGAATCAGATGGCTACAATTTAACATAACTAATCGGGTCGAGTACAGTTTAGCATAATTAATCGGGTCGGGTACAATTTAACATAATTGCATTGTCATACGGAGTAAAACATAAAAATGTTTGCACATTGTGGTCACGTGAACTTGTTTACCCATACAAAGCTTTGAATCCAACTTTTACAAGATCATCTAATCCACCCGGTTACAAGTTTTGATCTCCAGCAAAAATATAAAGAATCATATACCTATTTAAATTTTGTTCATACAAATTATTATAATTATAAAATTGAGATAGCATATCAATTAGTAGTTAAGCTTCATCATTTTAGATAGACAAACATATATTTTTTATGAGTGTTTGAATTATTTCTATCTACCTATACTATAATCAAGAGGGTTGAGATTACTGTGAGGCTTCAAAAATAAAACATGTGTACAAGAATAGTTGGCTACTGTTGCAGACCCACATTTCTTTTGGCCACACTAAATTTCATCTTTCTCACTTTTTCTTCATTTCACTTTTCTCCCAACCCACCTTTTCTTCTCTGAGTATCCACACCAACTTCCATCATTACCATTTTTTCTTCATTTCACTTTTCTCTCTATACCATCCATGCCTTGCAAGCTTAAAATTAAGCAGCTTTTCATGGCGATTCTCCGTTGATGATAAACTTTTACGTTGTCTGTCCGGCTCCAGCGTTCCAAATGTAAGTTGCCCTTTTTTATGATTTTTCTTCATTCGTGGTTAGGGGCTGTGTATTGTGAGAGCATTCGTCTAAACCACTCCATCAGAATCTTATTCAAAACTATCATCACTTGGTTGGTTAAATCAAACTCGGTAACGTCACCTCTCTTCTTTTCTCTTTTGTTTTTATACCCACTTTACTTTTTTCTTATTGTATTTTTTTGCCTTTTGCAGGTTGTGTTTTTCATCTGTATGCTTTTTCAAGAGAGGTGAGAAGATGATGCATCTTCAAATGTTCAAGGTGTTGACATTTTGTGAAGTTAAAATACCAAGATATGTACACTAAAGTTTCTAGATTTATATCAGTTTTTGATCTGTCAAAAGAAAAACAAACACAAGTTGGGATAATTTTTATACTTATATGGATTTAGTTTATTTGTTTTGTAGATCTTCACATGTTATTTTATTTTACACAGGAAGTGATGATGTGATGGTGTGTGCCTCTTCACCAGTTAGATGGATCTTACTCAGTCAAAAAAAAAAATTGGGAGGTGCCATTTTTATTCTTTTTTTTTTCATACTTTATCCTCATGATTATATTAACCTCTTTTATATTGTATTAATCATTAACCATACTTAATTTTCATAAACTTATTTGTAAATAACAAATACCGGAATAATAAATTGCATGCATATATATCAGCATATGTACACACACTTCAAATGGCAATACACAATACGTCTGGGAAATATATGAGTAAATATATGAGTTTTAATGATATCGGCAGAAAAAATTAAAAGATGTAAAAATTATATACTCGCTGTAGATTTTGACATTATCAGTACAAATAATTAATTGTTTATTGATAAAGAGGAGTTTATTGTTTTCTTTTACTTCCGGTATGTTTTCTTAAAATATTTGTTATGATAGATATACATCTTTTTTTTGTTACTATGTATTAAGTAATAGTGTAAGACAATTTCTTACCGATTAATATCGCATGTATCTTAAAATCAAATGTTCATCATGCAGGTACAGGTACGTTCAAAAGTGATATTGCAATATAGAACAAAGATAAGTTAATCTAAGTACGGAGTAATAGAGATAGAGGAGGATGTAAAAATATTATTTTAGTTATGTATATAGAGTTGAAATAGTATGAGAAAAGTAAAAGAACATCTAATGTCAGATATCTAGGTGAAAGTGGGTTTGTGCAACAGTGTATGTAGGTGTAGGGTGGAGACTTTTTGTCACACACTTTTTATTGATAACTATTTCAAGTTAATAGTGAATTTATTTGGGTTAAGTTGGGACTCAAATATACATAATAATTCATCCTCAAGAGTATATATCTATTTCACGTGTTTGATGTAAACGGTGTCAGGGAAGTAAGGTGCTCTGCTGTTATTTATTACTCCGTATGTGATAAATCATGATGATTAAAAAAAATTCATGTTCGAACATGACAAAGAAAAATAGTGAGTGAGGTCGTGAGTTAATGCCATGAATGCATAGCCAAGATGTCAATCAGTTAAGCCAATTTCACATAAAGTTTAATCATACATATCCATAACCAAATCTCAAAACTCACTCCAAACCTCATTGCAAACTTAACCATGCCAACACGTCAACTTTTAAAGTTTCAAATATTCCCAAAGATATTTTGCCTTTCATTTTACACGTAGTAACTATATATACACCATTCTTCTAATAACAAAAAGTAATGAACAATTATATTCAACATCCATCGTAAAAGTTAGAAAGAAAAAATCCCGAATTTATGGATTTCGATCAAGAAGGTGTATCAATTTCCGAATTTCCGGTGGTGGGCTAAAATAAATTATCTTTACACTTTTGGGAATTATATCCGGTTGATTCAAGTTTTAAATGTCTTGTGTCTAACTACATACTACATCGTGTCGAACTAGCTCATGAAGCTCTCGATGTCGAGCGAAAACTAATAATTAACGGCTATATAGTTGACCATTTAACAATAAGCGTTGAACTTTCGTAGAGGTAGTCTTAGCGGCAAAACTACCTAGTAAGAAAATAAACAAAACAATTGAGGTTTCAAAAATTTGGATAACTAATAATAATGTTTTTACTTTTTCTAAAACTGTTGTCATCACGTGACAAATGACAGTATACATATTACATTTTCTTTTTTACATTAACTTATCTCCTCTTTTTATACTTCTACTTCTTCTTTCTCATGGTACGCCACCCACCTCCTTCCATCTCCATTAACAAGAAATGTTTCCCCAGTTAAATCTCCTTATTTCGAATGGTTTGTTCACTCGTTCGAACTCCAAGGTGGTTCCCGGTAGTTTTTCAAGGTAGGTCCCAAAATAACGTAACACATCGCTTCTAAATAACTTGGATCTGTAAGGTGGTTCCCGGGAACCACCTACCTATGCCATGGGTCCGCCTCTGATTATAGATAGTTATAGATAGATTATAGTTATAGATAAGTTAAGAAGATATTCACAATGTATAAGGTCAATGTGAATTTGTTCATATATCAATAGTGCCATGTTAACTCCATCAATATTTCTTTGAATAAACCACTTTGGATACCTTACCAAACATACAATAATCACAAGTAATAGGATACGAACATCTTCCCCAAATCAAATATTCCAAACTACCAATAAAAGGTACTAAGAAGGAGTCTATTAATAAGGGTAATATAAACTGCTAGTATAATACGGAGTAACACATTTGGCATAGCAACGTAATTACATGTCAAACGAGTGAACGACTGTCTTACTTGGTAACTATGTTGTAAGTAGCTAAAAAACGGCACCACAAATTCGTGAACTACTTGCTTCTGAGTAGAAAGGTAGTCATAACCACATATCCGACATAGCCTGTGTCCATGAATATCAACAAGCATTGAGTAATCAGCTATATAGAGATATAGATGCTTTAATTTATATGAACATATCGGAAATTTAAGATACCTCTCTAAGCTGAATCATGGGTAAATCGTACTTTCGAGAAGACTCATTACTAATTGAGTTTCGGCTTCTAATTTCTGACTGTATTAAACTTAGTTTCTCATTAATCTCATACAACAACTTCAATTCATGCTCTTGTTCCTGTCGTGTAGCAAGTGGTTCTTGTCTTACATTTTGATCCACAACCTCGGTTTCACCCTCATCCATCTCAGATTTCATGTTCATTTCTTGACACAAGGTTTGTGCCTTTGTCGCAGATGTGGTAGACTTAAGAAGGGCCAAACGACATTCAACATCACTACTATCTTTATGTAAAAACACCTTGTCTTTTTGTTTGGAAAATAGAGGTTTTTTCACATCAATTTCTTCCTTGTAATTATGTGATTTTATAGGTGATTGTGGAAAAGTAGCCAACTCTTTCTCCCTTTCATCGTCTCTAGATATAGATTTCCCCTCATTTTTATAAAGGGTTTCATCAACTTCCGGGACTTCATACACTTCAAAGACATCATGCATGGTCGGCGAACAAGTATTTGAAGATACTTTGTCGTCTATTGACTTTTGTGCACACTGTACAGGATTCAATTCATTAGTTTTAGAAGGACTTGGGGAGCATTTTGATGTCATAGCCATTGAGCCTAAACATTTCTCACCTACCATATCTTCTACAATCTTATCTAAGTCTTGTATCTGCTCAAAATATGAGTTAATATCCACACATGAAGAACCAACCGTTTTCAAACCTAATTCCATGTTGTGACTAATCTCATCTTCACGCATACTTTCTTCTACTATTCTTGCAATCACTGCAGGATCTTCAGTTATAGATCTATCTCTTTCTAAATGACCCTTTTTTGTATTAGGAAGTTTTAAACGTCTTGGAGTTGCTTTGGCGCTTGTTTCCGCTCCTAAACTTTCATGTCGTTGCAACACACTTCCTAAACTTTCTTGTCGTTGCAACAAACTTTCAGGATATTTTATATCATTGGCTGCAAGATCATCAAGACCCAAGCTTAATAACTTGTATCTGTAGGCTTGAACTTGATATTCTAGCGAAGAAATTTCCATTTCTTTTTGGTACATAACTTCTTCGAATATTTCCATAGACTCTTCCGCATGATTCATTTTCTCTTCTGCCAGTCTTTTGTATTGTTCGGCTTCCATTTGTACAGCAGATTTTTCTCCTTGAAGACGCAGTATCATGGACATTGCTTCACTCGCTGCGCTAGCTGCTGCTTCTCTTTCTTCATCTAACTCAGCGTAAAGTTTTTGTAGAAGCCGTTGTTGGGCAATAAGAGCTTCTTTTAAACTCTTAGCATTAGGATCCAACGCCATTGCTGATTCCATTTAAACAAAAAAACAAACACAAATGAGAACACAACATTTACATCAATATGGCACCAAATTGTAACGAACTTACACCATATTGTCTTTGTGACTAATAATGTTTTTTTGTGTGTACTTTCTGATGTAAGAAACAATATTTATCAATGGAGTTTCCCATTAGGTAAACTGGTGATATGCCATCAGTCTTTTTATGACATGACGACACGCGACATCATATGTTACGTGCTATAGATGGTTGAGTACATACGTTCGTGACAAGATTAAAGTTTGTTACACAAACATTAGCTCATTACATACAATAACAATTTGGTTACTACTCTTTAAAAGTTTCCGCAGTTTATCGTGAAATTTTACAAATTCATTGTGTGTATTAAAACATCTCACCTGATTGCAAAGATGAAGGTCCAGAGTTAATATCCAAGCAAAACCGAATTGATCACAAAACTACAACAAAATTCATCAATCTCCCGAAAGAAATATATATATTTCCGGCCACAATAACAATTAAGATCAAGAAAAACAAGGGTTATTACACGATCAAGATTGTTTCTCGCTCTTGTTAAATTAACACAAACACGAAACAATGATCGAGTGGGGGATTAGGTATCAAAAGCTAGCGAAAATGATTGCTTTTAATATAATATCAAAAGCCAACCCCATGGTTATCATGGCGGGTTTGGCTTTTAAGTCCTATAAAAGAAAATTTCTTGTTTCTATCAATACTTGAACATGTAACAAGTTGAAATTCTCTATCGAAATTTGACCTTGTTTTTCTTAATTCTTTCATGTGATTTTGTGTAAATGATGTTTTTTTGCTAGATTTGGCAACCTTGTGTGGTGTTAGAGTCTACGTGTGAGGTTTGGAGTGTTTGTAGTTTAATAGTTCTTTGTAGATCATCCGTTTTTTCCTCAAATGTTTTGATTCTTTTCTAAAATGAATGGACTAAATCTATCATTTGTTTCAATGAGAACTTGTTTAAGTCTTTGTTGGTTCTAGATGATTACTAAAATCAATACATTTAGTCACTTATGAAATATGTAACATCTTTGTTGGTATGTTGCAAGCTATAATATTTGAGGTGCATATCAACAGTACGAGTTATAACTAGTGACGGATGATTAAAGATTTGGCTTTAATGATATATTAGAAGACCCGGCGGTTTTATGCAACCTTTAGCACAATCGTTGCTTATATAACAAACCCGTTGAATTTAAGATCAAGTTTTAATCAATCTTTTTCTTTTTTGCAAGGAAAAATCAGTTGATCGAGATGGTTGTAGATTCATTTGATCATGTCTAAATAGGTATTCATTTGAATAACTTTTTAGTGTGCTTCCTAAACGATTACACGTTGTGAATTGATCTACAAGAGAGACTAATTAATCAATGAAACACATCGACGGAAAACATTAAAGGGCTTGATCGAGCCAATCAGTGGGCTAAACAAAGTATTAGTGTTATAATCCGAGACAGGTGACCGAGTTCGTAAAATGCTTCTCATTAGTATTATTTTTTTTTACCCAAAGCCTTGGTCTGGTGGTACGTGAGTAACCCATTAACCTAGATGTTGTTGATTCAAGTAATACAGACATTGTGAGATATTATACGTGAAATATGTTACATAGGAGTATAAAGTTGCAGTTCTAAATAACTATTTTTTTAGAGACAACTAACCATCTCACATTACATATTTCGAAAATCTACTTCATATGTATGTGACAAGACGTGAACTTACAACTTTTGGTACCAACAAATAAAACTGACAACACCAAACTTTCAGATGAATAGCTTATCCCTGGTTGAATCTGTGTGATAGAGCGACAATGAACTTAAGGGGTGTTTGTTTCAGCTTATATATCCGCCTTATGACTTACTTGGTTTTGGGCTTATGTTTCGTAAGCTTACTTTTTGTGGCTTATTTTGAAACTTTTCGCCTTATATAAGTTTATTATGACCTAATAAAATTATATAAGCCAAAAAACCACAAAAAATTAAGCTTCAAACATAAGCTCAAAACCAAATAAGCCATAAACCAACTATACAAGCCGGAAAAAAACATGCTAAAAAGTCAAAAACTATACATTGATAAAAAGAAAAAAACATGAAGGTCTTGGTATCAACTTTGATGAAAAACCAGGGTCCATCCCATAACTAAAACCATCTTGTTAAACAGAGAGATAAGATGATATCTAAAAAACACAAACACACAGTAATAAAGTACAGTACTGTTAACAAAAATGGCTGGAATAACAACCAGCTACACAATCCCACAGTTCAAACAACCAGTCTCCTTATCATCATATTTCAACTCAAACTCAACAACCCATAAACGTATAGACTACTCTGTTTCCACGGTGGCGCGTGGCATCACGTGCCGGTACGGTGGAGGTGGTGGTGGTGGTGGGTATTCCAGACAAGGTGATAGTAGAAAACCCAAAAGTAATGATGATGATCCTGCACTTGATATTGCAAGTATTAGGTACTTATTATTATTATTATTTCAAGATTTTGTTTAAGGGGGTGTTTGGGTTAATAGCTTGTCCTCCTTATGAGATTATGAAAAATAAACCGAAATCATATAAGCTAGTAAGCCCACACATAAAGCTTAGGGGAGTGTTTGAATTAGCTTATTTATCCGGCTTATTGGGCTTATTTGGTTTTGGAAAAAAAGCCTATAAGCTCATTCTTTGGAGGTTATGAACTTTCAGCATTAGCTTATTCGCTTAATAAGCCAATATGCTCAAGTAGATAAGCTCTAAAAAGAATCAGCTTATTGACTTTTTCCAAAATCAAATCAGCCCATAAGCCGGATAAATAATATAATTCAAACACCCCCTAAGACATAAGCTTCATGTGTGAGCTTACTAGCTTATTTGATTTTGGCTTATTTTTCAAAAGCTCAAAATTTCCGGCTTATTTTGAGACATGAACTTATATAAGGTTACTATATTATAACTATATAAGCCCATACAGTGACGGACCCAGAAAAATCGAATGTGGGGGGCAAATTTTTTTTTTTTTAAGATAGCAACAAAATGCGAAAGAAAAAACTAGAATCGTAATGATAAATCGAGTATTTTTACTTAAACATGAAGGATTTATAAGGCTTTAAAGAGTTAAATGTTGATTTTAATATATGGGGTGGGGGGCAATTTAAGTTTTTGGTGGGGGTCACTTTCGAGAAAAGGTCAAAATTAAAAAAAAATTACACTAAAATATCAACTTTTTCGGCTAGCTATGGGGGGCGCCTGCCCCCCACATTTACTAGCTAGGTCCGTCCCTGAGCCCATAAGCCGCAGAATAAGCCAGAAATTTTGAGCTTATGAAAAACAAGCCGAAATCACATAAGCTTGTAAGCCCATAAATAAGCTTAAACAAAAAGCCCTTTTATTAAAGTTTTGATTTTTGTGTAGATTTTTTATGGGTGTTGGGAAAGATTTGATTTTGGAGTTGAAAAAGTGCTTATTTGAATATTTGGTTAAGAGGGTAGTTGAGATTGCATCAATTAGTTAATAATATTGTAATAAGTAAGCTGCCTTAAAAAACAAGCAATTGGTTTATAATCTTAAATTACTAATTTTGATGCTTATTTGAATATTGCTTAAGAGGGTGTTTGAGACTGCTTATGTTTGTGCTTATAAGTAAGTAAGCTGCCATAAAACTAAGTATTGATATGGGAGGGTGGTTGTTTTGAGTGTTTGGAAAGTTTTGATTTTGGAGTTAAATAAGTGCTTATTTGAAAATTGCTTGAGAGGGATTTGAGTTTACTTATGCTTTTGCTTATAAATAAGTAAGTGCTTTAAAATAAGCATGATATGGTGCTTGGAAATAAGAGGGTGTTTTTTAGATTAAATATTGCTTAAAAGGGTGTTTGAGTTTGCTTATGCTAGTGCTTTTAAATAAGTAAGCTGCTTATAAATAAGCATTGAAATAGTGCTTGAAATAATAGAGTGGTTAAAGATTTGTGGTTTTTTGAAAAGTTATGATTTTGATAGTTAAGTGCTTATTGAAATTTAGCTGAAATAAGGTGTTTGTTTCCGTCCAATACACTGTCTGTCCCCCTTAATAGGCATTGGGATATATTGAGGACATTCATGAAGTTTGCCTGATTATAGATGTTGTAGAAACCACAGTATCTAGGTGCTTATCTCCTTGTTTGTGTCTAGATAAGCATTTTTAAGGGTTTGGGAAAAACTGCGTATTTGCTTATATTACTCTGACTTGAGTACTTAAATATAAGCAGGTTAGTACATGTACATGCTTATTTTGAAGCAGATACGCCCTTTAAATAGGCAATCCCAAACAGAACCATTATATACAGAGCTAAGGTCAAAGATTAGATAGCTACTTTATACTAATTAACCAATAATGTCTTGTCTCGACATGGTGATTGTACTTATCTTTTTATGATCTAAAAGGTAATTTAATTGACTGACTGGTTTTTTGCTTCTTTGATTCACGGCCACCAACCTAAGTAGAAGCACGACCATCAATTTTAGTACTAATGTTTGTGATACTTATTCAGTTATTTGCATGGTTAAGTTAAAGAATTAGTTTTCACTATTAATGTAAACGTATTAAGTATTCTTTGTTTGTGTTTTTTGTTGGTTGAAAATAGGTCAAGTACTGTGAGGCTTATTGACGAGGAACAAAACATGGTAAGTGTTTCTGAATGTCTTTGTGTTGCATATATGTTTTATTTGTCTATGTTGGGACTAATTAGATTGTTTTGCTAGGTTGGTGTAGTATCTAAAAGTGCTGCTATTCAGATGGCTGAAGATGCTGAACTTGATCTGGTATGTCTATAGTTAGTATGCCAATGTGTAAAATGATCAGAGCACACAACAATTCACAAGTACATAACCAACCACCCCCGGTGTATTTTATTATAACAAAGTTAAGAAGATAAGTCTCCAATGGATGCTTACCAATCTGATATAAAGAAACAAGGCGATCTCTAGGTAGACACCAGCAACCTTACTACATATATCACTCAACACTCGGACTAAACAAGATCAAAAAGATTGATCCCGATACAAAGAACCAACAGATATCAACAATGATATCAAGGCGGATCAAGAAGAAGGAAGACTATATGAAACTTAGAGAGAATTGAATCTTGGGATAATAAGCGTGAATGAGAAACCCTAGAAATATCAGAGATTATATACTCAGAAATATTTCACTTTAGCCCTCAAACTTCTGCTTTTATCCTTTTTAACCTTTTAACTTCTTTAGACTTTCAAACTTGACAAAAGAGATCCTTCATATTATTCAACACCCCTCCTCAAGTTGACAAGTCTTCACCTTGAACACTGCTTTCATCTACACCTTGTCTGCAACTTTTTTCACAGTTATTACTACCTGCAAATAAATCCAACATACCAAGATTTTTGCAAAATAAAGTATGCTGTCTTTGACCAAGACATTTAGTAAAAATGTCGCCACATTCGTTTATCTGTGTATCTTAAGCTGCTTTTATTACACCAAGAGAAACTTTTCTCAACCGGATGTACATCCAATTCAAAATGTTTTGTTCTTTCATGAAAAGCTGGATTGGGTCGCAATCGATTATGACACTATTATCACACAATATCTCCGGTAACAACCCTTAAGACCAAGACTATGCGACAAGTTACTTAACCATATCACTACGGGTAGTAGAAGCCATGCTTCTATATTGACCTCGGTGAACTCTGAACAAAGTAGCTTGTTTTTACTTTTCCAAGATATAAGAGAATTTCCAAGAATACACAAAACCGATTCTGATTTTCTAGTTAGAGGACATTTAGCCCAATCGAATCGACATAAGCTTTAAGCTTAAGATTAGATTCCTTATTAAGCGTAAACTGAACACGGAGACCTTTTCAAATACTTCAAAACCCTTAAAGCGACTTTTAGATGTGATTGTAAAGGTTTATGCATATGTTGACTTAAGCGAATGAGCAGCATAACTAATATCGAACGGTATTAGTTAAGTATATCAATTACCAACCAACTTCGATAGTTATTAACATTGTTCAACACTTTATCTTTATCGGTTTCAACACAACTTAAAATAGAGTTTTCGGGTAAGGAGTATCAGCAGGGCTTAATTGCAAGTAACCCATATTCATATAACAACTCAAACAATACTTCCTACGTGTCATGCAAATACCTTTATCATTTTTAACACTTATTCCAAGAAAGTATTTCAATTCTCCCAAATCTTTAATCATAAATTTAGAACTCAAAACTTTTGAAGTTATTGATTTCTTCTCATCATTACCAGTTATAACAATATCATCAACATATACAAGCAAAGCAACAAACATGACCACTTTTTGTTTTATAAACAAAGAATAATCAAATTTACTCATTGAAGCCATGTTCTACGAATGCATTAGTAAGCTTAGCATTCCATTGCTAGGAGCTTGCTTAAGCCCATATAAAGATTTATTAAGTTTGCATACTTTAGAATCATCTCCATCATTAAAACCTTTAGGTAATTGCATATAAACATCTTCATCAAGATCACCATATAGAAAAGCATTATTAACATCTAAGCGATATAAAGGCCAATTTCTACTAATGACAATACTTATCGACATCCGACAAGTAACCATTTTCACTCTGGGACTAAAGGTTTCATCATAATCAAACCCTTCTTTGATTATAACCTTTAGCTACTAATCGGCTTTATATCTATCAACTTCCCAGTAGACTTATATTTGATTTTCCATATCCATTTATACCCGATAGCATGTCTACCGGGTAACTTACATTCAGTCCAGGTATTATTTCTATTTAAAGCTTCAATTTCATTATTCATAGCTTCAGACCAATAAGGACATTTAACTGCTTCTTCATAACTTTTTGGCTCAACAGATTTATTTAAAGTAGAAGCAAAACACATATTGATCCTACTCAAATTAGCATAGCTCACATACTTTTCTATTCCATATCTTACTTTAGAGTGCATCACATAGTCATTAAACCTAATAGGAGTTTTAGACTCTCTACTAGACCTTCTTAATACAGGTGTCTGCACATCTTCATTTACATTTTCAGACTCAGTAAAAACTAAACCAGTATTTTCAAGATTTGTATTGCCCTCAGACCAGTGTTGGTCACCAAAATGGGTTGCAGAATGCCAATCTTCATGATGCATATAAGTAGCATCTGTTTCATTATCACTAGCATCATGTGAAGATGGTAAACTACCATCCTCAACTGGTGCATCTTCCCCTTCATCATTGGGACTTTGAGACTTTTGACTATCAAAAAACTTCAAGTGTTCAACCTCATTTACACTACTTGTATCAGTTGAATCACAGGTTTTCATTTTTAAAGGAAAAACATTTTCATAAAATCTCACATCTCTTGCAAAAAACACATTCCTTGTATCTAGACTCAAAAGTTTATAAGCTTTCTTAGTAGATGAAAAACCAATGAGAACACATTTTTCAGACCTATAAGACAACTTATCATGATTATTCAAAATAGTAGCAAAACAAAGACAACCAAAAGACCTCGAATGGGAAAGATTAGGTTTAGTTTTATACAACAACTCATAGGGACATTTACCATTTAGAGCGAAGATGGCGATTTATTTATAAGATATCTGATTAGAACACAATCGGACCAAAAACTCGAAGAATCCCCTTGAAACATAAGACTCCTAGCTACATTGAGCGGTGTCTATGTTTCCTCTCAGCAATCCCATTTTGCTGAGGTGTATGAGGACAAGATGTTTGATGTATTATACCAAGATCAGAAAACATTCCACTCATTTTCTTGTTTACAAATTCAGTACCATTATCAGATCTAACAGTTTTGATTTTAACATCAAATTGATTAGAAATTAAGTGTATAAAAGAACAGAATACATCAAACACCTCATCTTTAGTTTTAATCAAGTAAGTCCACACAGCTCTAGAATAATCATCAACAATAGTGAGAAAATACTTATATCCTTCTACTTGTTACTCGTAAGGGCCCCGTAAGTCAAGATGAACAAGTTCACCAAGATTTTTAGACTTATGATCGACAAAGGAAAGGTTCCACTAGTTTGCTTAGCCCTATGATGATTTCAAAGCAGAGATAGAAGAATTCTTGGATATACCAAGATCCTTCGAAAACGAGATAAGGCTGGATCGGCAGGATGACCCAGTCTATTATGCCAAACAAGTTTAGAAACATTATAAGACATGATCATATTACACTCACCCAAAGTATTATCAGACTTCATATCAAACAAATATAATCCATCGAGGCCGACTACGGTCCCCGAACTTTCTCCTTTTCAAATCACGAATATAACAAGTATCTTCATCAAAACCAACAAACATTTTATGTCTCTAATCGGTTTGTTAACAGACAAAAGACTACTTTGATAACTGGGAACCACTAAAACATCATAAAGAGTCACATTATTAGTTAATTTTAAATTTCCAACATGACTTATAGTGGCGAGAGTACCATTGGGATGTCAACAAGAATCTTAAGACTAGAAATGTCCACAATATTAAACATACCAACAAGAGAAAGCGATCAGTCTTTGATTAGCACCGAGTCTATAATCGACCTAAAGATATAGTTTTAACAGAAAGACTAGAATTCCCAAAGAAATATTTAGAAAAATTAATATTAAACCAAACATTTCCATTAAAGAATGAAGCCCTACCTGCCATATTGGCATGTATGCTTCCTGTAGAACTATCATTGATCAAAGACAAGAGTTTCTTCATCTGCTCAGAAGTAAAACCAGAAGAAATATTTGCAGATGGAGTAGTAGAAGATTTTTCAGACATCTTATTATCAGTATTAGCATTATAACCTTGTCTAAAACCATTTTGTTTAAGCGGATTATTACTCTTAACAAAACCGGTGGAAAACCAATGAGTTCATAGCATCTTTCAATAGTATGTCCAATTTTACCACAGTTTTACAATTGATTAGGATTAGGACCTCTATTAGCGATATTAGAATTGGAACTAGTTCCTCTAGTGTTATTCTTGTTATTATACATTCTTTAGTGTTATTAAATGACTTAGCGACAAAGAAGAAGCATTAAGTTTAGACTCGAAACACTAGAGGACTCGGGAATCCTCCGCGAGATTCCTCCCAGACACAACAAACATAAGCATCTTTAACCTCGGTAAAGGATCTCGGTTAATAAAGCGGTTCTAACAAGGTTGATAGCAATCATCAAGACCCATAAGAAATTGCATCGGTTTCATTAGCTGGCGATGCAAAACTAATTCGATAGCTAACACAAGCACATTTATGTTCACACACGCATTTAGGCAACTTAGTTAGAGAATCAAATTCTCTCCATAAAGAATTTAGCCTATGATAGTAATCGACCAATGAACTACCACCTTGTTTCACGAGTTAATCTTTTGCAATAAATTGTATATAACGGACCCATCAACCTTATCATAAGTTTCTTTCAATTCTTGCCAAACGAGCGACATTTTCGAATAAACCAATCCGTATAAACATCATGAGACACCGAATTCATAATCGAGTTAAGACAATAGCATTGCATCTATCCCATTGAGCGAGACAAGACATTACTAGTAACAAATGATTCCTTAAGACAAGTACCATCAACAAAGCTATACTTATTTCTAGCTTGCAAAGCCAATTTCATAACACCAAACCAAATTCTATAATTCTCGGTTCAAGCGGTTTAAATGGAATAAGAGCGGTTCCACTATTATCATTAGTTTGAATATGAAGAGGATTACGCATCTAGATTACTAATTAATACTTGAACATTACTACCACTAGGCTCATCTTCAATAGCCATAATAACCAATCAATAAGAACAAACGGTAAAAGCAGCGAAACAATAAGCAACAAGCAATACGACAATAATGACAATACTAACAACTAAACCAGAACAAAACAACACAACCAACTTCCAAGGCTGCCCAAAACCTATCCTCCTTCGACTTAGACACAACAAGACACTAAATAACGGAAAAACAATCTATAAAAACTACAACTCACACCCAAGAATAACTACAAATCGCCCGGAAGACTAGGAGCGATTCGGAGGCGTATTCGTACCAATCTAGGTTGGCAGATCAAGAAGTTAATTGTCCTTTTGCACCTTCTAAACCAAATTTGTGTTATCTTAAGAGAAACAAAGTACTTACAGAGATATATCAGTGGAAAAAGATACAAAACCCACCAGATTCAATGAATCTAGCAATATTGTATCAAGAACAGGCCCAAGAAACAACAATAAACCACCAAGGATGAAAAACCCCAAAATACCAAATTAGGGTTTCAACAAACCCTAACCAAGAAACCCACAAAATCACGGATCCAATCCCAAACGAGCAGATCAACAACGGCCGTTAAGAAAGCGACCTCAATTAACCAATTCAACCACCAATTGCAAGAATCCCCAAAAAATTCCAAAACCCTAAAATCTTTAAACCACGGATCGTAACACGGCTCGATACCATGTAAAAATGATCAAGAGCACACAACAATTCACAAGTACACCTAACCAACCACCCCCGATTGTATTTTATTATAACAAAGTTAAGAAGATAAGTCTCCAGCGGATGCTTACCAACACAGATATAAAGAAACAAGGCGATCTCTACTAGGTAGACACCGGCAACCTTACTACATATATCACTCAACACTCAGACTAAACAAGATCAAAAAAGATTGATCCTGATACAAAGAACCAACAGATATCAACAATGATATCAAGACAGATATCAAGAAGAAGGAAGACTATATGAAACTTAGAGAGAGAATTGAATACTGGGATAATAAACGTGAATGAGAAACCCTAGAAATATCAAGAGATTATATACTCAGAAATATTTCACTTTAGCCCTCAAACTTCTGCTTTTATCCTTTTTAACCTTTTAACTTCTTTAGACTTTCAAACTTGACAAAAGAGATCCTTCATATTATTCAACACAATGCTATAATTTGTTTGATTTTGAACTTCCCATAATCCCATTTGAACTATACATTCAGTATTAATTTTACCATAATATCCATGCATCTTGATGCCGAGATTGTTACCAGTTTTAGTTTTAGTGCCTCAACTTTCATGCGTATGCCTCGGGCTTAGTAGTTAGGTTTTTCCACAAACCTTTAGATAATATAGTTAACATGCTAAAGTAGTCCCTAAAAACACTTCTTTTTTGAGACCCGACATAGAGAAAGAATGCGGTAAAATGTTAACATACAGAATAAGAAGGGGAAAATCAGTAGCCATAGATGGAGGGACTAAATTTAAGACCTTTAATACCCTGTATAGTATAATCACTTCTTCCATCAATAATGATTTTCTCTGTAATAACTAATAAATTAAATACCCCTTTCCATGTAGCACTCATTTTTGTTTCAGTCATTTTTGGTACAAGAGTACGCGTTGCTGCATATATAGACAAATCTTGTAGTATCGACGCTTATATCCTATTTACCGAGTCATGAAGTATCTATCTTGGTGTTATGTGGACCATCCTTTGTCCTGCAAAAGATCATATTTATCTGATCAGTCCGTTGTTATACATTCGCATTTTGAAATATTGATGATGTTAGGGGAACTAACACTAGATATTATGTTTCTTCTTTGGGATCATTTTTTTTTAGACTCTTATTTCACAACGGCAACGTTTATTAAAATTGGTCATAATCTGCATCAAGTCTTCTGTTTTATATGTGTTTAAGGAAACCATTCTCGTCTTCCTTTATAGAAATACTTTATTTTTGTAGGTTATATTGTCTCCAGAGGCAGACCCTCCTGTTGTCAAGCTGATGGATTACAAGTAAATTCTGTTTCCTTTGTATTCATTCTATTGAATTTTTTGTATATAGGCTTATAGCACTTTAGCAGTAACCAGTATTTGGATTTTGGATCACGGTGGCCGAGCAAAATTAACTAGCTAGATGTCCTTATGTTCAATAAAATATTTTGTTGAAAGGAACTACAGTGTTGTGGAAGTTAGATCGTTGAAGTTCATTTCAGCTGAATTGATTCTCTTATAAACATTTTAATTCTATTGGTATTGATCATAAGTTCCACAACTTCTACAGCAAATATAAATACGAGCAGCAAAAGAAGAAACGAGATCAGCAGAAGAAAAGTTCTGGTGAACGCCTCTTCTTTCTTTGTCTACCTTTCCAGTATCTTATTTTGTAAGAAATAAACAACACTAACTGAAGTATGTACTCTGATGTTAGCTCATCGTGTCGACCAGAAGGAGCTAAAAATGGGGTAAGAAACTTTACAATAAATCACGTTCATTTTACCCTTCTATTATTTACAATCCAGTTACTTTTCATGGCAGGTACAACATAGATGTGCATGATTATACAGTTCGCCTGAAAGCTGCTCAGAGGTTTTTAAAAGATGGGGACAAGGTACTTTTATCTTCCTACAACTCCATTTTTAATAGAACTTGATATGTGATTATTTTTGTTCATGGACTTTTTGGTGATTTCACAGGTTAAATTAATAGTAAGCTTAAAGGGACGTGAAAACGAGTTTAAAAACAATGCTATTGAGCTTATCAGACGTTTCCGTGATGATGTAGGGGAGGTATGTGATTTGATTTGCTCAATTAAAACTGAATTAGTATTATTTAGCGATGCAAATGCTCTTGTGATAAGTTCTGCATGTGAAAACGGGTAATACAAGAACTTCTTTTTGGTGACCACTTACCACGTCTGATGGCTAAATGGTTGTTATTGCAGTTAGCGGTCGAGGAAAGCAAGAACTTCAGAGATAGAAACATGACACTGGTATTGGTTCCAAACAAAGCCGTAACACAAAAAGAAGCACCAAAGAAGAAAGAAAAGTCAACTGGGACCGAAGTATCGGCTGGCGTATCAACATAACCTGGGCCATGATAATTTGTGATTGTAATATCGAGGAAGGAAACTGCTAACTGCTAAGCTTCAGGTTTTATTCCTCAAAGTTTAATAGATTTTCAAAATTATGTATAGTTGTAGAAAGAGTGTTAAAACATGTATGAAAATAACCATTTTTGTTCTTTGTAGCAATAGCAGTAACGCTGGTATAATTCTAGTATGTTTTAAATAGTTTAGTAGCCCTAATAGCCCATTCATGAGAGTTTCATCTGTATGTTAAAAAAAAAAAGATGACAAAATTGACAGGTTGGGTAACACCGTGACAGGTTCCAGTCAAAATGGGTCATTTAGGAAATAGATTTGAGTTGGGTTGACCCAATACTTTTTTATTTTCTTACAAATCTATCAGATGAGTTTCTTTTAAGTTTGTTGCGCATTACTTCAATCTTCTTATACAAATTCTAAAATAGTGCAAGTATGTTCATCTATACTACTATACACTGAATACTGTTTTTTAAATTTTGACCATCTTAAAAACAATAATAATAAGTGTATGAAAAAGCAATTGGAGCATAGATATTTATTTGGTTGAGTGGTATAATAATATATCTTGGATGTCCAGGTCTTGGGTTCGAGTATAAGGAAGTTAAGGTCTTGGTTAAGTGCTTGATTGTGGCCAAAATGAATAAAGCCCTTCACTCCCCCAACAAGACCTTGACCTACAAGATATATTATTATACCACTCAACCAAATAAATATCTATGCTCCTATTACTTGGTCAAGTGCGTAATTCTGGCCGAGGTTTCTCGTTTTGACTAGCAGTACGCACTTACTTATTTTGGGGAACTTAATATCGGCGCCCAAAAATAAGGTTTATCGAATCGCGATCCGTGTGGGATCGTTTTGTCTTCTGCAGATCGTAGGATCGGATCGCGATCCCTGATCCTACCAATTGTCATAGTTTGTAAATAAATGATAAACGAGGCAAATTGTGTTACATTTATACTCAACGTCAAAGATAAATTCATATAATATCATTTTGGAAATGACAAAGTTCAAATTTCAAACACCAAAGTTAGAATAAAACACAAAAAAATCAAGTTTCAATCGTTAAATTAACGATTTAGCCTCAAAACATAAGAGCCATCTACATGATTTCAAGGAAACAAACACTTCATTACTGGGATTCCAAAACATATCCTTTGATTAGTTTAATCACAATGAAGTAAAGTAAATTGAATTATTGAACACTTTTAGGCTATAATCTATTTAGAAAAAAGAAAGCCAGGTATAAACTATAATCTATTTAGAAAATGAAACAACGATGGTTTCTTATTAGGCGTTAGTAAAACACGCGTTTGTTTTGACCTAAGCAAGTGAGGACTTAAAGATTAAAAAAAATAAAAATAGTGAACTCGGATCGCGTGGCGATCCTGCGATCTTACGTGCGATCTCGCGATCTTACTTACGATCCTACCACATATGCGATCTACCACGATCCTACGGTTTTAGCTAGTAAACACGTAAACTAAATGCGATCCTACGAGTTTACGCGCGATCTTGACAAAAATACTGATGTTAACATGCTATAACGTGCGGAAAAAAAAGACTATATAAACACATTGGATATCTTAAATAGAATGTCTAGGTTTTTGCAAACTAGTTCGGGTTGTCCTTAACATGTTTAGGTTCTCAAACACTACATAATTTAGTTGGCATTCACTCAAACTTCAAGTTAATAATCAAAGCATAAATACACATAAAAGACTTTTTAACAACTTAAGAACGAAAAAACGGTTTGGGCTTAACTGTGATGAGAACTAGGACAATTATATAGGTTTTCTAGTCTTATTTAACATAATAATTATCCATAAAAAGAAAATTTTGGCCAAAAGAAGTGTTGAAAGTGCCGCATCAGCCCAACCGGAGACCCAATTAGACTCATACCCGTTTTGACCCGTTGCCCAACCTAGCTCAAGCATACATTTTGCCACCTATACGTACCACAGCTGATGGCTAGATAGTTGTTATTGCAGCTAAGTGTTGAGAAGACCAAGAACTTCAGACAACAGAACTTGGCTTTGGTTTTGGTTCTGAACAATGCTGTTATACCAAAAGAAGCACCAAAAAGAAAGAAAAGTCAACAGTAACAGAAGTATCAGCTGGTGTATCAGCATGACCTCCATTATGCCAACATATGCTTAACAAGAACATATAATGTAACACTAAATCCTACAAAACGGATATCGTTATTCCTCTGCATATATGGAGATGATCATGGTATGTCATTTAAATGGTGTAACATTATGCCGTTGTTGATAAAAAAAAGTACGACATTTCGCAACCATCAAAGTAGATACTAAAGAATTAATGGGTACAATAGACCATATTTTTGTAGCTAAAAGATCTATCAGAATTGACTTGTGGTTATAATCATGGTGTTTGCATCGTCTTAAATTTTAAAAAGCTGTAGTAACACTAGCACTCCATATGGGTATACTCATCAGCATCAACACCTTTATCAACACCACCATCATCAACTTCATCACCCACCCTGTGAAGTGAATTTTCTTTTACGGTTATCCTTTTTCGTCCCTGAGAAACTCGTTTTCCCATAAGAAGTCCCTCTATTAAACAATTAAAGGCTTTCAACATACGTTTCCATCTCAATCTGATATGTCTGGAATTCAAAAGTTTCGTGAATAACCCTGTTGCATGATCATAAACTTTACGCTGCTTTTCATATATCACCAAATCTCCATTGGTGATAGGTTGTATTATCATCTCTTCTAAAAATCACTCCTGGAGAACCATTGATGACTGTTGTTAAAATTTCAAACGCAGGTGTGGCATTTTTAATTAATCGTGCCAAGAATATGAGTAGTCAAACTAAATGTCACTATACAATTAAAGATGTTTGTTTCGTATTGCATTTCTTTGATGGATAACCGCTTACCACCCAGTGCAATGTACCATTAAAGAAGCACGCATTTGCCGTCACATGATTCAACAGACTAGTTGGGGAAGCAATCACACTCCAAGTCCAAGAATTCGTTCTCAACGAGCTAGTAAATAAACAAATTGCCACCTTGATAGTAGGAGTTTTTGCACAGGTCTTTGCGGATCTTGGATCAATCATGATAAACATGTATAATGAAACAATATGAGTATGCATAAGAATATGTATGCAGGGACTCGTTTAACAAACAGAGAGGGTGGGTTTGTTTATAGAAAAACACACTTTATTTATTATTATTCCACACACTAAACGTTTACATTTGATATGTATATATACTATGTCAATCGGTGTGTATGAACCGATGTGACTTTTCCTAAGAGATATGTTCCAAGCGACACATCTTTTCCTTATTTACAGGAAACTAACAATATTAACAGAAAACAGTTTCTATCTATCTAACACTATTGGTCCTTCTACTTTCAAGGACTATGATTCTTGATTAAATTCGATGCCAACATTCACTCCCCTAATCAAGACATCATAATCTTCACTCTGTTCTTGTTTATCGTTGATTTGCAGTCTCGTTCCTCCTTTGCATCTTCTGTAATTGATCACCTTGTTACTTGTTCTTTCTTTCATGTGTTGCCTTTCTTTGTTCCATGATAATCTTCTTGGTCATCATCCTTGTACATTTTCCGGTGCTTCTAAGTTCTTCCTCTATTTCAACACTTGTCTTTGCATCAACACATGGTCCATGAATGTCTGAGACCTCTGCCATTCCCCGCCACATCCGCTTTCCTTGCCTTGATCTCTTGTGTTCCTCATAGTAAACTTCACCATTCCTATGTACATCTCTTCACCGTGTCTTCTTCTTTCCATCTGCATAAGACATCTTTCTTTTGGAACTTCTCTTCTTGCAACATCCTTCTTTCTTTTCTGCCCAAAACTGTAACGTGTCCATGATCATCTTCATGCTCTGTTTTCGGGTCTTCTTCTTCTTCAAAGCGATATCTTCATTGTAACCATGTTGCTCTGATACCACTTTTGCACAGGTCTTTGCGGATCTTGGATCAATCATGATAAACATGTATAATGAAACAATATGAGTATGCATAAGAATCTGTATGCAGGGACTCGTTTAACAAACAGAGAGGGTGGGTTTGTTTACAGAAAAACACACTTTATTTATTATTGTTCCACACACTAAACGTTTACATTTGATATGTATATATACTATGTCAATCGTTGTGTATGAACCGATGTGACTTTTCCTAAGAGATATGTTCCAAGCGACACATCTCTTCCTTATTTACGGGAAACTAACAATATTAACAGAAAACAGTTTCTATCTATCTATCTATCTAACACTATTGGTCCTTCTACTTTCAAGGACTTATGATTCTTGATTAAATTCGATGCCAACAGGAGTACGGTATACCCACAATCTTGTAATCATGAAAGGTTGGTTCAAGACCGAAACCGAATACTACTTTAGGATCCACTATTGAGGCTCTAAAAGAAGGATGACGTGGCACATTTAGTTTACGCCTAATTGAAAAGTTCCATAGACTAATTGATCCATTATCAGACAAGCACCGCATTCCATTACATGAACCCATAATTTGACTTCGAGAACTGCCGTAAGGTAACCCAACTCCTGTTATGCCCATGTACCCACGTTTTGGATCCAATGGCAACTGGTCTCGTGCGTGTAACGTAAACATGTCTTTAAACGCATTATATTCACTATAAAACTGCTTATGCCAGATGAGGAATTTTCGATAAAGAGTTTTTGTAGACGATCAAAGATTGTGCATGCGGATGAAATCAGGGCTACCAAGACGAGAACACCAACATTTTGAGAGATATCTAAATCTAAGTACGGATTTGGGTGGTAGCAGCTTTCAAAGATATTAACCATTAAATCTTCGCATACATAACTAGACATTGTACTATCCTGTATTAAGAAAAGAAACACTGTGAGGACGAGAAAATAAAAATGATTAGACAATCGAGGGATTATCGCTGGTTAATTAAGTGTTTATGACCTATATTATTATCTTTCTAGGAATTTTATGCCTTATATAGGTTTCGGTTAAGAAAATGTTATCATGACCCAAACGCTTAATCTTTGTGCACACCAGTTCATGTTCTCTAATAATCTTCTAAGCATATGCATAAGCGGGTTTTCGAATGTGAGGTCCATGATCATAGTGATTGCATATTTTAAAGTTGCGTTGGTTCATATATTTCTTAGTGTAGATATATATAATTCTAGCTCCTTGCTGGTTTATATTTCTAGTTATAGACAACTGCCAAATTCTAGTAATTGGTACGAATGTCATAACCTAAAAAATTCGAGTTCGATTCCCACATCTATATACAAAACGCAGCTACTCCAAGGTGAGAGGCAATATTTGCTAAGACAATGGCTTGCAATTAAGAGTTGATGATTATCACAAATTCAAATACTAAAACAATTCTGATCTAGTGTAGCTTTGGTATAATTGGTGTGTATTTTTAGTATAAATTTAGTAACCTTTTGATTTACAAAAACTACTATGAACTTGCTGAAGCTTTCTTCTAGCTTTAACTCTATCTATACAATAGTTGACAAAAAACCGTAATCTGTAATTGAACTGATTTATAGTTAGAACACACAAATATTGAAGCACTACAATGACTTACGATTAACCTTTGCAAAAACGGGCATAATGTTAGGTCGATCTCTCGTAGCATCTGTGACTAAGGCCATTGAGAATAAATCCCAAAACTACAGAGTACTACCATCCTTTTGCAACCATGAGTCCATGACACTGCTTTGTAACATTTGGCAAATAATTACCTATTCAAACACTTGCACCATACATATTTCAAAATGAATTTGCATTCTAACTAATGTCACCAAACCTATTGAAAGGAACAAGACAAGTAAAAGTTAAAAGATGGCCAAACATATAATTAAAATTGAGCTTCAGTCATGATCATGGAGTTTACATCAACATTTTAGATTCTGCGAATACTTTTAAACAATTACTCATTCAAAACGGAATACTCATCAGTATATATTTGTATCATCGCAGCATAATTAGCGTTCACATCAACAAAATCATCATCATCTTCTTTGTCTTGATCATCATCATCATTATCATCATCATCATCATCACCATCATCATCATCATCATCATCATCATCATCCACTACAACATTGAACGGATTCGGAGGGGACATTCTTTTATGATTCTTCTTTACCGTCGAAGAAAAGATGGTTTTCCCAAAAGTAGTCCTTTTGTCTAACAATTCAAGACTTTCAACATGCTTTTCAATTTCAAGTCCATGACAAGGTCCGAACTCCAAAATTTTTGTAAACAATCGTGTCCGAGGATTATAAACTTTACACCTCTTATCATACATCAACAAATCACCATTTGAAACAGGTTGAAAAAACCTAACGAAACCAAAATTGTTTGTTTTATATTCAAAAAGCATAGACCAAGATGCAACATTGTCAGACTCGCTCATCAACCAAACCCAAGTATAATCATCTGCCCAAGAAATCAGTGCTAGAGAACCATTGATGATTGTTAGTTGTCTGGCTCGGGAATTGGATTCTGGAAACTCAATCGTTCCAAAAATGTGAGTAGTTATACTGAATGTCAGTATAATACGAGGACTGGTCCAGTCGGTTGACACCACCCAATGCAATTTTTCATTGAAAAAACATGCATTTGATTCCACCTCAAAAATCAGAATTGTTGGGGGAGCGATCACATTCCAAGAGTCCGTTTTTATGGAGTAAATAAATGAATTATTGCCTTTGCAGACAGCAGTTCCCTTATTATGTGCATACGATATACACACAATCTTGTAATCATTAGTTATAGGGTCAAACCCAAAGCCGGACACCATAGATGCTCTCGAATAAGGATGATTTGGGACGTCCAGTTTGCGCCTAATAGAAAAATTCCATAAACTAAATTCCCTAGATTTTAAAAGACAAATAATTCCATTACATGAACCAATAATTTTAGCATCATGGTAAGGTAACTCAATTCCGTACTCAAGTACCCATAATCTTGAGCCAAAGACAATTCGGGGTCTTTCAAGTGTAATGTATAGATGTCTTTAAACTCTCCGTTGCCAACCCGTTGTCTAACAAGAACTTTTTCACGAGTATGGTCACTAAGAGATCGCTGATTGTACATGCGGATGAAATCAGGGCTAGCAAGACGAGAAAACCATGACTTGGAGAGAGATCTAAATCGTACTATATATTTGGGTGGTAGTCTTTGGAAGATATTAAGCATTCCATCTTCACATATATGACTAGACATAATTGTGTTAAACGTTAATGCTTAAAAACTGTATATTACGATTAAGAAAAAAAATTCTTACCAGGGGAAACTCATATGATCGATCGAGGCTTGTTGACGGCTATGACCTACAGGACTTTCTAGGAATTCAATGACTTATATATAGTTTTGGTTATGATAAAAGCTAGTACTTATTTCTAGGTAAATTACACACTTGGTACCCAAGGTTAGGGCAGGTTTTGCATTTGGTACTCAGATCTAGGGTTACACGCCCACAAACTCCAACATGACGATTTTCACTCCCTCACGATCTAAAACCCTAATAGTTTGACCCAAACTTTGATAAAGGTTCCAAAATTGTAAACAGTGGGTGGTGGTGGCATTGGTGGCGGTACTGACAATGTTAAAGAAAGGATGTTTAGGATAATGTGATGATAGTGGGTGTGTGTGAGTGTGTGTTTAATATTGTGTTTAAAGGGGATGTTTGGAAAATAAAAGCGAAAGGACGAAAATACCTTTAGACATACCGAAAATTTTAAACAACATTAAGGTTTTGGACTTAGTTGTGCAGAAAATGGTTTTTTTTCCCCTAACTGGTTCGGGTTGTAAACGACCCGGTTTGACCGGTTATTCCATAAACCGGTTCAGGATAGAAAACCATAACCGGTAGTATCCGGTTCCTAACCGGTTCGGTTAGGAAAAACCGGTTCTAACCTATTCTTTCCTTTGCGTTTTATACATAATAAACTCAATAAACTTCAACTTTTATTAAAAAAATCATAATACATCAAACATAAACTACTTGAAACACAAAGCTAATACATTGTGCGATTTATTCATCGGAAAGCTAATCATTGGATCGGAGTCTCCGGATCCGGACCTAGCTTGGTCATCTTGAGCTTTCTTCATCGGAAAGTGATATTGTATAACCCTCTTGCGCCTCGACCTCGTGTAATTGTTCTTCGATCTCTAAACAATTGGCTTCAAGGTTAGAAATGTGTTGTATACGTTCTTGTGCGTCTAAGTGCTCCTTTAAACAAACACACATCTCCAAAGATGTCGGCGTGAGTCTTGTTCTTCGAATCCTCAATACCCTTCTTCTAAGTGAAAAAGCAGATTCCAAAGCTACCGAAGAAGCTTGTACGCTTAGTAAATCTCGAGCCATGATGGATAGAATAGGAAATTGAGATTGCCTTCCTTTCCATCAAGACAAAATATCAAAGTTTTCAAATTCTTCTTGTCCCATAGCACTTATCCAATCGGTTCCGGTATATCTCCCAAATTTATTAATATTGGTTTGGTCATTCCTATCTCGTTTAACACTTTCTTGTCTTAAAGTTTGAAATAAGTTAAACTTAGAACTCGTAGAGGATGATGAAGGAGCCGAACTCGTTGAAATATTTATTGAACCATATTTATTTAAATAAATATCAAATAAATCTTTAAAACATTTGTTAAAATAAGCTTTTGCCTTGATTGCATAGTTAGGGTCTTCTTCGTCCAAATTCAAATAAATAGTAATTTTTTCGATAAGTAGTTCCACCCCGGAAACGTTGAAGCATGGGTTCAATGCGGCGGCACAAGTAATTACCGGCGAAATTTTTTGAAAATATTTTTTAAGTTTTTCTTTAATAGGCTCAACCATCAAATCATATGGTGGACCACTAGAGTCGAATTTGCCTATTTTTGAACACATTCCAAAAAGTTGTTGGAGTAGCCGATGACTCGTGGTATAATAAACACCCGATAATAAAGTTGTTGCATCTTTATAAACTTTGAGTAAGTCAGTTAATTTTTCAATAATCTCCCAATTTTGGACGGAAAATGGTTCAACTAGGATCCTCGACAAGATCATCATGAAAAACCAAAAGGAATTTTTTGGCGTAAAGCACTTTTAAACATTATATAAGTCGAGTTCAATCTTGTAGGAACCCCCCAATTAGGTCCTAAAAAAACTGTTTCCATTTCCTTACACATTGCAATATAATTCTTATATCTTCTTTTAGGCCCACAAAATATATCTTGCATCATTGTTTTAAAAGCGCTTTTAATCGACATTATTTCGGGTACCGCTAGTCCGTCTTGCACAACCAAGTTTATGATGTGTGCAACACATCGAGAATGAAAAAAAATGCCGTTCAAAGGTGGTCGGTATTATGCTATTAGTTTAGTGGCGGCATTTGTATTGTTAGAAGCGTTATCAAATGAGATTGAAAAAATCTTATGTTCTAATTTAAACATTTTTAATACATCTCGTAACTTACGAAATAAATTCATACCCGTGTGAGGATAATCAAAGTTTTCAAAATCAATAGTACGCTTCATCATTTTCCAAGTTACGGGATCAATCCAATGCACGGTAACACAAATGTACGAACCGGGCAAACCATGAGGCGCCGACCAAACATCGGTTGTTAAGTTTACATTTGTATTTAAATTTTCAAAACCTTTTATGAGTTCGAGTTTAGCCTTTTTCCACATTTTAAGTGCATCACGTCTAAGTGCTATGCCCGAGACTTACTTGAGTATATCGCGGTTGAAGACAATTTTGAATCACCTTGGTAAGTCTCGGGTTGTCGAAGTGGTTAAACGGAAAAGCTTCTTGAATCACAAACCTTGCAAATTGTTGTCGACATCGATCCGCCTCAAATGCAAAAAAGACCCCCCCCCCCTCTCGTGACATAGGTGTTTGACCGCACCCGGATTGTTTTTGAGTGCTTTACAATACTTTTTCTCGATATGTTGCTTCAACGTCTTGTTGGATGAGGAACCCATTAACTTTGCGTAAAGTTTACATTGAGCCTTCACGGTATCATCCGACAACTTCACGAGATTAAAATTACACTAAATTGTCTTTTCTCGGTCCGTTTCTAAAATCGCAACAACCGTCGGTTCATTTAAAGAACCAACACCGGTGGAAGTTGAAGAACTTTGAGTTTTCATTTTGTGAGTGATTTGCTTGTTTCAAGAGTGTTTTTGAGAGTGTTTGATTGTTGTAAGTTGTAAGTAACTAACCCAAACTCAAGATTAGTATTTATACTAAAGTTTTGTAGGCTTCAATGGTGGAAAAAAGACAAAAAAAAAAGGTACAAAACAAAAAAAAAAGGTCAAAAATTGTTTTAACGGTAAAAAAAACGGTTGTAACCGGTTTTTCCCAAACCGATTCCCTAACCGGATCGGATCTTAACTGGTTACAAACCAGTATAACGTTCGAAACTGCAAACTGGGTCATAATCGTTGGTTTTTTCTCTACCTTAACCGGTTATGGTCAAAACTGGGTGTTGACCGGTTACGGTTTCGATTAATTTGTCGGTTTCGGTTTTTTTTGTTCATAGCCAAATTGGACTGTGAAGGATTGAAAATTGCCACACTGGTGATTGTGGGCCCATAACCCTAAATCTGAGGACCAAATGCAAATCCACCCTAACCTTGAGGACCACCAACGGTACCCTATTTTCTAATTGTAGTCTAGTTATTATAGGATTGTAGCACAAGGAAGCGTTGAAACTTGTTGCCAAAAGTTGAGTTACAAATTAAAAAAAGGATTTAATATAAAAATAAAAATAACAAAATTTAAACACAATTTAGAAATATTATTGCAGTAAATTTTTATTTTTTATTTTTTATTTTTTTTGGAAAGCAAAATATATTAAGACCACCGAAGGCAAACAAAGCCCATTGTACTATCATCTCTTTCTTAGGGTGTGTTTGCCAAACAAACATTAAACATTAAATATCACAATGTTCATCGCTCAATCCTCACCGCTCATAAATGCTCCGCGCCAAACACACCCTAGAATGTAAATATATATAATTCTAGTTTCTTGTTGGTTTATATTTCTAGTTATATACAACTGCCAAATTAATTATAGTAATCCAATAACCTAAAAAATTCGAGTTCGATTCCCACATCTATATACAATACGCAGCTACTCCATGGTGAGAGACCGGGGTCAGACAACCACACTAAATATTTGCTAAGACAATGGCTTGCAATTAAGAGTTGATGATTATCAGATTCAACTCTATCTATACAATACTTGACTAAAAACCGCAATCCATAATTGAACTGATTTATAGTTATAACACACAAATATTGAAGCTCTACAATGACTTACGATTAACCTTTGCAAAAATGGACATAACGTTAGGTCTCGTAGCATCTGTGACTAAAGCCATCGAGAATAAATCCCAAAACTATACAGAGTTACCATCCTTTTGCAACCATGACACTACTTTGTAACATTTGGCAAATAATTACCTATTCGAACACTTGCACATATTTGAAAATGAAATTGCATTCTAACTAATGTCACCAAACCTAGCGAAAAGAACAAGACATGTAAAAGTTAGATGGCCTAACATATATCATAATTTAACTACAGTAATGATCATGGAGTTTACATCAACGTTTAGATTCTGCGAATACTTTTAAACAATTACTAATTCGAACCGGAAAACTCATCAGTATATATTTGTATCTGCATCGCAGCATAATTAGCGTTCACATCAACAAAATCATCATCATCTTCTTTGTCTTCATCATCATCATCATCATCATCATCATAGCATAATGAACTAAATTTTCTTTTATGATTCTTCTTTATCGTCGAAGAAAAGATGGTTTTCCCAAAAGTAGCCCTTTTGTCTAACAATTCAAGACTTTCAGCATGCCTATTAATTTCAAGTCCATGACAAGGTTCGAACTCCAAAAATTTTGTAAACAATTGTGTCCGAGGATTATAAACTTCACACCTCGAATCATATATCAACAAATCACCATTTGAAACAGGTTGAAAAAACCTAACGACATCAAAATTGTTTGATTTATATTCAAAAAGCATAGACCAAGACGAAACATTGTCAGACTGGCTCATCAACCAAACCCAAGTATAATCATCTGCCCAAGAAATCAGTGCTAGAGAACCATTGATGATTGTTAGTTGTCTGGCTCGGGAATTGGATTTTGGAAACTCAATCGTTCCAAAAAACGTGAGTAGTTATACTGAATGTCAGTATAATACGACGACTGGTCCAGTCGGTTGACACCACCCAATGCAATTTTTCATTTAAAAAACATGGATTTGTTTCCACCTTAAAAAACGGAATAGTTGGGGGAGCGATCACATTCCAAGAGTCCGTTTTTATGGAGTAAATAAATGAATTATTGCCATTGCAGGCAGTTCCCTTATTATGTGCATACGATATACACACAATCTTGTAATCATTAGTTACAGGGTCAAACCCAAACCCGGACACCATAGATGCTCTCGAAGAAGGATGATTTGGGACGTCTAGTTTGCACCTAATAGAAAAATTCCATAAACTAAATTCCCTAGATTTTAAAAGACAAGTAATTCCATTGCATGAACCAATAATTTGAGCATCATGATAAGGCAACTCAATTCCTTTGATACTCAAGTACCCATAATCTTGAGCCAAAGACAATTCGGGGTCTTTCAAGTGTAGTGTATAGATGTCTTTAAACTCTCCATTGCCAACCCGTTGTCTAACAAGAACTTTTTCACGAGTATGGTCATTAAGTGATCGAAGATTGTATTATGCGGATGAAATCAGGGCTAGCAAGACGAGAAAACCATGACTTGGAGAGAGATCTAAATCGTACTATAGATTTGGGTGGTAGTCTTTGGAAGATATTAAGGATTACATCTTCACATATATGACTAGACATAATTGTGTTAAACGTTAATGCTTAAGAACAGAACACTGTATATCACGATTAAGAAAAAAAAAAATCTTACCAGGGTGATGACGTATAGTGCGGGTGGTCATGAACCCGACCACGATCACTACTTTCAAGCACAGTACGAGGCGGGCCAATATCAATACGTGTTTGGGCTCACGAAGCCCAAGCCCATATCTATTCTGAATAGATATCCGATATCTTCTAAAATAAGAAGATAATCATTCCCAACCGACTTAGGCGGGATACGCGAGGTTGGGGAACACGGAACCAACAAGGATTCCGTGCGTATATAAAGGAATCATATCCCTCGTTTAAGTGCGATCTCATAACCCTAAAACTCCTTAAACCCTAAACCGATTACTTACTCTCACGCCGGAGGATAATCGTGGAGACAATCCTGATAAGCCTAACGGTGTTTCTTGTCTCTTAGTGCGCAGGTCTCGGCGGCAATTCTCAATTAGTACGAGAACGGAGCTCCAAATCGAGGCGTCCAACTTTTGTATCAACAAGTGGCGCCATCCGTGGGACCCTACACTAAGAATCGACACTAGAATGACAAAACACGGCAATCGGCGATCGCGATCGGATCTTATGGGAAGAAGTCGCGAGTGGACTAACCCTAAGCGGACCTGGGACAACCGGTATTTGCTAAAAACAAGGGTCGGTCAAGACTTGATCTTCCTACGGTAGAACCGCACTCGGGAGTAACCCAAGTCACTACAACCACCACGAGTGGAGTAGATCCACCAAGGCACTCGGGAACAACCCGTCTTTACTACTCCCTTCCAATCGGTGCTAGAAAGCGGCTTGACAAAGGTACGAGGTACCGGTTCGGGATAAGAATGCGGTGGAGAAACAAATGCACTCACTCGAGGAGTCGCGCGAAACTAGCACCGAAGCTTCGTATCCCAAAACTACGAAGCATTGGGCGCCTCATGCAAGAGGAAGAGAAGAATAGATCGAGTGGAACACGAAAGCCCGACTCAATTTCGATTCGAATACGATACTTCTCCACCGCGCCACCGGAAGGAAAGCGCAGAGGAAGCGGTCATAAACCCCGGTATTCAACGAGAATCGGGAGGAGGATCGAGGGTGATGAGACATCCCACCGCAACACTTGAGTGATAGTGATATAGAAGAGCGGTACGGTGTCTCACGACGCATGGGTAGCCGTAGAATCTGAGATAGGCCGGGCGAAAGTATTCCCCAGTGAAAGCCCTTGGATCCGGACTATGAGTCGATTGAGGAGGAGGCGCAAGCGCCGTAAGAAGGTAAATTCATCTTGACAACTCCTCGGACAACGAGGATAGTGATCTGAGGGCATTGGAAATCCGAGCGAGCGTGATAGCCAAGAGGAAGACATGTCTCCCATGGCGCCGTCGAGAAAGTGGATCGTTCACCGACGCATTAGTGATTTCTCGAGAACAAGAAAAGGCGCATGCCCGCAAATGTTAAAACCTATGATGGGACGGTGATCCCGGCGATCACCTAAAATTTTGAATCACCGCGACCATCGAAATCGCCACAACCGTTTGGTGCCACATGTTTAATTCCACGCGGTGGGAAGCGCGGAGGCGGTTCAACAAACTCCGAAGGGCGTGAATGGTTTTGAAGAGTTGAGAAAGGCGTTCCGCCTAAATTTTACTCAACGCAAAAGTGTGCTAAAAATCTGCCGAACTCGCCAGGTAAAAGCAGAACTGGGAGAATCCACGGCGCGTTCATGGAACGCTTTAAGGGCGAATGCATGCGAGTTAAAGCATGCCGGAAGTCTTAAAGATCTCGGGTTTCATGAATGGGATTAATAACCGAGAACTCATCAAGAGGTTAAGCGACAAGATCCACGAGACCTTTGATGAACTCATGAAGCGCTCTCGGTCCTTTGTCGAGGAGAGGCGGCTGCCGGATAGCAAAAGAACTATTCGAGTAACCGGTCACGGGAACAACACGGGAGACAATCCAATGACCGAGGTAATAACCGTAATAGAAGCTATCGCAACCGGAGGAGCGAGAGCAGAGATAATGACAGTATACTCCACGATCAAAACACCAAAGGAAATACTCGCAGCGAAGGTGCGATTTCCCAAACCACCGCAGATCGTACACGGAAGATCGGCCGACCGGGAATGGATCTGTGACTACCATGCTCAAAGGGTCACACCACTAACGAGTGTGTCCAATCTGCCAACTCATCGACAAGATGGTCAAGGAGGCGATGGACCACTTAGTTAAAAACATTAAAGAGGAAGAGATAAGCAAAGAATGGAAGCAAGAAGGAGACATCCAAAGACAAGGGCGACACAATTTACATGATCTGACGCTGCAACGAACCACTAGACAAAAGGTCGGCCAGAGTTTTCCGAAGGTGAAATCTCTTTCCTACTTTAGCTGCGGACAACGCAGCGTGAGCCCTCACCATTGAAATTAGTGCGGGTGGTCACGACATACACCGTATGTACATCGATGGTGGGGCATCGGCAAATATCATGTATGAGCATTGCTTTAAAAGACTACGACACGAAATACGTAGTCGGTTAAATCCGTCAACACAAAGACTCACCGGTTTTCTGGTGAGAAGATATGGCCCATGGGCCAATCTGCGATTACTAGTCGGCGTTGGCAGCGCGAGCACTCTACGACAACTGGATGGACTTCATGGTGATCAAATCCCCTCATCATACAATGGCATTATTGGGAGACACGGGATATCGGCCATGCCTTGATGCCATCAACGACACAGGATGCTTAAATTCCCAGTGGAAGGTGGCATTGTCACTCTTTACAATGCCACGGTACCAAACAGAGAGTGTAACACGGTTACATGCGAAGCGGAACCCATCCCAAAGCAGTGCGCGGCCAAAGTCCCCAACTTGAAGGTCGCAATTCACCCAGAATACCCAGACCAAGAAATAACCATTGGAGGGTCATTGTCGGACAACGGCAAAGCAGCTGTGTGCGCGCTCCTACAAAAGAACGTGGATATTTTCGCGTGGGAGCCCAAACACATGACTGGAGTACCACGCTCGATCACAGAGCATAAGCTTAGAATCCGACAAGGATATTTACCGATACGCGGAAGAAGCGTGGCCAAGCTCCGGAGGCGCGAGTACCGCGTAAGTAATCTGAAATTAGTTAAAGCGGGAATTATCGTGAAGTCTATTACCACGATCGGCTTTCTAATCGATAATGGTCAAAAAGCGACGGTGGTGGCGAATGTGTGTAGACTTCACCGACCTTAATAAAGCATGCCGGGGATCGCTATCCATTACCGAGATAGATTGGAAAATAGAGTCCTTGTGTGGATACCCGTTGAAGTGTTTTCTCGCTGCAGCGTACAAGGGATATCACCAGATACAAATGGCTCGAAGATGAGGAAAGGCGGCGTTCCCACAAGCCAAGGCGTTCTTGTTATACAAAAATGCCGTTTGGCTTGAAGAATCTGAGTGCCACTATCGGCGGTTGGTAGACAATGCCTTGAAAAAGCGGTGGGCATGACACGGAAGTCTATGTGGATGACACGGTCATTAAAAGCCATCTTGAAAAGGCGGTGCGCGACATAGAAGAAGCGTTCAAAACTCTACGCGAGATTAACATGAAGCTAAATCCTAAGAAATGCACGTTCGGCGCTACCAAGGCATGTTCTTAGGGTACCGATAGAAACGATGGTATAAAACCTTGTCCGAGAAAAGACAAGGCGGTAATAGAACTTCCTCACCACATTGCTGAAGGAAGTCCAATCCTCAATGGAAAGCGGCCGGCCTCAGCGGGTTCCTATCTAAATCGTGAGAAAAGTCATTGCCTCTTTTAAAACACTCGAAGTGTATAAAAAGGGTGACTTTCGGTGGACAACGGAGGCGGAAGAAGCTTTCACCACACTCAAACAAACATCAGCAGCGCTCCCAACACTCGTGGCACCCCGGCCTGGGAAGAGGCGATCATGTATTTATCCGCAACTCATGGGGCGGTCGGTGCGGTGCTACTAATGAGATAGGGACTCGGTGCAAACCCTATCTATTTTGTCGACAAAGCTCTCAAAAGAGCGGAGATGAACTATAGTGCCATAGAAAATTGGTCTTGGCATTAGTGTTTGCCGCCAAGCGATCGCTACCGATACTTCCAGCGCACCGATAGCGGTAATCACAGATCAAGCCATCAAGCGGATCATCTCCAAACCCGATGCGTCGGGCGACTCCGAAGTGGAGTGTGTTGCTAGGTGAACATAACATCTCTTCTGAGACCACGCACCGCGATAAAAGGACAAATTCGCGGACTTCATCATCGAGAAGCGGACATCGACGAGGTACCTACACCAGCGAGAAAGTACTACAAGACCCATGGATTTTGTTTACGGATGGGTCCTCGTGCGTGGATGGCTCGGGAGCCGGTCTTATTCTCACAAACCCGGAGGAATGGAATTCACTTACATGCTGCGTTTGAATTTACCTCGACTAACAATGAGGAGAATATGAAGCCACGATTCTTTGGACTACGCATTGCACTCGAATGGGTGTACGTAACTTGGAAGCAAATGTGGACTCTCGGCTAGTGGCCAACCATGTGTTGGGTGAATCGTGGCAAAGAAGAAAATATGATTCGATTTCTTGAGAAGACTAAGACATCGATCAAAGGCTTTGACAGATTTACTATCAAGCAAGTCCCTAGAGGAGAAAATCGCAGCGGATGCATCGAGCAAGATCGCCTCGACAAGCTTAGCACACTTATCAAAGCAAGTCTTTGGTGGAAACAACGAAAAGCAAGTCAATATCGGAGATGGAAGTCTCCGTGATCATAGAGGAGGATGGTCCTACATGGATGACACCGATCGCAGAATTCTTAAACAAAGGTATATTACCCGAGAATGCATGAAGCTCGCGAATCGGCGACAGTGCAGAGATTCGAAGTGCGTGACAACACACCTATGTCGGCGTTCTTTCCTCCAACCATGGCTTCGATCGTCGGCCCTTACAAGCAAATTATGTGTCTGCGGAAATTCATGAAGGTTCATGCGGCATGCACGCGAGACCACGATCTGTTGTGGCGCGTGCCATGCGCTCGAGATACTCGGCCAACCATGCATCGAGATCGCGGGACTTATACGGAAGTGCAATGATTGCCAAGTTCATAGACCCGTTCGCGCCAACCACGGCATGAGCTAACACCAATCACGGCGCCATGGCCATTCTATAAATGGGGCATTGATATTGCGGTCCTTTCCCAATCGCGGTGGGTGGTCTTAAGTTTCTCATAGTAGCTATAGACTACTTCACCAAGTGGATCGAAGCAAAAGCAGTAGCAACAATCACCGGCAATCAGGTAAAACGCTTTGTCTGGGACAACATTGTATGCCGCTTCGGATTACCTGGTGAAATCATCTCGGACAACGGGAAACAATTCTGCGACAACCCCTTTAAAGATTGGTGCGAAAAATTAAACATCACCCAACACTTTGCGTCGGTTACGCACCCACAAACCAATGGTTTAGTCGAGCGCGCAAATCGAAGCCTGGGTGAAGGAATCAAAGCACGCTTGGACAAGCACAAAGGAAGGTGGGTCGAAGAACTTTCACATGTACTCGGGCGCACCGCACCTCGATTAAAACCGACAGGGATACCCCTTCTCTTGTATATGGGACGAAGCCGTTATACCAAGCGAGATCGGCATGCCAACTATCCGCATCTGCGGAGATTAATGTGACTACAAACGACGACGAAGGCGTGTCGACTTGGACCTCTTGGAAGAAAGACGCGAACAGCGGCTATCGGGAGGCAAGGTCAAGTCAAAATGAAAGGATACTATGATGCCAAGGTACGCAGTGTTTCATTCAGACCAGGTGACTTTGTCTACCGCGCCAATGAGGCAAGCCGCGCTGAAGATACAGGTAAGCTCGGACCAAAGTGGGAAGGACCTTATGAGGTTACTGAAGCAACGGGCACAGGCGCATACCGGCTACGAGGTTTGGATGGTCGTGACCTACCGCGCACATGGAATATTAGCAACCTCAAGAGGTGCTACCTATAACAATAGCTACGGCATAGCGCGCAGACGCTCCGCATTTTCGGTGCTCAATAAACATTCATGTACTCAGTTTTTATTTTTCATATTTACTGTTTCTTTGTTATTTCTAGATAAACTTGCAAGTATTAATAAAAAACGTCGCGGTTTCTAGCTAACTCCGCGACACATTTTAAGTTGTTATCTCCATATACTGTATGTCTTAACACTTTTTTATTTTCTTGCCCATGATGGCGTGCATGCACTACAAATAAACCCACGATGGTAAAAGGATAAGTTGACCTACTAATTAACTTGTTGAGTAAGAGGTTGCAAACCCATCAATCTTGGATCACGCATCCTTGTTAAACACCTTGTTCTCAAGACGTTGGAATAAGATATGCGCATCCCACGGCGGTTCTTGTGACAATACACGATGCATGTTTAACAAGCGAGGAACCAAGACACTTGCTCCCTTAAAACGATATTCACAGTACACTGTGAATGATAACATACACGATTATGATTAAATACTTAGAATTATTTCAAGTATACTATAATTTTCATACACGACTATGAATTTCCTACATTGGCAGACAGATATGTATACATTACAAATGGCCACAAGCAACAAGCAAAAAAGAAACTTTTATTCATAACTACGAGTTAGTACAAAAGATAGTCAACATGACAGCTACCAGCTACTACAACGCTTAAGTGATGAAGTCCCAACGTGACTCGTTGCTTCTTTAACTTCGCTAATACCCGCATCCTGCGGCGCTACAGTAGCCACACTGACAGGCACTCCATCAGACCTCGGCAAGTGCGCTGCACCAAGTCCACACAGGATAGCTTTACCTGCAATACCTTTCTTTTTAGCAAGACGGGTCGCATGCGCCTCAAGACTTCCTTTAAAGGTACCTCCTTCTCCAAAGCAAATGGATTACGGCGTCCCTAGGGCGCAGAAAACAGTACTTGCATTGCGACTCATGGGGTTTCAAATAGTAGTGCAGGCGTGTTTCGGCACCTCAAAGGCGAAGGTGGCCAAAGTCAATCCCGTCATAATAACATTTATGGGATAATCTTGATCGCGCTCCACTCGTAAATCATTGGAAGCTCTAAGTCTTTCATTCTCGCATGGCGTGACCAAATGATCATAGGACTCGGCGTCATAATTGGGTACCTTATCGAGGCGTCTCCAGCAGTTTGGCTTCGTGTAGCTTTTCAATCGCCTCTGATTTACCACGCTCCTAAGCGCACTGCACAACCTCCCCAAAAGCAGTCACCACCTCTGGCGATTCCAGGGTGCTACGTGCAGCTAGGCGAAGACCGTGGCCAATGAGCCACCTGCGCTCCGCGATTGTAGACATGAGCTGAGGATACAACTCCTCGTCATACTCGATGCTCATCTTGCGCAACTTAGCCTCCTGCACTTCCAAAGACCAGCTTACAGTGGCTCCAAGCTCCCCAGCTGCCAAAAACTTTCCTTACCCCCGCTCCAAATGTTTTAGTGCCCAAGACATGCGAGACTTATACTGGCGACATCGTAACGCTCTTGGTCTACTTGGCACATTAGCGCCATCTTGTCCTCGGCTTGTTTTTTCGCATATGCGCTGAGCTCACTAGCCTCTACACGAGCGCTATCCGATTGCGCTTAGGCGCTTGCAGTGCGCCTCCAACAGAGCTATTGTTTGATCTTTCTTTGCGCTTTGGTCCTCCCCACCAGATACCTGATCTTTCAGCTTCACAATTAACGAAGCCTGATGAGCGGAGACTTGAACCAATTCTTCAACTAATTGACCCGAGGGCACATCGCATCGACTTGGTTTTCATTATCACAGCTCGTGCTCGAATGCGCTGACTGCGTTGGACTCGCCTTGGGAGGTGATTCTATGAACTGCTCCATCCTGCGAATGATCACCAGCGCAATGTTAGAATCACAAATAGCACATTATCCAACCAAAGAAGGTTATACATGTATGGTTTTACTTACTTTGGCTCCGCATCATCGGCAGATGGGTGCGACGACGCTTCATCAGTGGAGGACAACTCCACAGTTTGAATCACGGGACGCTTCTTCCTTGACGGGCCCGCACCATGGTCTTGTCGGGTCCTTTTGCGACTAAGCGCCGCTTCTTCTTCTTCTTCCTCTTCAGGTTGAGCTACAGCTACGAGCGATGATTGCGCTACCACCGGAGTCACTTCAGGATTGGGACGGCTTTGCAAAGGCGTTGCCTCCACCGCAACGGAGGAACCGGTCCCTGTATCCCCTGCGGCCAGTTCCATGACACGTCCTGCAGTCGCAACTAATATTGGCTCCTCGTCATCCCTCAACGGTCGTACTCGTCCTCGCGGTGTGGCTTCGCTAGCTGTACGACTGTAAACAGATCCATCTCTGAGCAGGACAACAACACATACAAACAGGTTATATTATGCGCAACATGTACGGAAGATTGTTCCTACAATATTTACACTTTGAAGCACGGAGGAATAAGTACCCACCACCGCCATTGGCGTCTACGAATATAGGGATCTCATCTTGGGGCCATAATAATTACGGTGATTCCATGTGCACCAAAATCCCTCGGGATATGCATCGATGGGGATGCGGTTTGCATTATCGGTTCGCATCCTCGATGTTATAAGACCTGACCGGGTACTCATCCTCTCAGAGCGGCCCCTTGGTATAAAATCATAATTCCGGGAAAACATGTATCATCTACCCGGAAAAGTATTCCTCCAATTCCTAAGTGCATCTCACTTATCCATATATAGATTGTAATCTACCAAAGACGTTTTGAAAAGGAAACCCACCCATGCGCCCATGTGGTGTGATAAAAGCGGAATAAGTGGATGGTAGGGTTAATCCCCAACAGACGGCAATTTACCTCGAAATTGGTAATTTTAGCGTACCGATACAATGCATTGCGATATGTAACGATATAATAGTTTAACACATCGCACAGAAAGCGTGATAGGGGCACACGTTGATTTGAAAATTCGAATAACCGTGTGTATACACCCACTTTCCCTTCGGGGAAATCCGCAATCGTGGCTCGCGCATCCGGAACCATTGGATGCACGCCCTGGGGTATAAAGTAATCTGAGGAAAATTCCATCAGATCGATTAAATTAAGGTCGGAGGTAAAATCAGCCAACTGTTTGACCATGATGATATACTCTTTTGCTATGTCGCACGCGCGATTACCTTTGTGGTTGGTTACTTCTGGGATAACGACTCCTAAGATGCTTTAGAAATGGCGATTGGTGTTTTCTTGTGAGAAATCCGGTGAAAATGATCCGCCTAGTTATATACTTCTTCTTCCACACGATTGGCGACACGTGGATTCCACTAGTCTTCATCGGTGGTCGAGATGGTTTGATGTGACAGCAGGCGTAACTTTCCCGATTAACGAGGCATTCCTATTCACTTGGATGTCTAGATACATTGCACTGCGGGTAAGTGTATGGCTTCTTGGATACGTTTAAATGCGTTACTTGTTTTTGAACTACGGTCATTAGTCTAGCATCCGCAGATACGCTGCGCATACTAGGCGGGGGACATGATGACGTATAGTGCGGGTCGGGTCATGAACCCGACCACGATCCACTACTTTCAAGCACAGTACGAACGGGCCAATATCAATACGTGTTTGGGCTCACGAAGCCCAAGCCCATATCTATTTACGGAATAGATATCCGATATCTTCTAAAATAAGAAGATAATCATTCCCAACCGACTTAGGCGGGATCGCGAAGGTTGGGGAACACGGAACCAACAAGGATTCCGTGCGTATATAAAGGGAATCATATCCCTCGTTTAAGGTGCGATCTCATAACCCTAAAACTCCTTAAACCTAAACCGATTACTTACTCTCACGCGGAGGATAATCGTGGGAGACAATCCCACTGTAAGCCTAAGCGGTGTTTCTTGTCTCTTAGTGCGCGCGGTCTCAAGCGGCAATTCTCAATTGGTACGAGAACCGAGCTCCAAATCGAGGCGTCCAACTTTTGTATCAACAGGAAACTCATATGATCGATCGAGGCTTGTTTGGCTATGACCTCTAGGACTTTCTAGGAATTCAATGACTTATATATAGATTTGGTTATGATAAAAGCTAGTAAAGTACTTATTTATAGGGTAAATAACACAGATGGTTCCCAAGGTTAGGGTGGGTTTTGCATTTGGTCCTCGGATCTAGGGTTACGTGCCCAAAATCCTCAACGTGGCGATTTTACTCCTCATGATCCAAAACACTAATAGTTTTCCCAAACTTTGATAAAGGTTCCAAAATTTTAAGCGGTGGGCGGTGGTGGTGGTGGGTGATGGTGGTGGTGGCATTGGTGGCGGTCTTGACAAGGTTAAAGAAGGGATGTTTGGGATGATGTGATGATAGTGGGTATGTGTTTTTTTTTTTTTTTTTTTTTAGTGTTTAAAGGGGATGTTTGGAAAATAAAAAGCGAAAGGACGAAAATACCTTTAGAACTACCGAAAATTTTAAACAACAGTAAGGTTTTGGACTGTGAGGGATTGAAAATTGTCGCATTGGTGGGCCCGTAACCCTAAATCGGAGGACCAAATGCAAATCCACCATAACCTTGACTCCTTGAGGACCAACGGTGTAATTTACCCTATTTTTTAAGGCTCATGATGCGCACACCACAAATTTTTATTTTTTCACAACAATCTTTGCATTACATTGTTGTACGATGTGCTATACAACTTGTACTAAACGATGTTTTCATCAAAAAAACAATGTTGTGCGAATCAATCCCCATTTTCTAATTGTAGTCTAGTTATTATAGGATTGTCGCACAAGGAAGCGTTGAAACTTGTTGCCAAAAGTTGAGTTACAGATTAAATTAGGTTTAATATAAAAATAAAAATAACAAAATTAAAACACAATTTATAAATATTGTTGCAGTAATTATTATTTTATTTATTATTATTATTTTTTTCATCATTTAACTTGGAAAGCAGAATATATTATGGCCACAAAAGGCAAACAAAGAAAATGATACAACTACTATGAGAATGAGCAAATTAAAGAACCAAAGCCCATTGTACTATCATATATTTCTTAGGGTGTGTTTGCCAAACGAACATTAAAGATTTTAATCAGTTCATCGCTCAATGCTCACCGCTCATAAATGCTCCGCGCCAAACACACCCTAGAGTGTATATATATATATAATACTAGTTTCTTGTTGGTTTATATTTCTAGTTTATATACAACTGCCAAATTAATTAATTCTAGTAATCCAATAACCGAAAAAATTCGAGTTCGATTCCCACATCTATATACAAAACGCAGCTACTCCATGGTGAGAGGCCGGGGTCAGGCAACCACACTAAATATTTGCTAAGACAATGGCTTGCAATTAAGAGTTGATGATTATAACATTCAAATACTAAAACAAATCTGATATAATGTACCTTTGGTATAATTAGAGTGTATTTTTAGTATAAATTAAGTAACATTTTAAAATTTTTACAAAAACTACTAGGAACCCGCTGAAGCCTTCTTCTGGCTTCAACTCTATCTATACAATACTTAACTAAAAACCGCCATAATTGAACTGATTTATAATTATAACACACAAATATTGAAGAACTAGAATGACTTACGATTAACCTTTGCCAAAATGGACATAACGTTAGGTCTCGTAGCATCTGTGACTAAAGCCATTGAGAATAAATCCCAAAACTACTGAGTTACCATCCTTTTGCGACCATGACACTGCTTTGTAACATTTGGACCTATTCAAACACTTGCACATATTTGAAAATGAAATTGCATTCTAACTAATGTCACCAAGCCTAGCGAAATGAAGAAGACATGTGAAAGTTAAAAGATGGCCAAACATATATCATAATTTAACTACAGTCATGATCATGGAGTTTACATCAACGTTTTAGATTCAACGTATACTTATAAACAATTACTCATTCAAACCGGAATACTCATCAGTATTTGTATCAGCATCGCAGCATCATCGTCCATATCAACAACATCATTATCATCATCTTCCTCATCATCATCGTCGTCATCATCATCATCATAGCCTAATAAACTAAATTTTCTTTTATGATTCTTCTTTACAGTCGAAGAAAAGATGGTTTCCCCAAAAGTAGTCCCTTTGTCTAACAATTCAAGACTTTCAGCATGCCTTTCAATTTCAAGACCATGACAAGGTCCAAATTCCAAAAGTTTTGTAAACAACCGTGTCCGAGGATTATAAACTTCACGCCCCCTATCATATATCAACAAATCACCATTTGAAACAGGTTGAACAAACCTAACGGCATCAAAATACTTGGTTTCATAAATATTAAGCGGAGACCAAGATGCAACATTGTCAGACTGGCTCATCAACCAAACCCAGGTATAATCACATGCCCAAGAAATCACTGCTAGAGAACCATTGATGATTGTTAGTTGTCTGGTTTGGGAAATGGGTTCTGGCAACTCAATCTTGCCAAAAACGTGAGTAGTTAAACTGAATGTCAGTATAATACGACTCGACTGCTCCAGTCGGTTGACACCACCAATGCAATTTTCATTGAAAAAACATGCATTTGATTCCACCCAAAAATCAGAATTGTTGGGGGCGATCACATTCAAGAGTCCGTTTTTATGGAGTAAATAAATGAATTATTGCCTTTGCAGGCAGCAGTTCCCTTATTATGTGCATACGATATACACACAATCTTGTAATCGTTAGTTATAGGGTCAAACCCAAATCCAGACATCATAGGTGCTCTCGAAGAAGGATAAAGTGGGACGTCTAGTTTGTGCCTAATAGTAAAATTCCATAAACTAAATTCACTGTATCTTAAAAGACAAGTAATTCCATTACATGAACCAATAATCTGAGCATCTTGATAAGGCACCTCAATTCCTTTGATACTCGAGTACCCATAATCTTGTTCCAAAGACAGTTCGGGGTCTTTCAAGTGTAATGTATAGATGTCCTTAAACTCTCGATCTCCGTTATAAACTCGTTGTCTGACAAGAACTTTTTCACGAGTATGGTCATTAAGAGATCGAAGATTGTACATGCAGATGAAATCAGGGCTAGCAAGACGAGAACACCATGACTTGGAGAGAGATCTAAATCGAACTATAGATTTGGGTGGTAGTCTTTTGAAGATATTAAGCATTACATCTTCACATATATAGCTAGACATAATTGTGCTAAACGTTAATGCTTAAGAACAGAAAACTGTAAATTACGATAAAGAAAAAAGAAAAAAAAAAAAAGAAAAAAAATTTACCAGGGAAAATCAGACGATCGATTAAAGCTTGTTGTAGGTTATGACCTATGGGTTTTTCCAGGAATTCAATGACTTATATAGAGATTTGGTTATGATAAAAGCTATATTATTTTTCTAATTGTAGTCTAGTTATTATAGGATTGTAACACAAGGAAGCGTTGAAACTTGTTTCCAAAAGTTGAGTTACAAATTTAAGGTAAGGGTTTAATATAAAAAATAAAAATAACACAAGTAAAACACAATTTAGAAAAATTTGTTGCAGTAACTACGGTCTAGAAATCAAAACTTTTTTTTTTTTTTTTTTGAAAAGCAGAAATCAAAAACTTTTTTAGATTTATTAACAAGAAGATTTCTTCATTAATAGCAAGTTAACAACAGCAGCTTATTTTAACTTGTCTATAAGAGCACACGGCATAATAACGTGTGTCTCGCGTTAAACCATAATGTTGGGCGTTAACCTCCGTTACCAACACGGAGGTGGCATTAATGCCACGTTAACATGGTGGCGTTAGGAGCATAATGTTGCGTTAGAGGCAAGCGACAATTAAAAATAAAAATAATCGTTTTATCCCCCCCTCCCTCTTCAAGCGGCTAGTTTGAATATAAAAAAAAAAAAATTAAAAAAAATCAAAACCATTTTTACCACTATAAATACCTATAAAATACCATTTTTCACACTTCTATAATTTAAATTCAAGTTTAATTTATATACTTCCTCTCACACTTCCATAATTCAAACTCAAGTTCATTCACAATGGATCCGAATCAAATTAATGAATTACGAGCAATGGTCGACGCGATGACGTAAACCGACTTGAATTTATGATGGTCGCGTCGAGTATCGACCTGACAGTTGAAACAAGAAGCATCTCAACCTCGCTTAACTCGTACCCATATATATCGTGAGCGTGAGCTTGCGGAAGAACGTTTGCATAACGACTATTTCATTGAAGGTTGTGCGTATTCGAACCGAATTTTCGAAGAAGATTTCGTATGAGCGTAAACTATTTACGCAAATAGTCGAAGGTATTGAATCTTATACTTCGAAAATATTCGGATCATTTTAAATTCTTTAGCCAATCACCAGATTATACGGGTCGAATGAGTTTTAGTGTTCTTATGAAGTGTACGTCTGCCATACGCCAATTGATGTACAACACCTCACCCGATGCGTTTGATGAATATTTGCAAATGGGTGAGCATACTTCGCGTGATTGTCTTGATAATTTTAACAAATGCGTTATCGATTTGTTTATGTCAGAGTATTTAAGAAAACCAACATGGGCCGACATTCAAAATATTTATCAACGACATGAAGAGTGTCATGGTTTTCCGAGAATGCTTGGTAGAATTGATTGTATGCACTATGTAACACCCCCAAAATTTCACAGCGGAAGCGTTCGGGTGGGTGCTACTAAATCAATATACACAACAAAAGGTAATAAAGAATGGAAATTTTGTTCCATTTTCAAAATATATATTTATTTAAGAAATAGTTTTACATCATTGCTTCAAAGTGCGGAAGTAAAGCCAATAAAAATATATGTTGTCCCATTACAAGTTGTATTAAATATGATTAGAAACACTTGTCCCTTTGGAGAGGCGCGATTGTTATGAATAGATCTATTGGGGATGACATCCCCAATAGTTGGGATTCAAGGTTGTTTCACGTAATAGTGTTTTCAGTTTCAGGTCCGAAAAGAGTTTTGCATGTTTCTCAACTCATAGTTTTATAAAGCAAGTAAATAAGAGTAAAAGTGGGGCTATAAACTCACCTTAACAGCTCGGTGAATAAAGCACAAAGAGATCTAGTGTGATAAAGCAATGGCTCCTACCCGGAACCTAAGAACGAGATGGCATGACTCAGAATAATGATAAATGTTTGGTTTAAGACCAAAAGGAGAGAGTATTGAATATACAAGTCAATAGAGTGGTATGTCGATGTTACCGAGAGTTTGGTTTATTTACTTCGAGATGTGTCGGTAATTTATATTACTTTTGTTTTAAATATTATCTTGTCTTTTAGTCGGGTTTTGGTGTTAAAACTAAATATGTTAGTTTGACGAAATTACGAACAAGATGTGTCAGGAATAAATTGTTTAGACATTTTTATTATTAGTTATAAAAATGTATAAGTTTGGGGTCCAAAAATAGTTGTTAAAATGTAAAAGTACATAAAAGAATATCAAAGTTATAAACTCGATGGGTTGAATTTGTAAGGATTTATATAAGTTTTTAAGTTATAAAAAGTTTTTTTAGAATTGTGTTGAATGACATAAAGTCGAAGGGCTAAGATTGTAAGTATTCATGCTAGTTTTGAAAACTTATTAAAAGTATTAAGAAATTTGATAAATGACATGAAGTGGGGGGCCAAAGCTGTCAAATGAAGAAACTTGTAAAAATATTAGAAATTACAAAATAATTGCCCAGCCAGATTCGATTCGAACCTGGGTGGTTTGTGTGAACCTTAACGCCTCAGCCAAAAGAGCCACTAGGCATTTCGTGTTTTGCTTTACAATCTATATCTATATAATTATAACTAACAGTATCTCCTTAGTTATAAATCTTTTGCAAATCGTATTGTTTTTGGTTTCTTCTCCAAAACTGTTTGCCATCCTTCATTTTTATATAAGAATCTCATGTTCTAAATACGCACAAGGTTTTATGAGGTTGTTTTTCCTTTTTTAAAGAAGCATATATAAATGTTTATAAGTTACTTAGGCTACGTGTGTTATAATATTTAACGAAATGAATGAACTTCGAAAAGAAAAAAAAAATAGTGGAGAGACTTACGACACCAAAGAGGTGGCGATGACTCGGAATATATTAGAACACGACTCAAGTTAATTAGTTACCCCTCGCTCTCCTTATACCCAGCGAAATGGCTTAGAATCCTTGCGACTTAGTTTCCTTCTTGGCCCGACTCCACAGTAGACGTGGATTGAGATGAGAAAATGTTTTGAAGTGATTTAGTAGATGTGAGTGTTTGTGAGTTGAATGTGTGAGTTTATATGTTAGTTTATATAGAAGGATATGAGCATGGTCTTTACACTTATGGTTTCAAGAAAGGAAATAGAAATGGTGAGTGTGTTTGTGTACTTCGTACAGAAAGAAGGAAAAAAAATGAATGTTGAATAGAAACTAGAGGTATGTGTCCATATGGTTCGAACAGATTATTAAGGAGGCAAGGAAGGAATGTTTTGACCAAAAATATTAAAGTGTCATGTGTTGTGTGTCTACCTTGGGTTAAGATACAAGCTATATTGGTTATGTCACTTTCAATGCTAAAACAAATGTGAACATGTGAACTTGTGAGCTCTCGGCAGATTACAGAAACCAAAGAGGTGAGTTTTGTGTTTTTTAGAAGCATGTTCGACAATGACACAACCTTGAGGCATGACTTGGTGTTGTCAATTCACAAGGGACATGAGGACTCTTAGGATTCTTAGGTCTTAAAAGTAAGTCAAGGTTAGTGTTTATGGTAGTGTAGGGTGACTTTGTTTTGGTTTTCGTTGGCTGGAACAAGCAAAGAGAAAGAGGACTCGTCTCTTTTGGGCATACACATGTATGAAAGTTACTTAGATCAAAAGTTGAGGTGGTCTTGTTTGCTTTCACGCTCGATGGTCACAGCAATATAGGAGACGAAAATTTCTTTGTGTTTTAGATCATGCATGCAAGACCATACGCATGATAGTAGTGATGTTTGTTGAGTTTGCTATGGTTCGTTGGGTCAAAGACAAGGGAATCATGATCTCAAAAATACTTGTGTTAACTTTTGTTTTACAATTTAATAATAAGGGGTGCACATATGTTAATATTGTTTTGTTTTTCTGTCGAGAGAATTAGCAAGCAAAAGAAGAAACAGAAATGTAAAGTGTGGCTATAGTTTTTCTTTTTGTCTCCACTTGTACATGCATGAACATACTTAGACCAAAGGTTGATGAGCTTGGGTTAATTTACTTGTTAGTTAATCTTTTGTGTCACAAAAATAATAGGGTGCGCATGATATGATGACCAAAGTTTGCTTGTGTCTTGTGTTGTGTTTATTCTTGTCCGGTTCATAGGGAATATGTATACAAAATTTAATTGGTATTATAAGTAGGATGCGTTTTGGGTTGAGAAAGAAAAAGGCTAGATCCAAGACAAAAGAGTTGGGTAAGGTCGGGTTGAACATGCGAGCCCAATAAAGAGGAAATGAATTGAATCTAGGGGTGTTCATCGGTTCGGTTTTCGGGTTAATCGGTTTATTCGGTTCGGTTTGTTCAGTTAATTTTTTTTTTGGGTCATAACCGAAAACCGAACCAAAAATATATGTGGCCAAACCGAACCGAGAACCGAACCGAAGTTCGGTTCGGTTATGGGTCAAAACCGAAAACCGAAATTATATATTTTTTAATTTAATATAATAGATTTTTAGCAAAAAAAAAATTATTTCAAGCATAAAAGTGTTTTTATATTAGGATAAAATTTTAATGATCTTTTGTATATATGAATATATAAAAATATATATATTAAATAGAGTTAATTACATAAATGGTCATTGTTTAGTCGTTTTATTTCGATCACTAAAGTTTTTTTACTAGTTGATCATTTGTGGTTTGCATATATTCTGAGATCAGGTCCATATCAGATTAAAATAACCAAAAGTCCTTGTCATCTTCTTTTCAAATCTTTTAACAATTAAGTAACGGCCGTTAGTCCTTTATGCTAACGATCGTTAGTCTTTATCGTTTTCATCCGTATTTACGTTTTCAGACGTATTTACGTTTTCGTCCGTTTTACGTTTTCATCCGTATTTACGTCGCGTCATTTTTACGTTTTCGTCCGTATTTACGCCGTCCGTTTTACGTTTTTTCTGTTTTACGCTTTCATCCGTATTTACGTTTTCGTCCGTTTTACGTTTTCATCTGTTTTACATGTTTTATGCATTTTACGTTTTCATCCGTATTTACGTTTTCGTCCGTTTCACGTTTGAAATCGTTTTACGTTTTCATCCGTTTTGCGTTTTCATCCGTAATTACGTTTTCGTCCGTTTTACGGCGTTTTCGTCCGTGTTACATGTTTTCATCTCTTTTGCGTTTTCATCCGTATTTACATGTTTCGTCTCTTTTACACATTTTCATCCGTATTTACGTTTTCGTCGTTTTACACTTTTCGTTCGTTTTACGTTTTCATCCGTGTTTACGTTTTCGTCTATTTTTACAGCGTTTTCGTCCGTATTTACGTTTTCATCTGTTTTACGTTTTCATCCGTATTTACGTTTCGTCGTTTTACATGTTTTCGTCCGTATTTACATGTTTTGATCATTTTACACGTTTTCATGCGAATTTACGTTTTTGTCCGTTTTACGTTTTGTCGTATTTACATTTTGTGCGTATTTACATGTATAAGCGGATGAAAATGTGTAAAACGCGAAAACATGTAAATACGGATGAATAATGTCAAAAGAGATGAAAACATGTCAAAACGGATGAAACGGACAAAAATTTGTAAATACGGATGGCGTAAAAATGATGGCGTAAATACATATGAAACCGTGTAAGCGATTTAAAACATGTAAAACGTAAATACGGATGGCGTAAAGCGAGCAAAATGTGTGAAATGGACGAAACATGTAATTATGGATGAAAACATGTAATACGGATGAAAACTTGTAAAATGATTTAAACGTGTAATTACGAATGAAAACGTGTAACGGATGGCGTAAACACGCATGAACGCGTGTAAAAATAGACGAAGCATGTAAATACAAACGGCGGCGTGTGGCCGGCGAAAACGTGAAATACGGACGGCGTAAATGCGGATGGCGTGTAAAAGAGACAAGCGTGTAAAGCGGACAAAACGTAAATGAGATGAAAGCGTGTAAGCGGACGAAAACGCTTAATACGGATGAAAACGTAAAACGGACGAAAACGTAGATACGGATGGCCGTGTAACAGACAAAAGCGTATAAAACCGGCGAAAATGTGTAAAAGCGACGAAACGTGTATACGGATGGCGTGTAAAGCAGGGCGGCGTGTAAATATAGGCGGCGTGTAAATGCGATAAAGCGTGTAAAAGCGAGGCGGCGTGTAAATACGGACGACGTGTAAATACGGATGAAAACATGTAAAGCGGACGGCGTGTGAATACGGACGAAAACATGTAAATACGGATGAAAGCGTATAAAGAACTAACGACCGTTAGTCCTTTATACTAACGGTCGTTAGTTAATTGTGAAAAGATTTTAAAAGAAGATGACAAGGACTTTTGGTCATTTTAATCGGATATGGACCGGATCGTAACATATGCAAACCACGATGGTGAACTAGTAAAAAAAACTTTAGTATTGAAAGTGAAAAAATGGCCAAACCACGGTGACCATTTATGTAATTAACTCTATTAAATATATAAAGTGTTTTATATATAAATATATAAAAATATATATATATTTATATAAATTCGGTTTTCGGTTCGGTTTTCGGTTCAGATGGTCAAAACCATATCCAAACGGAAAACCGAAATTTTAGTTCGGTTCGGTTTTTTTCGGTTCGGTTCGGGTTCGGTTTTCGGTTTATTCGGTTATTACGCAACCCATGAACACCCCTAATTGAATCGGGTAGTCTTGGGCTTAGAGGCCCGACGGAAAATAAAAATATGATAGTTTATTATATATTTATTTTACGAAGTTTTTATTATCGAGGTTGAGGTGAAAATATCTCGTGGCTTGTCGTGATTATAGATCGAAAAGAAAAAGAAAGAAAAAAATATATATACGCCAAAAATCGGTAGGGAAGTTTACGAGTTGTTACAATACTTACCCCTTAAAAGAAACCACGTCCTCGTGGTTTACGATGCTAGAATCGTCGAGGTCAATACGGTGACGAGATGTGAGTATTTATACTTAAAACGTGACGTGGAAATGGGGCTAGTCGTTCAAGAAAGATTCGGTGACATGAGACGATAAGTGAACAACGGATAAATGATTCATCAAACGGAATACAACGCGGTTTCATAAAAGAGTACGATAGTTGAGTTCAAAACAGAAAGAACAGAGTCGTATGAGGTTACGAAGGATAGAGCATAATAGTGAAATAAGAGATCGTGACCAGTGACAGAGGTGGTTTAAATACGTGTGCGAGAATCAAGTAGTTGTATGTTACATAAAGAAATAACATAGAAGCAGTGATAAGTTGTACGTTACATAGAGAAATAACGTCGAGGTTGATACAATGACGAGTTGTACGTTACATACAAAAATAACGTAGAGGTCGATACAATGACAAGTTGTACGTTACATACAGAAATAACGTAAAGGTCGATACAGTGACGAGTGGTACGTTACATACAAAAATAACGTAAAGGTCAATACGTTGACGAGTTATGCGTTACATACAAAAATAACGTGAGGTCGATCTGGTGACGAGTTATGCGTTACATTCGAAATAACGTAGAAAGCAGTTATGGGAGCATAGCATAGTGCGATATTGTAATAATGGACATGTTCTGCGGTTTAACATTGAGGGTAACAAGTATAAGCATTAAGTAGTCTACTCTACACTCTCCTTAAGTTAATTATTCATTAATTTCATTAAGTTTGTTACATCAACATTATTCTCATTTAAGCTTAGCGACCCAATCAAACAAACGACCTTAAAGTTTAAATGAGAGCGACTTATACACATTTAAACTTGACCCAATCAAACAAAAACGATTTTAAAGTTTAAATGAGAACGATTATACACATTTAAACTTGCGACCCAATCAAACAAAACGACCATAAAGTTTAAATGTGAGTTAATTAAGAAACTTAATGACTTTGAGAAATAATTAATTTAATTCAAATGAGAGATTATCTGAACCTAAAATATAGAAGTAACACATATACGACTACATCGTGTAACAAGAAGCAAGGCATGGCGTACATCGTATGTGTCGGTGTTGAAGTGTTTTAGGAAAATTTGGTTATAGTTTATATTTTGAAAAATACCTAATTCTCTATAACCTTGGCTCTGATACCAATCTGTAACACCCCCAAAATTTCACAATGGAAGCGTTCGGGTCATGGGGTGCTACTAAATCAATATACACAACACAAGGTAATAAAGAATGGAAATTCTATTCCATTTTCAAAATATAGATTTATTTAGGAAATAGTTTTACATCATTGCTTCAAAGTGCGGAAGTAAAGCCCATAAAAATATATGTTGTCCCATTACAAGTTGTATTAAATATGATTAGAAACACTTCGGATGCCAGTCTTCAACGAATGCCTTTGCCATTGCCTACGCCAAGTAAGTGTTGGGCTTAGAGGCCCGACGGAAAATAAAAATATAATAGTTTATTATATATTTATTTTACGAAGTTTTTATTATCGAGGTTGAGGTGAAAATATCCCGTGGCTTGTCGTGATTATAGATCGAAAAGAAAAAGAAAGAAAAAAAAATGTAGACGCGAAAAATCGGTAGGGAAGTTTACGAGTGGTTACACACTAGGAATGGAGAAATTGTCCGGTGGCTTGGCAAGGGCAATTTGGTAGGGGTGATAAAAAAAAATACCCAACAATTATGCTTAAAGTTGTTGCTTCTCAAGATTTATGGATTTGGCTTGCATTTTTTGGGATGCCGGGGGCGAATAACGATATTAATGTTTTAAACAACTCTCCGTTATTCGACGACATTCTTGCTGACATTGCCCCAAGAGTCCCTTATATTGTCAATGGAACTAGTTATGAACAGGGGTTTTACTTGGCTGACGGAATTTACCCACAGTGGGAAATGTTCGTCAAATCCTTCTCGTCAACAAATAACGAAAAACATACTTATTTTGAAAGGAAACAAGAAAGTGCCCGAAAGAATGTTGAACGTGCTTTTGGTGTGCTTCAAGGACGTTGGGGTATACTACAACAACCGGCACGTCAAATGGAAATTGTCAAGATACGTAGAATCATGTATTTTTTGCATTATTTTGCATAACATGACTATAAATAAATGTGGGTGGATCTGTCAGCACGTATGAGGCAACAAAGATGGGTCGAAAGATGTGATACTCATCGTCGCAAGGCAAAAAGAAATATGCGACCGAGAAACGCATACTCAACTCCAATTGGACCTTATGGAACATTTTTGGCAGAACCATCTTGAACGACAACAACAACAAGAGAGCGACGGCGATGAATAAGTATTTGCTATGTTTCGTTATTTTTTTTTCGTTGTAATTATTTTTAGTTATTTTATATTTCGTATTGTAATATGTTTAAGAATTAATGATATGTTTTTTAATAAATGAAGTGTTTATTTTAGTTTAGGGGTTGAATTTGAAAATATTTAAGTTAAGGTTTAACTTGGAATGTTATGATAAGAGGTGTTTTTTTGTTAAGTTAAAGTAAAATGTTTAAGTTACAGCTTATTTCCTTCTAAAGATGTGATGTAGTTACCAATTCCCAAATCAAAACTATATGAATAGGTGGTAGTATTCGTACACCCAATCCTTCAAATACAACCAATACCCCTTGTAATCATTTTATTCGCATGACTAAACAGTTTTTTTATGATTTTCTTGTATTTTTATTTTTTATTTTTATTTTTTTTTTTTTACTATTTCTCACTTGTCAAACTTTGTATTTTATGTTTTGTACTTCTTTTCATCAGTTTAACCAACTTTATTAATAGGACAAGACAACTATTTTTTTGCTCCGTTTTTTATGATTTACTACTTATAACATATCAAACCTTTTTTTTTTCTTTTTCACATATTTATAATTAAAATAAAATTATTAAAAATAAATAAATAAATTTAGGGGAGGATATCACTTGTCGTTTAAGGGGGTAATAATATCTGATCCTCATATGAAATTGCAAAAGGGCCCGAAATTGAAATCATTATCCACGAGATGAAAAAGAAATAATTTTTCAAAAGAGTTTTGTGTGACTAACCGACTGTGTGACTTCACTAAAAATTTAACACGTGTTACATTTCTTATTATTAAATTAGTACTTGTGGTTGGTGGCATGTGTAAGCTACATCTCTATCTCTATTGACGTGACTTTATAATTCTTGTATGACTGACGGCTATTATACATTTATGCAAAAACATTGCCTTTTATAAAAAATTGAAAAAATATAAATATAATATAATATATATATATATATATATATATATATATATATATATATATATATATATATATATATATATATATATATATATATATATACATAATATCTTTTTGTTGGAAAAAGATAATTCGATTACAAGAAAGTATGATAGCCGTCGATTGAAAAATATTCCACAAACTACTAGTACTTTATGCATTAAATATAAAATACGTGTCAAAATCTTAATGAACTTAGAAATGACTCTTTCTATTTATTTATTTATTTATTTATTTTTGTCCTTTTAGGGGATCATGGTATAAAAAAACTATTTTAAGAATTTTCATCAAATATAAATATGAAACACATTACATACAAGGGTTAATTATACTGATTGGCTATGAACTTTCAAAAATTTCCAATGTTAGGAACAAACTATCAAAATATTATTATCACCAATCAAACTTGTTGAATGTGTTATAATGTTACCAATATAGTCTATTTTTGCAACTTGTACCAAACTTTATTAAATATAGCCTAAAATACACCGTTGGTCCCTAAACTTGGCAAAACGCTTCGTGATGGGACAAAACTCGGCCTTATCATCGCCAGAGGTCAAACCTTGGCCTTTAAATGCCAAAATCGTCCCTTGACCGAGATTGGGATAGTCAAACCTAATTTTTGGATTTCCTTGAGGGTATAATAGACCATTCACATTTTTACACAACCTTGACCCAGGGGACCAATTGTGAGTATGGCTACTAGCCGTTTCTTCCTAATACGCTTGCATTTAATTTCGTGGGAACCAATACACCCACCCAACAAACAACTTTACCAATCATAATACCCCATTATCCAGAAACGTTAAACTGAAAATCGAAATCAAGAATATAAATCCTCATTTCCAGAACTCAAAAGGCCAACCCAACTTCCAACAAAACCATGTCGATCGATCGTATTAGCAACATGCCAGATGAAGTGATTACTAACATTTTGAATCGGTTGCCTTTGTTAGAAGCGGTGAGAACCTCTAGTTTAGCGCGAAACTGGAGGTCTAAGTGGAGTTTGCTCACCGATGTGATAGTTGATGAGGATTTCTTTTATTATTTAACATATGAGTTTGATGGGAGGATTGTTACTAGATTCTTAAATCGGCTTATGGGTCTAATAAGAAAGTTTGTCTTCGCTGTAGAGCCAAGATCAATGATTGGAATAGACAACTTTCATTATGAAGAGATTCATGAGTGGCTCTTGTTTTTGGTGACCATGGAATTGAGGTGATTATTACAAACTAGTATGGTGACCCGATTCGTTCCCAACCCAATTTACTCTCGTAGTGAGTTGAAACATCCGGTACTTCATGTTTGTTTTTGGCTTCTCGGAATATTTTCATGGCATTCCAAATCTCTGAGCTTAGAATTGATTCATGTCAATTTTCTAAGCGGTACTGATTTGGGACTTTATTCTGGTTGTCCTCACTTGAGTCTCTTAAAATGAATCGTCCTAGTACAAGCGAGATGAGACTAAGGGATATTGCAAATGTTAGGAATTTGAGGAAGTTAGATTTGAGATTCGGTCGTTATAATGTTGTAACGACAATCACAACATCCGATATCTTCGGTGACAAGACTTCAAAATCTTGAGACCCTTACATTAGATTTTGATGATTGCAGTAAGAACAATTTGAGTTTTATACTTATGATTTTGCAATGTTAAAGAAATGTGTATGATAATGACATTTAATCTTTATAACTTGTTGTAGTTGATACGGAAGCTAATTCTAGGATGAATGTGCCCTTTCAATCCCTGATTAAACTTAAGCTGTCTTATGTCGATTTTGGGAATATTGTTATGTTATCGTTCATCATTGAAATGATTCATCGATGTCAAATTTGGAAATCTTTGGATACGAGTAAGTGTTTTGGAGTAATGCATATGTAGCAAATAAACATTCCTAAATTGCCATGTTTGAGTATCTCTCAACACTATTTGATTTTTCAGGCTGCAAACACGCTTAGTGTTCTACCTTTGGAAAATTTTCTCAATGTCGTACACGAAACACATTCATCCATGGCAAGCTACGAATGTGGTGTTTGAGCTTTTCCCGAACAAAGCATGAATTAACTTTAATAAAGTTTATACTTGTGTGTTCCATCCTAAAGTCAATGAATATCGAGGCTCGTGATAGGAGTCATGATGGGAATGAAAATATCAACAACAAGCGGGAGTTGATTAGGAAGCTGTTGAAACTCCACCGAGCTTCCCCCACAGCCGTGGTAGATTTCTTTGAGTGGTTGTAGTTTATGTATGGGTGGAATACCCTATGACAATCAATGTTGCAAAATTATTTTGGTATTTTGGTACACTATTTGTTTATATGGTTTGGTTAAAATTAGCTTGTTCATATGTTGTTGTTTGTGCGTATTGTAGGTGATGCAAGTTTGATAATAGAAAGTCAAACTTTCATTTAGCATTTCAATTTGATTGTGGCAATTTGATTGTAGGTAGTATTTGCAATTTGGGAGTGTAAAGTCAAAAATTGCAAAACCATTACTCAATATTTGACTATGTAAAGTCAAAATTGCAAAACCATTACTCAATATTTGTTTTGGAGTTAATTGATAATTTGATATGTTTTAGAAGTTTGACTTAATAAAGTCAAACTTCTAATGGTTTTGTGTTGTTTAATCTTCAACTAAGTTGTAGTTTACGTAAGTTGGCAACTTGAGGGACCAATTGTGTATTCTAAAGTGATTATTAGGCGGGAGTTTTAAGTATGACAACGGCAACCAAGACAAATTCGAGGGACCGAGTGTGAAAAAAAGTAACTATTAGACCCTTGACCGTCTCTTACAGGAGCGATATTAACTAGTGCACACCAAACGATAAACTCATCTACCACTTTTCCACACACAAACAATTTTGAATGGCGATTTCCCATTTAAATGAACTCATGGAGGTTCTTTGATTCACCAAATTTGAATGATCGTATGGCTATCTGGTTTGAACAAGAGGTGCCCGAAAGGATTACGAAGAAGCTAGTTCTTGATGCATTCGACATCGAAGACAGGGAATCATCAAGCGTGGGAGGCGATAGAAGAGAATCAAGCTACGGGACCTCGTGGAATTGCGCTTGTTGTGTGGATGCTGTCGACCAAAATCGATCGAGGCACACAAAGCAACTTGCCCAACTCATCTGATTATTGGTCAAGCGGATGAAGGTATTCGGTTCAACCAAGACTTTGTTAAGAAAATGGTTGAACATAATGCCTGAATTTTGGGTTTTCCATGGGGTAGATAAAGGCGGTCTTTTGGGTGATAGTTTTGGGAATATAGGTTGCTGAAAAGGGTATGTAAATTAGATTTGATGTTGTTGTTTATGATGTTTAACAAACTTTATTAATGATAAAATATCATTTGGATTATGTGTTGTTTAATCTGTTGTTGTATTGTGATATTAGGTGTATTTTAGTGTAATTAGTATCAACACAACCAAACATCCCCTTATATCAGCAAAACCAAACAGCCCCTTGTATCAGCAAAACTTTAATCAGAAAAACCAAACACCCTCTTTTATCAGCAAAAGCAAAGGCAATGGTTTAAAAAGATGTGTTGAAAATGCAAATAGTTTAGCACTAAATCATAATGTATCACCAAACATCCCCTTGTATCAGTTAAACCAAACAACCCTTTTATCAGCAAAAGTTGTTACACAAAACCAAACACCCCGTGTCGGCAAAATTAGAGGCATTGGTTTAAAAATACGGGTTGAAAATTCAAACGCTTTAGCGATAAACAACAATGTATTAACAATGGTGTATTGTAACATCTTGAATTTTGACTTACTCAAGTCAAACAAACTTATGAAAGGCAACAAATTGCAACTTACTATTGTGGTATGACTTTGGTAAGTCAAACCTATTAAGAAATGCAAAACGATTTCGAACACAATTACTTAAATAAGAACCCAATTTTTTATTCATCGATTTCATGTTCTCAAGAACTACAAATGTTTACTATCATCTAAATATACACTTAGCTAGACCCATAACTCTCCCTATCATCGTTTTCCTTATTTTCCTTCATTTCCTTAAGATATTTAAACAATATTTTCAGATTTTTAATCCTTTCTCCAAAATCGTTAAACTTTGATAACAAGATGTCAGCCTATTCCTTCTCCTTCTTAACACTCAAACCTTTTGCATTTGGGAAGTCTGCTTTCCTCAACGAACTCAACAAAGCCTTCCCCTTATCGTTTTGTGCCATTTTTTTTTGGTAGAATGTGTGTTGATTGTATTTTAGGGTTCAATGTTGGTCGTAGCCGATACATATATGGTTGAAGGTTGGGTTACATTTTAACTAGGTTGGGTCAAAAATGTGAATGGTCTATTATACCCTCGAAGGAAATCCAGAAAATTAGGTTTGACTATCCCAATCCTGGTCAAGGGACGATTTTGGCATTTAAAGGCCAAGGTTTGGACCTCTGGCGATGATAAGGCCGATTTTTGTCCCATCACGAAGCGTTTTGCCAAGTTTAGGGACCAACGGTGTATTTTAGTCTTAAATATATATACATGATACCCACATGAGGGTATTTGGGTCTTTTTTTTCATAAATTTCATCTTCCTAATTTTATATCTTAACATCTTCATTTTCAAAACCATCACCACCTATCATTTTCATATTCATCACCACCACCACCGTACACCCACTGTAACCACCTCCAACCACCTTCACAATCCTCAATCATCATCATATTAATTTTGATTTTTTGGAAAAAAAATCAAAAACACCCATCACTAAATGCAAACTCAAAAATATTAAAAATATGCCTCAATTCCTTTTAATTACCGACCACATACACTCCCACTTTTATAATAAATCACACAAACCCAAAACAATCGTAAAACCCAGAAATCTGGCCACCATAACCACCCGGATCCACCCTCGCTGACACCACCTAAGAAAAACGTTTATCTACAATCACAATTAGTCATTATTAAAAGCATACCAAAAGCAAATTAGACAGTATTGTTTTTATCCTTTTCTTTAAAAAGCTATAAATCCATGTGGACAAACAATAAAATTAAAGATGAGCAAAAGACATGTGTGATGAGGCCCTACAGATGATTGAGAAAACATTATTTACTATTATTGCTTTTAGCTTTTTCTTTTAAAAGCTGTATATAAATAAAAAAATTATCTAATAAATCCTTCCTTAATTGGTCATTGATGGAGTAATTTACTTGACTAAAGATGTATCAATTGAAGTTTGGTCTGTTTTTTTTTTGTTGTTTTTGGTGTTTGTTTGAAATTTATGTACAAAGAATCAAGTTGGGTATTCTTTTTTAATATGTTATTGGTGAAACGGTCATATGACATATAATAGAAGGTAATATCAAAGTTTTATGGGTGATAATAATATTTTTGAAAGTTCGTTACTTGACATTGAAATTTTTTAAAAGTTCATAGCCAATCAGTATAATTAAACCTACATATAATGTAGGAACACTACTCTTTCATATCAATTACTATGGCATTTTAAAACTTAAGATTTAACTAATACAAGTATAAATGCATGTTCTACAATTATTTTATGCACCAACGTATGTATTTAACTCTTTGAATTAATGTAAATATTAAAACATCTCTCAATACAAAAGTACAATCAATAAATCACATGTTACAAATCAAACAAGATATTAGAATATTTTTTTAAATATTCTCCTCAAACACGCTAAAACATTCCTAAAATAAAAATTAATAAATTCTATCAAAATAATAATAAACGACATGTATATGTTCTTAATATTTGCTTTAACATAATATAGGTTGCCATTGTTTGAAGTTATTAGAATCTAAAATTATCGTTTTTAATAAAGTATGTTATTGTCAAGAAAAATGTATTATCAATAAATATTGTTTGACGAAAATTTTAATTATAGAATACCAGTCGCCGCAACGCGTGAGTATCCTGCTAGTGCACAATAATCAATGGATACCATTGCTTGTATGCAAACTTATCTTATCTTCTCTGCTTATTATAAGTCCACTCAATTTGGTGCATACCAATAGTTTAATACCATGGCTTCCCTTCCTACTTTGGCTATTATTGAAAATTCTCATGTAGCACCACCACATGCCACCATAGGTAATCACAAGTCACTACCACTTACTTTCTTTGATATCTTTTGGTTAAACTTCATTCCTGTTCACACTCTCTTCTTTTTTGACATACCATTAATCACTAAAACTCACTTCACTCAAACTATTATTCCTAATCTTAAACAATCCTTATCTGTCACCCTTCAACACTTTTTCCCTTTTGTTGGTAAGTTAATATTGTTCCCTAGTAATCCTACCAAAATGCCCGAAATTCGTTATGTTGAAGGTGATGTTGTCCTCAATGATACAGATCTATGGTCTTAACGTAAAATCACAAGTATACCAAATAAAGCAATGATTAATGAAACGTAAATGTGTTTTGAATTAATCTGTCATCATCTTTGTTCATACAGAAAGTGTTACAATATATACAAAATGAAAAGGTATCACTGAACCATTGTGTCGGTTCAATGAGAATGGCAGTTATTTCATAACTGTCATGTAACTGCTAAGTTGACTTTTCGTTTGGGTTGACTTTTGTTGATCGGGTCATAATGGGTTGTGTTGGGTTGAGATGGGTCGATGGTGATTACCCAATAATATTCTCCCCCTTAATCACAATCGTCTTGTTGCAGATCTTTGACTCCAATTAGTTGTCTCATTGTAAGGAATCGATCTTTGGTAATGCCTTTGTCGATATGTCGACTTTATGAAATTCTCCACTTATGAATTCGACTTGTAGATTTTCTCTTCGACGCATTCTCTTATAAAGTGGTATTTGATATCGATGTGTTTACTTCTTTTCGTGAAATACGGATTCTTCATTAGTTCGATGGCGGACTTGTTGTCGACCAAGATTGTAACTTTTTCTTCTTGCTTGTGCGTAAGCTTGCTAAGTAATCTCTTTAACCATAATGCTTGTGTTCTTCTTGTTGTTCTTTGCAATGAATTTGGATTCACATGATGATAGAGCTACAGTGGCTTGCTTTTGTGTACTCGGTGATTGGTGATTCACCGTAGTAGAAGATAATTCGATGGTGCATTTGCCTTCTTGAGTGTTGACTCGTAGGCTGCTTGTCACTATAACCTTGTATCTGGTTTCCTCCGTTGTGCTTGTAGGTGATCCCATAGTCTTTTGTTCCTTTAACATAGCGTAGTACTTGCCTTATAGCTTTCATGTGGTGTTCCTTTGGTTCTTGCATAAAATGACTAAGTAATCCAACGAAATAACTTAAGTCCGGTCTTGTATGTAGCAAATATCGTAAGCATCAATCAAGCTTACGTATTGATTGAGTTGACGTTGTTTCATCAATGTTCTTTGTTAGCCTTGTTCACGGATCCATAGGTATTAAAGTTTCGTTGCGATCTAGCATTCCAACTTCCTTTAGGATCTTGCTTGCGTAGGCGGATTGCTTTATTGATATGTCACCTTTAGTTTGTGTGACTTCAATTCCTAAGTAGTAGGATAGTAATCCTAGGTCACTCATCTTGAATTTTTCTTCCATCTTCTTTCTTAGCATATCCTTACATGCTTTGGATACTTGTTTGATCTGGTTGCTTATCAAAGCCTCACTGTTTCTTTTAATTTGTCTTTGGACAAATTCAGATTGAGACCTGTTGATCATGTTTCTCCCAGGAATTTTGCTCTGATGCCACTTATTAGCCTCAATGATACGGATCTATGGTCTTAACGTAAAATCACAAGTATACCAAATAAAGCAATGATTAATGAAACGTAAATGTGTTTTGAATTAATCTGTCATCATCTTTGTTCATACAGAAAGTGTTACAATATATACAAAATGAAAAGGTATCACTGAACCATTGTGTCGGTTCAATGAGAATGGCAGTTATTTCATAACTGTCATGTAACTGCTAAGTTGACTTTTCGTTTGGGTTGACTTTTGTTGACCGGGTCATAATGGGTTGTGTTAGGTTGAGATGGGTCGATGGTGATTACCCAATAATAGGTGATTCTGTCACGGTTACATTTGCATAATGTAATCTTGATTTTAATGATCTAAGTGGGAATCACCCTAGAAAGTGTGACAAGTTTTATCCTCTTATACCTTTACTTGGATCCACTAATAAAGTAAATGATTACATAAGTATCCCTGTCTTCGCGGTTCAGGTAACACTTTTTCCGAACCATGGGATCTCTACTGGAATGACAAATCATCATAGTTTATGCGATGCAAGCGCAAGGTTTTGTTTCTTGAATGTGTGGACATCCATTGCTCGATCTGGTGGTTTAAATGAGCAATCAATAATAGATAATGGAACTTTGCCATCTTATGAAAGAGTGGTGCAATACCCTAACTTGGATCAAAGTTATTTGAAAGCTGCAAAAGTAGAAAATTTTAATGAGGAGTACCAACTTCCAAGACTTTCTGGACCAAGTGATAAAGTTCGAGTCACTTTTACACTGACTCGAACTATGCTGAATGGGTTGAAACAGATAGTTTCAACTCAACTACCATCACTAAAATATGTATCATCTTTTACCGTTGCATGTGCTTATATATGGAATTGCATGGTGAAATTACATAACAAAGATGAGCTAGCATTATTTGTATTTGCTATCGATTGTAGGTCGCGCATGGATCCACCCATCCCTGCGTCCTACTTTGGCAATTGTCTTACTTCGTGTATGACGACAACAAGAACCGATCTCATAAATGGAAATGAAGGATTTGTGACGGCTGCTAAATTAACTGGAGAGAATCTAAAAAAGATTTTGACAGATAAGAATGGAGTGGTGAAAGATATAGTGCCTTTTGCGGAGTTGTTTCCTGATGGGATGCCAACAATGAAGATGGGGGTAACTGGAAATCCAAAACTTAAATTTTATGACTTGGATTTTGGATTTGGGAAGCCGAAAAAGCATGAAATGGTTTCAATCGACTATCAATATGGATCAATATCTATGAGTGCTAGTAAAGAATCGAATGAAGACTTGGAAATTGGTATGTCCCTTTTGGCTAATGAAGTGGATGCTTTTGTTCGTATCTTTAATGGGGGTCTTGAAGCATACATTTAGTCCATCACTAGCTGGTGAGTGTGTACCGTGTCAAAATATGGTTACAAATATTATAGTTTTCAACAAGAGTCTATCTTATTGAATAAAATGTGCTTGTTAATATATCAGTAAGAACTATACAAGGGTGCTTATTCTGGTTACTATGTGATGTAGTCAAAGTGCTTATCGTGGTAATAGTGTGAACCAACTAGCCAACACTAAGAACCATACAAAAGTACCCAAGTTAAGAAATTATTAGTTTTTTGCTCAAGTTCATATGATAGAATCATTTGATAAAGATTAGTCATGATCAAAAAAACCAAAAGAAGATTTGAAAGAGCCATTGGCAAATGGCAACTATAGAGTTCGATGATATATGCATACAAAATGAGTCTTGGTCTCAATCGGACTTACAAGCACGGGCTAAATACTACGGCACATTTTGTTTTATCCGCCGAGGCACGCCAAAAGCAGATTCCGCTCGTGCTTTTGGACCGAGCTTTGAACTAGAATTTGCTCTGAAGTAGGGCCGGCGGCGGGAGGATACACCCATTCTTGTAATCATGGTGGTGGGTCGAACCCAAGCCCGAATACTACTTTAGGAACTTTTATAAAGGCTCTAAAAGAAAGGTGATTAGGCACAGCTATTATATAAACCAAAATTTTAGTCACTAGAAAGTTATTCAATAAAAAGTATGATGTTATGCAAATATTAGTGGCGTAAAGGGTGGAATGGATGTGGTCGATAACGTGTCAAAACACGTAATTTTAGTATGTCAAAATGGGTCGACCAGAAGCCCTTTTCATCCAGAAAATTTATGGAGCAATCATTGTGCCAAGTTTATATATTCAAAAATTATATTATCTAAGCAAGAGGCTAATTTATTGTTTAGGGGATCATGAAAAGTGGGGGAGATATAAAATTCATCCTATTGTTTATAATGTAAACGATATCCGCAAAACCAATGCAGAATAACAACTTATATTTTAGCCAGTTAACCCATTTGCTTTCCAGCTAGTTTTCTTATTGTATTCACCCTTTTAAATATAATTTATGTCATGGACCGAGCCACTAATTATAAGCATATGGTTGATAATCACAAGTCACAACCGCTTCCGTTCAAGAAGTAGAACAAGAAGACCTAATAGACTAAGAGTAGGGAATTTAGTTAACAAGAGCTAAAAACCTGCAACACAAATGGCCGGATGATGATTATAATTAGAAGTTAGAAGCATAGCAATGGGGTTTCTAACTAACCACCATAATCATTTATGTAGGTATAACAACAATTAAAAAAAAACCACCTACCGTTTCTTATTTGCTAGTTTAAACTGTGATTTACTAAGAATTGGCAAATTAGGATTATTATGTTTAAACTCTAACGGGTCGAACGAGTAAAATAAAAATACAAGAACTTGAAGTACAATCATGCAAAGCTAAAACTTTAGCTACAATGAAAAATAGTACGTCTTATCATAATAGGAGGCCTTACAAACTGCGGAGGCTACAAGACCCAGTTCTGGTAGCTACAAAACCAATACGTTGTAGTAGAGGTGAGAAAGTTGAGCAGTAACATCAAAACATATTCGAGTCTTATATCTAGCTGGAAAAATGATTCAAATCAATAGTCATCAACACCATCATCGTCATCATTGTCTATCCTAGTGGAGTGTATTTTGTTTTATTTCTCCGAGAGAAGGTGGTTTTCCCACAAGCAGTCCCTTTGTCTAACAATTCAAGGCTTTCCACATAGGTTTCAAGCTCAACGTGACCACAACAAATTCCAAATTTAAAAAGATTTGTGAGCGACCCTGTTTGGGGATTATAAACTTGACACCCCTTATTGATAAGAGCTGTTAGTAAATAAGCTGAGAAGTTGGTTAAGCCAAAATGGCACGTGAGGTGCGGTGTGTCTAAACAGCGTGAGGTGCGTGACAAGATCTCCTTTGTCTTAACCAACTCTCCCGCCTAAATGTTTCCTTTAAATACTTGTATCATTCATTTCATTAGTAGTTTTGTGATAATACAATTTCCTCTCTAAACTTTCTCTGTAATCATTTGTAACCACTTTGTAACAACTATCCCACCATTGATAATACATTGAAGCTTTCGATAATCTTTTTCTTCTTGATTGTCCAAGTTCTTGTAAAACACAATTATCGATCTTCATTGATCCTAAGTGTGTCTATCAATTGGTATCGAGACTTTCTGGTGAAGTCTCATTACAATGATTCAAGATTCATAATTCAAGATTACATTGAGTTTTCCGCCAAATTCATTATTCAAGATTCCTTCATAATTCAAGAAACATCACAAAACAATGGCACCATCAACAAGAACAAGCGGTACCGATGAGTGGGAAAACAATGATGATAACACAAGAAGATATGTGGACGAAGCATTGAATGGGTTCGGACAAACAATGGGCGGATGATGAATCAACTCCGGATGATGAGTCGAATCGGTTGGTGAATCGGGGACCAAGTCAAAACCGATCTGATGGGATGACTAAAGTGGAGTTTCCTAAGTTTTAGGGGATGATGTAAGAGGGTGGATGTTTAGGTGTGAGCAGTTCTTTGCAATTGATAACATACACGATGATCAAAAGGTTAGACTCGTTTACGTACATCTTTTGATAAGGCATTATTGTGGCATAGACAATTCATTAGGCGCATGGTGAATTGGTGTTATGGATTTGTGTATAGAGATGCTATTCTTCAAAGATTTGAGTACAGTGTATGATGATCCAATGTACGAACTTAAAAATGTGAAGTATGAGTCAAATGCTAGAGATTACCAAGATGTGTTTGATAATCATTAAGTAGAGTGGAAATAAGTGAAGAACATGCTATTAGCTTCTATTTGGGTGGGTTGCCTCTTGAATTGGAAATGCAAGTAAGAATGTTTAGGCCCAAAACATTAGGCGATGCTTATTAAACACTAACTATCAAGAAGCTACTTTGAATGCTATTAAAAGAAGAGCAGTTGAGACCAATATGACTAGCATGATTTGGTCACTGTTAATCAAGTGGCTAAACCATTGTTAGCATTGCCAAGTGCTAATAGGAGGCTGGAACAATAGGCAAAATAGTACTCGACTAGGAGGCAGTTGACACAAAAAGTATGAGGAAAAAGGGCTAAAACCTCTGTTTCTATTGTGATAAAAAGTTTGTGCGGGACATAAGTGTGAAGGGCAATTGTTTAGTTTGGTTGTGTTGGTGAGAATGAGGAATTGGAGGAAGAGTTTGAAGATGCCAAGGATGATTTAGATGAATTGCAAGCGATGAAGTCCAACCACATATCTCTGAATGCATTGAATGGGGAAAGTTCATATCGGACTTTCACAGTAGTTGGATTGTTTGAAATAAACATGAATTGCACATATTGGTTGATTCGGGGTCTACACATAATTTTTAGACATTAATGTGGCTAAGAAAATGGGGTGTCACATAAGAAAGACTTGTCCTTGGTACATTCTTGTGGTGGTGGGAGGAAGGCTTGAGTGTGAGTGAATGTAAAGGTTTACTTGGAAATTGAAAGGGCAAACTTTGTATCGATGTAATGTTGTTACCTTTGGGAGGGTGTGATATGGTATTGGGTATTCAATGGCTTTCTACTTTAGGTCAAATTATGTGTGACTTCAAGGAATTGAGAATGCGGTTTGTGTACAAAGGTAATAAGGTGGCATTGAGGGAACTCATAAGGCTACGATTCAATGGATGAAGGAAAGAAGCAATTGCAAAGGTTGGAAGGCACATCACAAGCAGAAATCTCTATGATGTGTGTATACCCAAACACTGGAATAGAACTCAAATCTATGGGAGTGGAAGAAGGCAATAAGGAAATGAACCTTGTGAGAACTTGGTGGAAACAAGTCATTGATAAGTATGCTGATGTTTTTGCTGTACCAAAAGAATTACCTCCAAAAAGAGCATTTGATCACAGAATACCACTTCTCCCCAACACACAACCAGTCAATACTAGACCCTATAGGCATCCTCCTGTGCAAAAGATGCCATAGAAGCCATAGTGAAGGAATTGTTAGAATCGGTGTGATTAAGCAAAGCCAAAGCCCATTTGCTTCACCAATTGTGATGGTTAAGAAGAAGGATAATAGTTGGAGAATGTGTAGATTATAGACAATGAATAAGCATACGATGAAGGACAAGTTTCCTATTCCGGTGATTGATGAGCTTATTGATGAGTTACATGGATCTGCGGTGTTTTCCAAGTTGGATGCGAGATCGAGCTACCATCGATTCGGATGAATGAGAATGATATAGCAAAGGCGCTTTTAAGACCCATGAAGGACACTATGAATTCACGGTAATGCCTTTTGGACTAACCAATGCACCTTCCACTTTTCAAGCATTGATGAATGATGTATTTAAGGCTTACTTGAGGAAGTTTACATTGGTATTCTTTGATGATATTCAGTCTACTCAAAGAATGTTGATGATCATGTAAAACACTTGGTGTGATACTTGAAACTATGAGGCAAAATCGGTTGTATGCTAAACAATCAAAGTGTGTATTTGGTACAAACCATGTTGAGTATTTGGGACATGTGTTATACGCTAAAGGGTAGCTCTTGACCCAACCAAGATAATTGCTATGCAAAATTGGCGATACCTACAAATCTTAAGCGGTTGAGGGATTTCTTGGTCTTCTTGGTTACTATAGAAAGTTCATCAAAGATTTTGCTACCATTAGCGAGACCATTGACACAACTCTTGAAGAAAAATGCTTTTAAATGGTCTAATGAAGCTTTGTGACCTTTGAAGCCTTGAAGAAAGCTATGATTCAAGCTCGGTGTTAGCTCTTCCGATTTTGGGCAACCCTTTGAGGTGAAAGCAGATGCATCGGTATTGGAATTGGGCGGTACTTCAACAAAATGGCCATCCTATTGCATATTTGAGTAAGAGTTTGGCTCAAAACACCAACAACTCTCTACTTATGAAAAGAATTTTTGGGTGTGATGTTGGCATTGGAAAAGTGGAGAGGATATTTGTTGGATAGGCATTTTGTTATTAAAGCAGATCATTACATTTTGAAGTACTGTTAGACGGAGGATTTCTACTCGGCACAAATGAAATGGCTACCCAATTAATGGGCTTTGACTATGAAGTCAAATATAAGAAAGGAGTTGACAATGCAGCTGCTGATGCTTTGTCAAGAGTACAAGAAGTTGGGACATTGATGCAAACTACAGTAGTTACTATGACAACTGCATTGGCTAATAAGATAATTGCAAGCTGGAATGCAGATGTGAAACTCAAAGCTATCATTGAGCAATTGCAGGCTGGAAATGCAACTAAGAAACATTATGTTTGGGCTAATGGACAGTTACTAAGAAAGAACAAGTTAGTAGTTGGTCAAGATAAGGAATTAAGAGTAGAGTTGCTTGCTCATTTTCATGGTGGAGCTATTGGTGGTCACTCACGGGGTCAAGGCTACTACCCACAAAATATGCTCGAGTTTTATATTGGAAAGGTTTAAGAAAAGAAGTGAAGCAATATGTCAAAGAATGTGTCACTTGTCGAGGTACAAACCGGACTTAGACCTATCACAGTGCTGCTGCAACCTCTGCCCATTCCTCAAAAGATTTGGGAAAGTATTTCTATGGATTTCATTAAAGGATTACCAAGATCTAATGGTAGTAATGTGATCTTTGTGGTAGTTGACAGACTCACTAAGTATGCTCATTTCATAGCTCTAGCTCACCCTTTCACAGCAGCCCAAATAGCTCAATTGTTTTTGGATACAGTATACAAGTTACATGGGTTGCCTACAACCATTGTATCAGACAGGGATAAGGTTTTCTTGAGCAGTTTTTGGAAAGAATTATTCAAACTTTTGCAAGTTAAGTTGTTAATGTCCACCTCATACCATCCACAAACTGATGGTCAAAAGCAGTGATGAATAGATGCTTGGAATGTTACTTAAGATGTATGGCAGAGACGAGACCTAAAGAATGGGCAAAATGGCTATCTTTGGCTGAATTGTGGTATAACTCCAACTTTCACACTTCCATCAAACTTCTCCCTTTGAAGTTGTATATGGACAAGCACCACCAAGTACATGTTCCATACATAGGGGTCTTAGTAAGGTTGATGCGGTGGATAGGACTCTAGCGACTAGAGAGCAGGCTATTCAATTGCTTAAGTTTCATTTGGAAAGAGCACAAAACAGAATGAAACAACAAGCAGATAAAGGAAGAAGTGATAGGATGCTTGAGGTGGGTGACATGGTCTTTTTGAAGCTGCAGCCTCACAGGCAGGTATCCATTAGGCAAGGAAGGCAAAACAAATTCTCTCCAAAGTACTTTGGACCTTTTAAAGTCATTGGTAGGATTGGGCAAGTGGCATATAGGTTGGAGTTACCTGATCATAGCCAAATCCACAATGTCTTCCATGTATCTCAGTTGAAACTTTGCAAAGGAAATCCTCGAGCAACACAAGTCATGGATCTTCTATTTGTAATCAAGAGGGTTAATAGCGATCAGACCTATGTCAATTTTAGAAAGGAAAATGGTTAAGAAAAGGAATGTTGCTGTGGTGTATGGGTTGGTTCAGTGGACTAATGGAACACCAAAAGATGCCACATGGGAAAATTTAGAAGAATTGTATGCCAAGTTTCCAGCTTTTGATTCACATTCTTGAGGACAAGAATGATTTGAAGGAGTAAGGATTGATAAAATTTGTTAGTAAATAAGTCGAGAAGTTGGTTAAGCCAAAATGGCACGTGAGGTGCGTGTGTCTAAACACTGCGTGAGGTGCGTGACAAGATCTCCTTTGTCTTAACCAACTCTCCCGCCTAAATGTTTCCTTTAAATACTTGTATCATTCATTTCATTAGTAGTTTTTGTGATAATACAATTTCCTCTCTAAACTTTCTCTGTAATCATTTGTAACCACTTTGTAACAACTATCCCACCATTGATAATACATTGAAGCTTTCGATAATCTTTTCTCTTCTTGATTGTCCAAGTTCTTGTAAAACACAATTATCGATCTTCATTGATCCTAAGTGTGTCTATCACTTATCTTCTTGCCACTTATCGTATAAAATTAGTACACCATCGGTGATAGGTTGCACAATATTGATTGACATAAGGCGGCGGTTTCAAATTAAAAGCTTGAGACCAAGATGCAATATTAATATTATCATACCCATTCATCACCCAAATCCGTGTATCATAGTCCAGAAGAAATTGCGACTAGAGAACCATTGATAATTGTTAGGCTTTTGGTTTCGAGTTGGACTCGGCAATTTAATAGTACCAAAACATGAGTAGTAAAATTGAATGTCATTATAAACCGACTTCTTTCATCACGTACCAACCAATGCAATGTTCCCTTGAAAAACATGGATTTTGGTCCCCATATGAAAAAATTACTAGGTGAAGACATCACACTCCAAGAGTCCGTTTTCAAGGAGTACATATATGCATTGTTACCATCAATATTTCCAAAACCGGTGTAGGATATACCCACAATCTTGTAGTCATCAGATTGGATCAAAACCAAACCCGAATAATACATAGCCATTGAAAGGAGGATGACCAGGCACATCTAGTTTGCGCCTAATTGAAAAGTTCCATAGAGTGACTGATCCCTTATCATATAAACACAAAATACCATTACATGAGCCAACAATTTTAGCGTTACGAATATCATAAGGGAACTCAACTCTTGTTACGCCTTTTGGATCCAATGGCAATTTGTCTACCGAGTGTAATGTAAACATGTCCCTGTGTCTAATGAGTACTTTCTGAGGAGAACTTTTATTAAAAGATCGAAGATTGTGAATGCGGATGAAATCGCGGCTAGCAAAACGAGAACACCAATATTTTGATAGAGTTCTGAACCTACCTACGGTTTTGGGTGGTAAGCGTTCAAAGATATTAACCATTAAATCTTCACATATATAACTAGACATGGTGATAATGAACGATCAGTGTCGAAGGGTTTTCTAAGATTTCGATGCCTTGTGTATATATATTGGTAGTTATTGTTGGTTTTATGGATATAAATTAGTAGACGTGAGTTAGGATCGAACTTGAGACTATGGGATTGCACACTTTACGTATGAGAATTTAAAGTTAATAATTAAATATAAATGTTGTATTTATTTATTTATTAAACGAAATAACTAACGGACGTTAAGTAATTAATGTAATGGACTAACGGTCGTTAAATGTTTATGGAAAAGGATCAAATTGCAAAAGTTGGGAAGGTTCCGGAATCCCTTTGGGGACTCCTTAACCGATCGGCCATAGGGACAAAACAAGGAAAGAAAAACCAACTTGTTCACCAAGTTTGCTTGGGTATATAAACAAGGCTTGGGGTTTTATTTTTCCATCTCTTGTGCTCATAAGCTAAACCCTAAAAATTGTTTTGTGTGTGTGTTTTGCTAAAACCGATTGAACACCCTTCATAGGTGTCGATCCACTCTTTTCAACGTTACACGGTATGGCGGGGAGAGGTAAACCCGTAAGTGCTCGTGTCTTTGGAAATGAAAGGTTACATGGACCGACTAAAAGCACTTGGCAAAACTTATGAGGATGACATGGGCGTGAATCGATTAATCGATCCCTTAACAAGGATTTTAATGGTTTTGTCGAAATTTCAATATGCAGCTGCGTGGGAAGGCGATTCTTGACCTACACGCATTGCTTATTGATTATGAGAAAAGGTTGCCTCAAAGGTTCCCTCGCGGTACTTGCTATCCGGTGGAAGGATTAATAAGCCAAAACCGCGTGCGAACAACAAGAAGGGAAGGGTAAGGAAAGGTTGACAAAAGCAAACGGTGATGGCCTATCAACCTCAACCCAAGAAGAACCTACTCCTAGGAATGAAAATCCTAAAAGGATCAAGCATGCCACCTTGTAAGGCGTTGGGCATTGGAAGAAAGCGTGCTCTATCTTGATGAATTGCGGGCAAATAAAATGAAGTATGAAGGGTCCATGGGCGCGGTACTTGAGTAATTTATTGTCATTGAATTATTACTCTAAATCATAATAATTCTGGGTATATGATATGAAACATGGTATTCACATTTGTAATACTGCGGGGGTTTAGAGTGGAAGGAAGCTTGCCTATGGGGAGCAATATCTCGCACGTGGGAAATGGCGCATATCATTTGTTGAAGCCATAGGAACGTTTAGTTTAGTATTGCCTTGGGCTTAGTCTTTGTTATTAAACAATTGTCATTACGCACCTTCTATAATTAGAGGTGTTGTTTCCTTTCGATTTTGTTGGATGATGGTTTTACTCATACTATTTCACGTAATGGAATTGATGTTTCTTTAAATGGTGTATTTTATTTTAAAGCAATTCTTGTGAATGGTGTGTTTGAAATTGATGTGATTGGAAATGAATCTAACAATAATAATAATTCAATGTTTAGCATTAACAAGAAGATAAAGTTAGACTTGAATTCTTCTTATCTTTGGCATTGTAGACTTGCTCATGTAGGCAAGGCTCGCATGCATAAGTTGCAACAAGAAGGGCTTTGCAAAATATCAATGATGAATCATTTGATAAATGTGAGTCATGCATATCACGGGAAGATGACTAAGAAACCTTTTCATAGCAATATGGAGAGGGCTTCGATCTACTTAGTCTTATTCATCTTGATGTGTGTGGACCACTTAGACATGTGTCAAAGAGAGGTGCTAGCTACTTCTTAACCTTCTTGATGATTTCGGCCGTTATGGTTATGTTTATTTATAAGCATAAACATGAGGTGTTTGAAACATTTAAGGTTTTCAAAGTGAAGTAGAAGCGCAATTGGGAAAGAAGATTAAAGCTCTTGATCCGATAGAGGAGGCGAGTATCTAAGCCAAGAGTTTAAAGATTACTTAGGCGAGAATGGAATTGTCCAGAATCTCACTTCTCCATATACTCCACAACAAAATGGTGTATCACGAGAGAAGAAATCGTACATTGTTGGACATGATACGATCGATGTTTAATCTTACCACTCTACCTTTATCCTTTTGGGATTATGCTTTGGAATCATTTGTTCGCATTCTAAATATGGTTCCCAAAGAAGGTTGATAAGACACCATATGAAATATGGCATGGTAAAACTCTAACCTGTCTTATTTAAAGGTGCGGGGTTGCGGGCGTATGTTAAGCGTGACTCGGCAGATAAACTCCAACAAAGATCGTAAAGTGTATCTTCGTAGGATACCCTAAGGAAACTATGGGTTACTACTTTTACTATCAATGAAAATAAAGTAATTGTTGCTAGGTATGGAGATTTTCTTGAAAGAGATCTTGTATCTCAAGAATTCGATGGGAGAGTTTATGATCCGGAAGATGATCAAGAAGATGCATTACCTTACGAAAACACTAACGTGCTTCCGGTAGAAACGATAGTGCGGGTCCTCCACGAAGTTGAAGTGATTCCGTTCGTAGATCCGTAAGGAATATCGTGCACTGACGTCTATGTCTTAACGTAGAGGTTGAGGAAACTATGTTAGGAGATCTTGGAGAGCCTACTAGTTATAAAGTCGCCATGGCAAGTCGACAAGGCTAAATGGCGGGTTGCAATGAATGGGAAATGCAATCCATGAGAGAAAATGAAGTGCGGGTAGAGGTTGACTTACCTCCAAGCGCCTCGGTGCTTGGGAGTAAGTAGCTCTATAAGATTAAGGCCCGACATGGATGGCAATGTACACGTCTATAAAGCTCGTCTAGTTGCGCAAGGTTTTACTCAAACTTATGGCATTGATTACGAGGAGACCTTTTCTCCGTGGCGGACATTAGAGCTATTAGAATTCTTATAGCTATAGCGACATACTATGATTATGAGATATGGCAAATGGATGTCAAAACCGCTTCTTAAATGGTCGCTTAGATGAAGACATCTATATGAAGCAACTTTGAAGGGTTCGTGAATCCACAATTTCAAACCGTGTATGCAAACTTCAAAGGTCCATTTATGGATTGAAGCAAGCATCAAGGCAATGGAATAAAAGATTTGATGAAGAAATCAAAAGGTATGGATTTATTCAAAATCTTGATGAGCCATGTGTATATCACAAAGTTAGTGGGAGTGATGTAATTTTCCTAATTCTTTATGTCGATGACATATTAATTATGGGAAAAGACATTCCAAGTATGCAAAATGTTAAGGCATATCTTGGGAAGTGTTTTTCCATGAAGGATTTAGGAGAAAGGCGTATACATTCGGGAATCAAGATCTAAGAGATAGGTCAAAGCGGTTAATTGGTTTAAGTCAAAGCTTACATTGATAAAATATTGAAGAGATTCGGTATGCAAAATTCCAAGAAAGGATATTTGCCGATGGAAGTAAAGCATGGCTTATGTAGCGATATGTGTGTGACACTGCTTGAGGTGTACGCATGTAGAAAGTTCCTTATGCTTGGTGTAGGATCTATTATGTATCTTTGTGAGATGCACAAGGCCGGATGTGGCGTTCGCTCAAAACAAGACGATCGATATCAACGAGAATCGGGTGAACTTCTTTGGATTCTTTGTTAAGCATATTCTAAAGTATCTTAGAAATACTAAAGATATGTTTTTAGTGTATGGTGGAAATCGGACCACGAGCTTGGTGTTCTGATTCTTGTGATGCGTCTGGCGATGTGATAAAGATGATCGAAGTCTCGAGACGGGTTATGTCTTTGTCATCAATGGAGGAGCGATTATTGGAAGAGCAAGAAGCGAATCGATTGCGATATCTGCGACGAAGCGAATACATAGGCGCCGGAAGGCGCAATGGAGGCTGTTTGGATTAGGAAATTCATTTCGAGGCTTGGTGTTATGCCTTGATTGAATCGCCTATTGATATGTATTGTGACAATTTTTTTGCAATCATATTTGCCAATGAACACAGAGTCATGAAGGGCACGGACATTTTCTGGAAGTATCACTATGTTCGGGAACAAGTCCGGGAAGGTGAAATAAATCTCGAAAGTTCGCACGGATGATAACTTTGAGACCCGTTCACTAAGGCTTTAGCTAAAGACAAGCTTGTAGGACTTGCCAATGGAATTGGACTTCGTTTAGCTAAAAGTTTAATGCATAAGCCGTGATTAGTATTTGGATAAAGGATATTGTAAAACATTTATTATTTTGATGAAATAAAGTTTGGATTATGTTTATTTTCATTTATAATATTGTTGTCCTATATTTGCATGTTTAATCCATGAGTAACTAAGTTATTCTAAATGTCCATTGTCGATTAATGATATGGGAGTATCATTAAACTAAGACAAATCTGAGAGATGTCGTAGAATATACTTGAAAGTGTATTGATGAGAATGCATACCAATTTCAGATGATATTCAATGAATTGAATATAGGACTTATCCCAACTACATAATTTACTTTGTGGATATTGTTATAAGTAAATTATGAATAGTTATCCTCGGACTTGAGATACGGATAAGTGTCATGAATGTAGTGCATTTACGTGGAGCAACTTAACGCTATCGTGGCGGTAGTCATAAAGGTTGTTTTCGAAATGTTACAAAGTTTGTAGGTTATTCTTGTAGTCAAGATAGAATTTGTTCCTTCAAATTTATTTGGAGTTTAATCTTCTTGGGCCCTCGTAGGGTTGACAAGATGTTTGTCGGCCGCACCCAAATCTCCCTAAATATGTTTAGATGATTGGTAATCTTGGTGATCACTTACAAGCGAAGCAGAATAGTTATATAAAGAATGACTTAATTCCATATCTTTATTTAACGTGGTATTAGAAACAAAGGATAATAATAATGAGAAATCATTAAAGGTTTTCCGGGAGCCTTGCTCGAGTTGTACTAGAGGCATCGAAGTGTTGCTGAGCGCCAACCGAATGTGATCGCTCTATTAAAATATATCCAGTGGAGCTGTTGGTTTTATGGATATAAATTAGTAGGCGTGAGTTAGGATCGAACTTGAGACTATGGGATTGCACACTTTACGTATGAGAATTTAAAGTTAATAATTAAATATAAATGTTGTATTTATTTATTTATTAAGCGAAATAACTAACGACGTTAAGTAATTAATGTAATGGACTAACAGTCGTTAAATGTTTATGGAAAAGGATCAAATTGCAAAAGTTGGGAAGGTTAGGAATCCTTTGGGGACTCCTTAACCGATCGGCCATAGGGACAAAACAAGGAAAGAAAAACCAACTTGTTCACCAAGTTTGCTTGGAGTATATAAACAAGGCTTGGGGTTTTATCTTTCCATCTCTTGTCTTTCATAAGCTAAACCCTAAAAATTGTTTTGTGTGTGTGTTTGCTAAAACCGGTGAACACCCTTCATAGGTGTCGATCCACTCTTTCAAACATCAAGTTATTTGGTTTGATAAAACTAGCGTTACTTTAATTCGGTTTAATGCGTGTGTACAAGAACATAGTAATAACATACTTTTGTTATTATCTTGGATTGAATTACAAAGCGGTGAGGGTAATTCACATAATCCTAACTAAATCAAATTAGGGTTCATCCGTTGCTAGTTTGTGGATTTGATTCTTGTTCGGCTAGAATCAAGAAAAGTACGCATATTCTTTTATGTTAATTAATTGTTCATTAATAAATCCTATACGCCTTATGCACTATTACTTTGATGTTTTGTGATTATTTATTTGAAGGGTTTTTAACTTGTGCTAGGGCAAGAGTTAGTTAACACAAAATCTGTGAGACCAGCTGAAAAGTACATAGGGATCCGCATAAAAATGCAGACAAATGTACTTTTATGTAGGTCCCTGTACTTTCGATGTCTTTCGTGTCTTGCTTGTGCACAAGTTAGAAAACCCTTATTTGAATCTTGATATATAATTCCAACAGTTATGATATGATCATGATAGGTTTTATTTAAATTTGAATTCTTGTTGTATCGTAATTGTAAAGCGTAGACGTATGGCCCAAGATTTTATACTTTTCAAAGAAAATAAAAAATTAAGATGTTCATAACTTGATTAAAGCATTGGTGCCTACATCTATTTTATCTATCTATTTTTACTAAACCTCCATTATAAATACTAGCATGGTACACGCGCAAAGCAACGGTTCGGAGGCGAATGTTATTTAACGATTTTATGATTTTACGTTTTTTGCTGAATATTATTTAACGATTTTCTATAAAATAGTTTCTAGAAATTGTGTGTTTATGTTGTGAGACTGTGAAGAATTAATATAACACTAGAAGGGTACCCGCGCGTTGCGGCGGCGGGTACCCTTTAACTAATTTTTTTTTGCGAACAATATATTTCGATTACATGTTTTTACTGATCATGACTTTTTGTACAGGTTTGTACGGTTCTGTTTGAGTTGGTTTTTGGCTAAATTAAGATAGAAATAGTTAAAAGCTTGAAGTCCGCAAAATGTTTTAAAGTCGCATTTTGATTTTCACCGAATGAGCTTGAGTTTGAATTTTGAGTTTACAAATGTAAGTATAATAAGGATCACATAATTGTGACACGAAGTTTTTTTTTGTTTTTTTTCTTTTTTTTAATTGGAATAAGCATCATCACGACCTTATTCGGGATTCGAAATCTCACCTTACTAAAACTTAAATTTACTCAAAACAACGAAAAATACATCATTGATCCTGACATAAAGTCTCATATCTTAATTAACAAATTAATCCTCATATGATCATTGGCTTTGAGAAGAAAAAAAAAACATACAACTTAACACTCAACACCGGTCGAAGTCCAAATATACAAAACAAAGTCCAGTGATATTTTTAACACAAAATTATACCCAGTCTCGGACAATCGAAACTCAATCAAAACCATTGTCCAAAATAATACTAAAAATTATACCAACAAACCAATAATTATCACAACCTTCGGCCTTATAGTTCCAGCACACACAAATAATCCAGTTTTCGGCCCAAACAAGACAATATCCGGATTAAAAAGATAAAGCCCAAATAATCATCCAAAGTCCAAACCATTTAACCTTATACTCCCTTATTTATCTCACTTTAACCCTAATCACAAAATGATACGCAGCCACAAACTTTTTCAAACACCTATAAAGTTTCCCTGCACAATTCGAGCCACATAAACACACAAAATCCCTTAAATTTCTTCTGGTATTCGAACTCTATAAAGACCAAAAGTTTCGGCTTCAAGGTCTTTGTTGTTTTGTTTTTTGGTCTCGATCTATGATGATTTCTTTTATACTCTTTGTTCTAAGAACAAGTCTTTGAGTATCAAAATAGAAAATGAGATCGATTTTATTTTTCTTTTTCGAGTCTTGGTGTTGTTTGACGTGAGGGTTAGGACATATTTATACTGGATATGGGTTTTATGTATGATAGATGTGGGTTATAAAGTTTCTACGTGAAGGCTAGTAATGGACAATCAAGATCAAGACCATATTATAATGGTCTAAATCAAGATCAAGACCAAGACCAAGACCAGGTTAGTATTTCACTATGAACTTTCTAAATTTGCTTTCTCTAACTGTACTTCTCCAGGAAGTTAAGGAATGTGCTATTTCTTGTATGGGGCTTGTGGTTTCTACTTTCTGTGATCACTTCACGACAGACTTACATGCATGCCTTCCTGTTATTGTGGACGAATGGGAATGAGATAACCCTTTGTTGCAGGGAAGGTTTGTTGGTTATCTTTGTGGGTTTCGGTGATGGTTTGGTTGTTGGGTTGTGCTGTTCGATGGTGGTGTCGAATTGAGTCTGTGGTTCGATGATGGCAAAATGGCTGTCAAAGTTGATAATAGACATTGAGAGTAGATTTATCTATTTATATGTGTGTTTTTTTGTTGGTACCCAGAAAAAGAAGGGATAGCGTATTTCTTATTGGTGTTGAAGTTTTTGTGTTGGCTTATATACGATTGAACCTTTGGCTGTTACAATTCAGAGACTTAATGGATTGTATAATTATTTGACTGATATTAATGGATTGTATAAATATTTGAAGGCTGTTACATAAAGTGTATGAATGGTTATTTATGAAAATTGTCATGGAAGATTTACTAAGGACTTGTTGATTACTTATCATTGTATGCTAACCATCATCCAGAAAAACATCACTAAGCTCATCTCTTTCGTTAACCCGAATAACCTCCTAAACACTTTGTTGTCATTCGTTAGTTGATACATTACACATTATGTTGGATGTCCACCAATTAAGGGGGAGAGAAATCCATTCACATAATTGTCTTTTGTCAAATTTTATGTCTCTTAGACTCTAAAATACCAACACATAGGCAAACACCACTTAGCTAAAACCGGTTCACGAAACCACAACTAGTTCAACCTTTTAACTTCTTATCACAAGTTTGCACCAATACCTCATCAAGTGAAAAACACATCATGTGTTTTACAAACTTCTTCATCTCCACAATCAACGAATCTAGGATTTTCCTTAAACTAGCACCTTACAACTTCACTATCTAGAACACCATCATAGGATCTTATCCTTTTCTTTGACATATATCATGCATGTCATTGTTAGTGCAAGCGATATATTAATCAAAGCGACCATTTCCAACACGTTGGTCCATCCAACTCTCACTTATATGATGTCATTCTCATCCTCGTATAGGTAATCATTATTATTATTATTAGTATTTTCCATATTGTCTTCACTTCTTTCAAAGTGATAATCATCCATGTCGATCAAAACCATGCTAATACTACCTTTCCCATTGTCACCTAGAATAGGTCATTTTATGATTCGTGTCAATCAATGAGCAATTTATCTTCATATTATCACTTTTATATATTCTTAGATAGAACGCATTATTGATTACTCTTGGGTTGAAGCATATGAGAACTTGCTCAAAACAATAGGTTGTTAGCATCAATAAATCATTCAAATCATAACCCTTATGCATTATTGAAATGCAATGTCCATTCATATTTTTTTTTTCTTCTTAGCTTTGGTCACTTGACATGACGAAAGGATTGCATGAATCCATATTTTTATATTTGCTATACATACGAGTTTCTAACTCCTTAATAGCTTCCTACCTAATCACCACCACCTTCCATCACCACTTTCACTAATCATCACCACCATGGATTAGCGAAAACTTACTTTTGTAAATCTCGAGTCATCTATCATCACCCATGAATCCTACTAGTAAACCGACACCAACACTAGCACCACTAGTGGCACGCGATGGAAGACTTCATATATTCTTTCTAGGAACTATTTTGTAGGCTTTTATCATATTATATTCTCACTTTTCTTATGATTGTAATTAGGAGACTACACTTCATGAGATCTTTGATTATATCATTTATCACATATATACATCTTATTTTTCTTTGTGAAAAGATGAAATATATTGCACTAATGTTTTTCATTGTAGGTTCATCATCATATACACTCGATTGTATATAACTTACTCATCTAAGGATGAAGTTTGCATCAAATATTTTTCTTATTTTAGGTGCTTCTTGACACCCTCGAACAAGGAGAATATCCTTTAAGCACTCATATTGCATCGTCTATACACTTGGGTGTATATGACATATTGTCTTAAGACAAAGCTTCTATTATACTAATATTTATTTTGAAGGTTCATCTTGGCCCCTAGAGCAAGGAGCTTCCGTCAAAATTCTTGAATGCATCTTATACACACTTTGTTGTATATCACTCACTCGTCCGATAGCGAATATAGTCTTGCACTAATATTTATTTTATAGGCTTTTAATCATACCACGGCGCCTCGAACAAGGGGAGCATACACATCTAGCATCATTCTCACTTTTCAACAAGCATTTGTGCTTCGATAAAAAGTGGAGAAAATAGGCTAACATTGCTATGCTTTTTCTTTTCATATATTTCTCATAATTTTGTTGCATAAAACTAACCTTGATGTAGGTTAAGCCTCTTTATTTGATCCATGGATCCGCTACCAAACAAAGGACGGATTGAGCGGGCGATTAAACTTCACTAGGGATGATGCAAGCTCGCCTTTTGGGGAGAAATAAGTTAAACTCAGGACACGCCTTTTGTTTCGACAAAGGGGAGAGAATGTAAACGGAGAAGGTAATGTAAATGTAGTAAGGATGCAAGTAACCTTTTACATTTTACTTTCTATTACGTTTACATATCTTTGTCATCATCAAAAAGGGAGAGATTGTTAGTGCAAATATTACGATATTTAATCTATACAATCTCGTTTGTTTTGATTGATGACAAACATGTAACTTGTAATACATAACGTAAAATGATGTTAATGCTTGTGTGACAACATGATTTACTATGCTTTACATTGGTCACAAACAATAATTGGAACTTTCATATTATAACAAGCTTCATAAGCGATTTGATACTAAAGATCTAAAGTTTTTAAACGGTAACGTATTCACCCCCCCCCCTCTACGTTTCCACAGCTTTATAAAGAGTAAAGATTTTCCTAAAATAGCTTCTATTAAGGATGATGATTTCTAACTGCATTAAGAAATACTAGCTGGGTACCCGCGCGATGCGGCGGCGGGAACCCCGTGACTAAATTTTCTGGTAATGTGATGTTATGCGGCCATACTTTTTTTTAACGATTAATTTAGAAATAATAATAACGGAGATCTTGTTTAGTTTCCTTTTCGTTTTCGAGTCTAAGTAGATCTTTGTTATTAGTTTATTCTTGTGAGTTGGGAAGTAATGGGTGGGTAGCCTAAAAAAAAAAAAAAAAAAAAAAACTTATAAAGTTAAAATGTTTTTCAATAATGTAACGGTTCACTTTTTGTTTTTAGTCGGTGAGTTATCGGTCGAGGATGAACCCGTCGATTTTGGAGCCGACCGACCGGTTCGACCTCATCTTTGCAATGGCAATGACTCGGTCAGCCTTGATGGCGGACCGAATCGGTCGACCGACCATGCAGGCGGCTAATGGATTTATTTTTAAGTGTTTGGCGCAGTAACGATTAGATTATACGTTATGGTTAAATGGTTGTATATTTTGATGAAGGGTAAATTAAATAGTGTATTAATTATATATGTTGAATAGTGTTTTTTAATTTTATTTGTGTTTCAAATAGTTGTAACTTATGCTTTTTCACTTGTATTTGCTTAAAAGTTCTATATTAAGAAATCTTAAAAAATTAATAGGAATGAAGGTATAAGATGCATTATAAGTAGTATAGATATAGATTTAGACTTTCATACACTAAGAATTAAACAACAGTGATTAAAATGGTTACTATGTGATAAGAGGCGTTCTATAAAAACCAATTCTCAACCGTTAGATGTACTAATATAGATTTGATTTAATTAAATTGAGTTTGATGGCATTATTGTAATAAACTTTAGTAATAGTGTCTTTTTTGTAACCTTCTTTACAATGTGTACGACATTAATTACGGTCATTTTCGTAACCTTTTGTCCAATTTATTCATTTTCTTATAGTAAGATGATATCAAGGGCGGAGCTATTAAAGGAAGGAAGGGTTTATTTTCTGCACAAAAGCAGATTAGTGTCTTTTCGCGATTTCGTATGTATTTAGGAAAAAAAAAATTATTTAGTATAAATTTAATCGTTTCTCGAAAAGTTTTGTTTAGTACCATGAAATTTTTAAATTTCCATGGTGATATCAGACCATAAGAATACATTGGCATGTTTAAAAAATTAACAACTTCAAAAAAACTTCTATAAAACTGAACTACGAGTAATACACAACGAAAATATTTCACACGCTAATATTTTTAACACACTTTTAGTGACACATAATTTTATGATACATTTTTAATGACCCACTATATTTTTTGACACACTTTTTTTTTGTAATGCATTTCAAGTGACATGTTAATTTTTTTATATACATATTTAGTGACACACTTAATCGGTTGATACATTAGTAGTAATACACTAATTTTTTTGTTTACACACTTTCATTGACATAGTATAATTTTTGATACACATAGTTTTTCGATATATTTTAACACACATATTATAATTTTTGACCCACATAGTTTTTTGATATATTATGTGTGGTCACTACATACTATTATTAGTAGCTTATACCAAAATTAAAATCAATAAAAATAAACAAATAAAGTAAAAAAAACCCACCGATACAATTTGATAATTGATACCCAATCTTGTCCCACACAAACAAATCTACCCACTTTGTTTTATACACAAACTAAAACCATTGTCAAGATTAAAAAAACCCAAAAATTAAGAACAAAAACACTTGATACCAAACCAATAAACAAAACTGTCGGCTTGTTTTATACATTAAAAAAAGTGATACATCGTTACTATGGACTAACTGAACACAAGTACAAAACATAATTGAAACTCAACAAAATGAATTTAGAACGTTAAAAACAACAATTGGTATTAACAACTAGAGTAATACACTTCCTGTGTTCTTCGCACACATATTAATATTAGATACCACAAAGACAACCCAAATAAACTAATACAGTAAATTAGTAATTCGCATCAATCATCAACTTGTTTAAAAAATTTAGAACCAAACTATGATACACCGAAATCTGAAAAAGTGACTAAAAATGACGGAAAATTAAAAAATAAAATAAAAATAAAAAATCCAGTACATGATGTAAAATCCGAAAAAAATACACAACTAAACACACCAGTTGATACGAAACACTTATAAGTTATAACTACTGATGCCCAAATAACAAATTGAGACACACAAACAAACCCGGATCTATAACCATGGTTAACCAAACGCCCGATGAAAATGGTAATAACCAGTTGCGTTGGTTGTCGTTGTCGCTATATTGAGAAGAAGAAAAGGGTCACATAAAATACTGTTGGAATTGGCTCCATCAACCATCCTATCCATTTTTGAAACATCATTGTGTTTTGTATGCACATGATTTCAAGGATAAGCATAAGGTGTAGATTTTTGTCACCAAATTACGAGATCTAGATTCATTGTGTTTTGTATGAGCAGAAAATGGTGATGCTTTTGTTGCCGAAAAATTACGAGATCTAGATTTTTGTTCCCAAAAACGTTAGATGTTTGTTGGTTCTATAAACAATAAAGAAGTAACAGCCATGATTTGCTTTTGGGAAAAAAATGAGCCTAATGATTTTCTTTTAGAGAGAGAGAGATCCTGTATATGGGATGGGGGGCGTGGGTTATGAGAAAACAAAGGGTAGTTTTTAGGGATAAAAGATAAGAGAGAGTATAAAATACCCAATGTACCCTTAAATACATTAATATTAATTTTTATTCTCTTTTAAATGAAAAGGACACTTGGCAAATTGATGTTGGTTCCTATTGTTTTTATTTTAAACTTGGTCACCACATGAACGCAAATCACTGTGTGATAATAGACATATAGTCAAATTGGTTATATATGGTGATTGGTGATTATAATGTGAACTAGCTAGCCAACTGTAAGAACCATACAAAATTATCAAAGTTCAGATTTTTAGCTCGAGGTCATCATACTATAGAACCAGCCTTTATCCGGCCCGAAGATCCAGCCAAGCCAGGCCAGAAAGATTCCGGACGTGACTTTTGGATTGGGCATAAAACTGGAAGTCGACCCGAAGTAGGACCGACTCGACCAGGTAGGACTTACCCATAATCATGTAGTCATAAGTGACTGGATCGAAACCAAACAAGAAAACTATCTGTAAAGAAACTAAACAATTAAATATCTTCACATTTATCAACATCACTTCACAGTTTCAATATATAGAATAGGTAGATATAGGTGGCGTAACGGGTGGTTCAGTAACAGGTCAATACAGGCTATTTAGCCTACGGGTTAAAATGGGTCATGTTGAGCGGAAGCACTTTTCATTCAAAAATATTTCCGAGCAAGTAAGATGCCAAGTTTACTTGCAAAAAATAAATTCTGTAAATAATAGTCTAATTTTGTGTATGAATGTATAAGATATTTGCATAAAAAATGCAGTAATAACTTACAACCCTTTTGAGCCCTTTAACCCGTTTGCTTTCAAACTGGTGTTCTTAATTTATTTTAGCATTTTACATATAATTTGTCAATGATATCACCGAAGACTATGGGATCATGCTATAAACAAGAGCAAAAAGCATGTCACACAAAGGGCAGGATGATGATTATAATAGAACATGTATTAGTAGCATAGTCATGGGGTTTTCGACTAGTATTACACACACAATCATTGTAGATATAACAGCAAATAAAAACACCATCTACTCATTCTTATCAACGTATGTCAATTATCAGTCCACTAAGAATTGGTAAATCAGGATCATGTATCATTAACGAATCAAACGAGTAATATAAAAATAATAAAATTTGAACTACAGCAGTCATGCAAAGATAAAACTTGAATGAAAGTATAAAAAAAGACTATAATTAATCCGAGGCCTTACAAACCGTGGGACTTGAAGCCCTAGTAATAGTAGCTATGAAACCAATACCCAGTAAAGGCGAGATAGTTGAAAGGTTAGGTAGCATCAAAACATATTTGAGTCATATGTGTCGCGGGAATAATTGTTCAAATCACTAGTCATCAACACCGTCATTATCATAATCATCTATCCCAGTGAAGTGTATCATAATCATCTAGCCCAATGAGGGGTATTGTTATTGATGTATCTAGCCGAGTGAAGTGTATTTTCTTTTAAGATTCTTCTTTTTGGTAGCGAAGTGGTTTTCCCGCAATCAATCCCTCTATCTAACAATTCAAGGCTTTCCACATAGGTAATGATGTCAACCAGACAGTAACGAAAACGAATTCTATGTTCCCACAATTTCGTAAACAACTTTGTCTCAGGATTATAAACTTCACACACCATAACACTATCGTGTATAAATAATACACCATTGGTGATTGGTGATAACGCAAGATGATTGGTTTCCAATTTAAAAACTTCAGACCAAGATGCAGTATTATCATACTCATTCATCACCCAAATACATGTATGAACATGGTGTTGGTTTTATGGATATAAATTAGTAGACGTGAGTTAGGATCGAATTCGAGACTATGGGATTGCACACTTTACGTATGAGAATTTAAAGTTAATAATTAAATATAAATGTTGTATTTATTTATTTATTAAACGAAATAACTAGCGGACGTTAAGTAATTAGTGTAATGGATAACGATCGTTAAATGTTTATGGAAAAGGATCAAATTGCAAAAGTTGGGAAGGTTAGGAATCCCTTGGGGACTACTTAACCGATCGGCCATAGGGACAAAACAAGGAAAGAAAACCAACTTGTTTACCAAGTTAGCTTGGGTATATAAACAAAGCTGGGGTTTTATTTTTCTAATCTCTTGTGCTCATTAGCTAAACCTAAAATTGTTTTGTGTGTGTGTTTTGCTAAAACCGGTCGAACACCATTCATAGGTGTCGATCCACTCTTTCAAACATCAAGTTATTTGGTTTGATAAAAACTAGCGTTCTTTAATTCGGTTTAAGATGCGTGTGTCTGAACATAAGTAATAACATACTTTTGTTATTATCTTGGATTGAATTACAAAAGGTAAGGGTAATTCACATAATCCTAACTAAATCAAATTAGGGTTCATCCGTTGCTAGTTTGTGGATTTGATTCTTGTTCGGCTAGAATCGAGAAAAGTCGCATATTCTTTTATGTTAATTAATTGTTCATTAATAAATCCTATACGCCCGCATTATTACTTTGATGTTTTGTGATTATTTATTTGAATGTCTTGATATATAATTCCAACGGTGGCATCACGTCATTGGTTTTAATGAGTAATTAATTACATAAACGCGTAATAAAACAAATACTTGTATGTTGTTTGACATGTTATCTAGGGTTTATGTTTTATTTATGTTTTGGTCGATTTTTTTATGAATGGGCGTTCCTATTTTTTAATGTCGACACATGTATAAAATTTTAGGGTTTTGAAAATTGTTTGCTAACCTTATTAAAACCTAGAATTAATATTGATTACGTGATTAATTCATGAATAATTTGTTATGTGTCATGGAATTTTATATGCGATCTTGTGACTTATTTGTATAAATTGTTATGATATCCATGATTATACATGCATGTTAGTCATGGATAAGTTGCTTTGATATATTGTTTAATTGTTGAGACATATTTATTACGATAAATCTTGAATTGGGAAGACTCAATTATATATATTAATGAATCAATTATGTGCAATTTGGTATAATTTAATTAAGGGTTTACATAATCGATTTATCGATGTATGTGGTTCACTTTCTATTGTTGGGTGAAAACCTAAATTAATATATACATTAATTTAATCTAGATATTGATTACTAATAGGGTTTTATCGAATAAGTTGCATGTGGCTACTTGTTTTACGTATAAATTGTTTATTATGTAGCATTGTTTTTAGTAGTTTATTTTTTATTTGTTACTTGTTTGTTTATTATGTTAGGCGGTTTTAAGCAAAGGGTAATTTTGAATAGAAAAATAATACGGACTAAACAATGGCGAAATTTGATTTGTTTTGGAAGAGTTAAGTTTTCAATAGTTTAATTGATTGGTGACTTTGGTACAATGACTGAGCAGCTCACCCATTCGAATGAACTATAAAGGGGTTATTTAAGTGCGCACAGTCGCATCGAATGGATGTCTAAGGTTATGCGTTTGCGCTTACACAGTCCTCTCGCCTCTGTAAGTTCGAATGGAGCTACCTAGTAAGCCATAAAATGTACAAGCTCATCTTAAGGGCGAATTAGTTTTAATTCCATGCGCCACTTGGTGGTAATTATCCAAACACTAAGTGTTTACACTTATGCAAAAGTCGGTATAATGGACGATAATTAACACTAAATTCCTTGATTGGTGAACCCAATACCTCGATCAAGACTTTGATAATTTGATCTTTAAAATTGGTAATAAAAAGTTTTTATTAAATTATGCTACAAGATGAATGCATGACATCTTTGTACATATTTGATTTGACCACATAAAATCAAAACTAGTACCCTTTTTAAATTAAGAATATGCCATCTAATTAAAAGGAACACTTGAAGTTGCAATTTACGTCATGACGATTTGGCTAGATTGTGATGGAGAGGTAAATCTCTATGTAAAGTCGGACCTTACATGGACATATTTGCAGTTCTTTAAGTTAGACACTTAAGTTGAGTAGGAAGTGAGACACGGACTCGATGGCATAAGATGGGATGAAACATGTTTATATTTGCAATAGCGTTGGAAAATATAAATCCCATAATGATCTAGGAGTTGGAAATTGTTTGCCAATTAATGTTCGACATGATTACCTTATTATATCGTTCGTTGCTAGCGGATCAAGCGATGTAATGAACCTATGATAATTTGGATCCTAGTTTCGAGAAAATTATATGGTTATATGTTTATATTACAGTTGGGTATATTTTATTTTCTTGAAAATTGTATTATCGAAAATACTAATACTTGAACTTTTTACGTAGAAATGGCTCAAAATAACGATAACACTAACACGCACTAAATTCTGCGTTCAAAAGTTTTTTGATCGAGAAAAGTTGATTGGCTCTAAGAATTTCAATGATTGGCACCGCTCTTTGAAATTGTCTGTAGAGTTCTTGACGTTTGAAATATCTTTATGAACCTTGCCTGCTTGAACCAAGCTGGTCACAGAAGCTACTCAAGCTCAAAAGGGCAGTGGGCTGAAGTATAAGCGTCATAATGATGTAGCTTGTCTTATGTTGGGAACAATGGAATCGCTCTTCAAAAGCGATTCGAACATTATTTCCCATATAATATGCTCAATGAACTTGAACTATGTTTGAGAAACCATTGCCGAGATTTATGACTTGACCGACGTTACACAGTGTATTGCGAGGGAGAGAGTAAACCCGTAGTGCTCATGTCTTTGGAAATGAAAGGTTACATGGACCAGCTAAAAGCATGGCAAAACTTATGAGGATGACATGGGCATGAATCGATTAATAGATCCCTTAACAAGGATTTTAATGGTTTTGTCGAAATTTCAATATGCCTTGCGTGGGGAAGGCATTCTTGACCTACACGCATTGCTTATTGATTATGAAAGGTTGCCTCAAAAGGTTCCCTACCGCCGGTACTTGCTATTGGGGTGGAAGGATTAATAAGCCAAAACGCGCAGCGCGAACAACAAGAAGGGAAGGGTAAGGGTAAGGTTGACAAAGCTGACGGTGATGGCCTATCAACCTCAACCCAAGAAGAACCCTACTCCTAGGAAGGAAAATCCTAAAGGATCAAGCATGCCACCACCTGTAGGCGTTGGGCATTGGAAGAGAAATTGTGCTCTATCTTGATGAATGCGGGCAAATAAGATGAAGAACGCCGGGTCTTGGTACGGTCCTTCCGTAATTTATTTGTCATTGAATTATTTACTCTAAATCATAATAATTCTGGGTATATGATACGGTGTGGTATTCACATTTGTAATACAACTGCGGGGGTTTAAGTGAAGAGGAAGCTTGCCCGGGAGCAATATCTCACGACGGAAATGGCGCACATGCATTGTTGAAGCCATAGGAACATTTAGTTTAGTATTGCCTTGGGCTTAGTCGTTATTGAACAATTGTCATTACGCACCTTCTATAATTAGAGGTGTTGTTTCCTTTTCGCTTTGTTGGATGATGGTTTTACTCATACTATTTCACGTAATGGAATTGATGTTTCTTTAAATGGTGTATTTTATTTTAAAGCAATTCTTGTGAATGGTGTGTTTGAAATTGATGTGATTGGAAATGAATCTAACAATAATAATAATTCAATGTTTAGCATTAACAAGAAGATAAAGTTAGACTTGAATTCTTCTTATCTTTGGCATTGTAGACTTGCTCATATAAGCAAGGCTCGCATGCATAAGTCGCAACAAGATGGGCTTTGCAAAATATCAATGATGAATCATTTGATAAATGTGAGTCATGCATATCTGGGAAGATGACTAAGAAACCTTTTCATAGCAATATGGAGAGGGCTTCTAATGTAAAACCCTAAAAATACGAAGACGCGACGTTAGGGTTTGAGCTGTGTGCTAATTCGTTATTTCATGTGAAAATAGTAAGTCATTTAGGTCATAAATCATCTTTGTTGATTTAACGTGTAACAAGCTTGTGTGTAGAGTGTTGTGGCGGTGAGTTATGATTTTATGTAAGAAAACAAGTGTTATGAATTAAAGTATTGCATGCATGGTCTCATAAGGTTGGCTAATTAATGATTGAAACCACAAAACATTGTAATTACGTCCGTCATTAAGAATAAGAATATGTTGACAACTCTAAGAATGCGAATGCGATAAATCCGTTATAACTTAAAGGATGCTAATAAGTATTAAATAAATCATAATGCATGTAGATTCGTTGAAGACGCGACGTTATATCTTTGTGATCGTTCATTCGTTTGCTTTGCTCTCATTTGCATTAAGGTACGAGATATTACGACCTTTTCGGTAAAGGTTCTTATGACGTTCTTTTCGTTAGCTTTCTTATTTTACTTATTAGGGTTCCGATGCCATTGCTATGAACCCTTTTCTCGATTGTTTGATCATTGCTTATCTCGAACTTCTGTTTTATTGAACCATGCAATATCTGATTTGAACTTGTGTTATGAAGACTTTGATATGCACATTTGTTGAACCTTGTTATATTTGATTATGAACTTCTGCTTAGGTACACTTAATGTTGAATTCCTGATTATGGAAGTATGATATGTGATTATGATATAAACTTCTGACTTCTGAATATCTGAATATGAACCTTATGATATGAGCTATTGATATGTTATCTGTGACTTTTGTGTTTGATTATGATCTGTGTCATATCTGAAATTCTGTTTGACCTAAGTTAGTTTGACACCCGAGCCAAATATTTCACTAGTCATGGGGGTTCCATGTCCGTGTCGATGCACCTCGACATGACTCTAGGCGATAGAGTGATGTTACGCCACGTCCCTTTCGTTATATGTTTGTTGATAGTATGGCCACTATATCGTCATTTGGGCGTATGGATGCATCCTAGATCCGATCGTTATCCAGATGTGATTTGTCGGTGAATGATGTCGTAACACACGTCTTCACAAAATTCCGGGAGCTAGCTACTCCAAATTATTTTATGAGATTAATTCTGAATAAGTATGATGTTCTGATATTATATGTTCTGAGCTCGTGGTAGTTTAACTAAACCCTTATCTGTTATTTCTATGTAAAGTATTCTGATTATGATTCGGTATGTTCAAGTGTTTATAATTATATGCTAGGCTTATTATACGTTATTATATGTGTTTATGCTTTTGTATGTTTATGTGACTACCGTCTATTATGCTAGGTTATGATTAACATGTTTAAATATGATTCATATGTCGTCATCCGATGTTATGTTAGTTTATCGTTATGTGAATTCGTTGATCTGCAAGATGACTATGCTAGTGGGTATTTGATTGTTCGTAAGTTCTTTCCGTATAACTGCTCGATTAATATTGTGAATCTTCATTATTTGTTAATATACCTATTTTGTCTATAATTGATCCGCTATGTTTAGACTTTGTTTATGTTAAGATTTGATATGGGAAATGGTTTAGCGTGTGATATCTCATTACGATAATTGCTAATGGCTATGCTATGTTTTGTTTGGTCTATTTAGTTATAGTTTGCCTCATGTGTTTTCTATTTGTATGTGTGTGATTGCCATGATTGACCGCTATTGTTTCATTGCTACTATCTTTGTTTAAGTGTGTTAAATGTAGATTCATTGACTACTATGAATACCATGTTTACTTTCTGGAGCCGCTAGTTAGCCTTTAGACTCTTCGTTTGGTTTATATGTAATCTATGATTCTTGATATGTTAAGTGTTTGGTTATTCGATGTGTTTGCGTTTGTGTCATTAATGTGCTATGAGGTTTTTTAAAAGCGTATGTGTTCTTCTGGATTACGTATAATTGTGCTTCGCAGAATCCTCAATGATTCAATATTCTCATTTCCGTTGTGATTTCTTTATTCGTATCTTTGTTTTGTTTAGCTTTTGTTTCGTTATATCATTCTTTGGGCTTTGTAAGCTCACCGCATTTTCTTTTCTGCGGCGGTATTAAGCGTTCAAGATGAGCTTATGGGATAGGTGATCCGGGTTGAGAGTAGAGAGAGTAAAATTTGAAATAGGGATCTTAGATTTATTTTGATTATTAAGATATTTATGTTTTCTTTTGTAAGTTTGTAAAGGCTTCCGTTTTGTATAGTACTTTAAGTTCGATATGAAACTCAGTATTTGTGACATCTTTGCCCTTGTCGGGTTGGGGTGTTACAATTTATGATATCGAGCTCTAGGTTTTAGGACCCTGAGCTTAGGCTATGACCTGCAAGATTGGGTAGATTTAGGATTATCCTTTGCGTACTTTCTTTGTGTTCCCTATCGTACTTAGATTTTCTTTGATAGTTGATTATTCTTTTAGATGGTTATCCTCGTCGTTCTAGTTCACCGATAGGATCAAGCAAGGACCAACTAGGCAACCTAGGGAGAGAAAAGTGAATTGTTGTTATTGTTAATGCAAGAGGATTGGTGGAGCGAAGGACCAACAAGAGGATCTGAGTCCCGGCTAGTATGTGGCCATGCAGGTTGAGGAAGTGACCTTAAAGAGCGTGAGCGGAAAAATAGTGGAGGAGTGCGAGACTAAAGTCGTTGACAACCAAGGCTTCACCACTAGGTATCATGATAGATGTCCCGAGTTCTTGGAAGATGGAGGAGTAGTTTGGGCTAGAGTCGCGACTTGTATGCCTTTGTAGATCGTGTCTTGGGAAGAAGAAGAGAAGAATCGAGAAGTGACTTTGCTAGTCGCATATTACTACGGTGCTAAGGAAATAGAAGCGGATGGGTAAGTGAAGAAGAAGAGGAAGAAGAAGAGCATGAGGAAGAATACGAGGTGGACTCGGTTTAGAGTCTACTGACTACTAGTAGGTTTAATCCGATGCAAGAATAGAAATTGATTCATGATTAGTTGTCCTTTTATTTGAAGTTACTAACGTTGGAGTATGAGTTTAGGACCTTGTTCTTGTTTTTCATTTAGATGATTGAAATCTTTGGATATTAAGTTTCGTTTTGGAAGTTCTAGTTATGACAATTCTGCAATTTGTTTGATTAGTGAGAATAAAGCAAAACTTTGGGAGTATAGTTGCTGTTTGTTGTTTCTTTCTGATAGATTCGTTAAGTTTCCGTTAGCTCTAATAAATTTCGTTCCCTATTCGATTCTATTGATGATGTTGCTTAATCACAGCTTGAAATAAAGTATGACCATCATGATGGTATACTCATGTGATGCTAGTATTATGGCCTTTGATCAGCGTAATAATACTTACATCATATGACGATACCTTTCTTTGTGTTCATAGGATACTCGTGAAGTGTTTGAAATATTAAATCCTTTTGGTTTGATTGTTCGTGATTAGTAAGACCGTTAGAAATTCTTCTGTCTAGGCATACGTTTATTCTCATCATTAGATGTCCAAATAAGTTAGGCGTGTTGTTTGATTTTCGCATCTCATCCGCTATCTCGCCATTACTATAATAGGTATGTAATTATCCATTATCGATTTGATTAAGTGCTTTGATTTACGAGATGTGCGGGTTTGAATAATCGATAAGAATCTGCTTGTTACGAGAAAGATTCGCGTTTGTGCTATTTCCACAAATTTTGAAATCCGATTGTTTGTCGCATACGTTCGTCTTGTTCAATTTCGAGGACGAAATTTTCTTTTAGAAGGAGAGTTGTAAAACCCTAAAAATACGTAAGCGTGTGAAGAGACTAAAATGCCCTTGAAATCGAAATTATAAAATACGTAAAATACATTGATGATTCATTTAACGAAATTAAATCGAACTTGTGAATAATTAAAACCTAAAGAACATATTTAAGAAAATTGCATTCACTGACGAAAGTTAAAAGTTACATAACATAAGTTTTCGCTTCATTCTTCGTTTATTTGTAATCAACTTTGGGCGCTAGTTAGCTTTGGATCGGTTGGATTTTCGAGTCGCGAGCCCAAGACCTTGGGCCGTGTTTGTTTGTCTCGTTGGGTTCAAGCCGAGCCCAGGCTGGCGTTTTCTTTTGTTTCGGATGGGTTGGCGAAGCCCACACTCAAACCCATATGATCCGATCGGCTATACTATATATACAAACACTTTATCACAAAATTGGAACCCTAAGTTACAAGTTTGATTATTCTTCTTGTTTTTTTCTTTTTTTTCTCTCGATCGATCATTTGACTCCTTGGAGCCGTGGGTTTTGATCCGACGCAAGCTAAAAGGTATAACCAAGTCTTTCCTCGTCTCACTTTGATACATGTAACGTTGATATTGTATTGAATATGTAAAATATGAATCGGTTCTAGGGTATGTCAAGCCACACTAGTCGAACCAACACAAGTACAATCGGCCAAGTATTAGCATGCAAACGTAAAACATATATATATACCGAAACATATGAATGTTTGTAAACATGTGTTAAATAAGTGAAGAACATGCAAAACGGAAAACTTAAGTCGTGTGTGAGTCGAGCCATGCATAATCAAAATCATGTGATGTATAAACGTGTAGCATGCGTGTGTTTTGTGAGTCAAGTGAGCTTGTCGATATGTTAACCTATTACGTGTTCAAGTCTTTTATGAAAATGTGTGCATGCGTGTGTGTCGATATGTTTAAGTCGGATGGTGAGTAACTTTGTTGTCACATAAAATCATAGACGTGCATGAGTATAAAAGTTGACGTGTTATATGTGTATAAGCAATGCATTTGTTAAAGTTATGGAAGGGTCGCGTTGAATTAAAGTAATGAGTTTTAAAGGACGTAACATGTAAAGTAAATACGATATTAATATGATATTAAAAGAGTGGGAAAACCCTAGAACATAAATGAGAGTCGATTAGGGTTTGGTGTGCGCTAATTCGTTATTTCATGTGAAAATAGTAAGTCATTTAGGTCATAAATCCTTCGTTGATTTAACGTGTAACAAGCTTGTGTGTAGAGTGTTGTGAGCGTGAGTTATGATTTTATGTAAGAAAACAAGTGTTATGAATTAAAGTATTGCATGCATGGTCTCATAAGGTTGGCTAATTAATGATTGAAACCCTAAAACATTGTAATTCTGTCCGTCATTAAGAATAAGAATATGTTGACAACTCTAAGAATGCGAATGCGATAAATCCGTTATAACTTAAAGGATGCTAATAAGTATTAAATAAATCATAATCTGTGTAGATTCGTTGAAGAAGACGCGACGTTATATCTTTGTGATCGTTCATTCGTTTGCTTTGCTCTCATTTGCATTAAAGTGCGAGATATTCGACCTTTTCAAGTTAAGTTCCTATGGCGTTCTTTTCGTTAGCTTTCCTATTTTACTTATTAGGGTTCCCGATGCCATTGCTATGAACCCTTTTCGATTGTTTGATCTGTTGCTTATCCCGAACTACGTTTTATTGAACCATGCAATATCCGATTTGAACTTGTGTTATGAAGACTTTGATATGCACATTTGTTGAACCTTGTTATATTTGATTATGAACTTACGCTAGGTACACTTAATGTTGAATTCACGATTATGGAAGTATGATATGTGATTATGATATAAACTTGACTTGAATATCGAATATGAACCTTATGATATGAGCTATCTCGATATGTTATCTGTGACTTTTGTGTTTGATTATGATCATGTCATATACGAAATTACATTTGACCTAAGTTAGTTTGACACCCGAGCCAAATATTTCACTAGTCATGGGGTTCCATGTTCGTGTCGATGATGCACTCGACATGACTCTGAGGCGATAGAGTGATGTTACGCCACGTCCCTTTCATTATATGTTTGTTGATAGTATGGCCACTATCTCATGCATTTGGGGCGTATGGATGCATCCTAGATCCGATCATTATCCGATGTGATTTATGCGGTGAATGATGTCGTGTGCAATACGCATCTTCACAAAATTCTGGGAGCTAGCTACTCCAAATTATTTTATGAGATTAATTCTGAATAAGTATGATGTTCTGATATGATATGTTCTGGGCTCGTGGTAGTTTAACTAAACCCTTATCTGTTATTTCTATGTAAAGTATTCTGATTATGATTCGGTATGTTCAAGTGTTTATAATTATGTGCTAGGCTTATTATACGTTATTATATGTGTTTATGCTTTTGTATGTTTATGTGACTACCGTCTATTATGCTAGGTTATGATTAACATGTTTAAATATGATTCATATGTTGTCATCTGATGTTATGTTAGTTTATCGTTATGTGAATTCGTTGATCCGCAAGATGGCTATGCTAGTGGGTATTTGATTGTTACGTAAGTTCTTTCCGTATAATCTGTTCAGTTAATATTGTGAATCTTCATTATTTGTTAATATACCTATTTTGTCTATAATTGATCTGCTATGTTTAGACTTTGTTTATGTTAAGATTTGATATGGGAAATGGTTTAGCGTGTGATATATGTTCTGATAATTGCTAATGGCTATGCTATGTTTTGTTTGGTCTATTTAGTTATAGTTTGCCTACTGTGTTTTCTATTTGTATGTGTGTGATTGCCATGATTGGACTGCTATTGTTTCCGCTGCTACTATATTGTTTAAGTGTGTTAAATGTAGATTCATTGACTAGTATGAATGCCATGTTTACTTTCTAGGAACTGCTTCCGTTAGCCTTTAGACTCTTCGTTTGGTTTATATGTAATCTATGATTCTTGATATGTTAAGTGTTTGGTTATTCTGATGTGTTTGCGTTTGTGTCATTAATGTGCTATGAGGTTTTTTTAAAGCGTTATGTGTTCTTCAGATTTACGTATAATTGTGCTTCAGAATCCTCGATGATTCGGTATTCTCATTTCGTTGTGATTTCGTTATTCGTATCTTTGTTTTGTTTAGCTTTTGTTTCGTTATATCATTCCTTGGGCTTTGTAAGCTCGGCCGCATTTTCTTTTCTGCGGGCGGTATTAAGCGTTCAAGATGAGCTTATGGGATGGTGATGCGGGTTGAGTAGAGATGAGTGCAAGATTTGAAATAGGGATCTTAGATTTATTTTGATTATTAAGATATTTATGTTTTCTTTTGTAAGTTTTGTAAAGGCTTCCGTTTTGTATAGTACTTGGATTACGATATGAAGCGTATTTGTGACATCTTTGCCCTTGTTGGGTTGGGGTGTTACATCGATCTACTTGGTCTTATTAATACCGATGTGTGTGGACCACTTAGACATGTGTCAAAGAGAGGTGCTAGCTACTTCTTAACCTTTCTTGATGATTTGACCGTTATGGTTATGTTTATTTATAGCATAAACATGAGGTGTTTGAAACATTTAAGGTTTTCAAAGTGAAGTAGGAACTGCAATTGGGAAAGAAGATTAAAGCTCTTGATCGATAGAGGCGAGTATCTAAGCCAAGAGTTTAAAGATTACTTAATTTGAGAATGGAATTGTCCAGAATCTCACTTCTCCATATACTCCACAACAAAATGGTGTATCACGAGAGAAGAAATCGTACATTGTTGGACATGATCGATCTATGTTTAATCTTACCACTCTACCTTTATCCTTTTGGGATTATGCTTTGGAATCATTGTCGCATTCTAAATATGGTTCCACAAAGAAGGTTGATAAGACACCATATGAAATATGGCATGGTAAAGCTCTAACTGTCTTATTTAAAGGTGCGGGGTTGCGGCGTATGTTAGGCGTGACTCGGCGGATAAACTCCAACAAAGATACGTAAAGTGTATCTTCGTAGGATACCTAAAGGAAACTATAGGTTACTACTTTTACTATCCAACGAAAATAAAGTAATTGTTGCTAGGTATGGAGATTTTCTTGAAAGAGATCTCGATCTCAAGAATTCGATGGGAGAGTTTATGATCCGGAAGATGATCAAGAAGATGCATTACCTTCCGAAAACACTAACGTACTTGGTAGAACACGATAGTCTCGGGTCCTCCACGAGAAGTTGAAGTGATTCCGTTCGTAGATCCGTAAGGAATCTGCGTGCACTGAACGTCTATGTCTTAACGTAGAGGTTGAGGAAACTATGTTAGGAGATCTTGGAGAGCCTACTAGTTATAAAGCTGCCATGGCAAGTCGACAAGGCTAAATGGCGGTTGCAATGAATGGGAAATGCAATCCATGAGAAAATGAAGTGCAGGTGGGGTTGACTTACCTCCAAGCGCCTCGGTGGTTGGGAGTAAGTGTCTCTATAAGATTAAGGCCGACATGGATGGCAATGTACCGTCTATAAAGCTCGTCTAGTTGCGAGGTTTTACTCAAACTTATGGCATTGATTACGAGGAGACCTTTTCTCCCATGCGGACATTAGAGCTATTAGAATTCTCATAGCTATAGCGACATACTATGATTATGAGATATGGCAAATGGATGTCAAAACCGCCTTCTTAAATGGTCGCTAGATGAAGACATCTATATGAAGCAACTGATGGGTTTGTGAATCCACAATTTCCAAACCGTGTATGCAAACTTCAAAGGTCCATTTATGGATTGAAGCAAACATCAAGGCAATGGAATAAAAGATTTGATGAAGAAATCAAAAGGTATGGATTTATTCAAAATCTTGATGAGCCATGTGTATATCACAAAGTTAGTGGGAGTGATGTAATTTTCCTAATTCTTTATGTCGATGACATATTAATTATGGAAAAGACATTCCAAGTATGCAAAATGTTAAGGCATATCTTGGGAAGTGTTTTCCATGAAGGATTTAGGAGAAGTTTGCATACATTACAGGAATCAAGATCTGAGAGATAGGTCAAGCAGTTAATTGGTTTAAGTCAAAGCGCTTACATTGATAAAATATTGAAGAGATTGGTATGCAAAATTCCAAGAAAGGATATTTGCCGAGTGGAAGTAAAGCATGGCTTATGTAGCGATATGTGTTGACACTGCTTGAGGTGGTACGCATGCGAAAGTTCCTTATGCTTGGTGTAGGATCTATTATGTGTGTTGTGAGATGCACAAGGCCGGATGTGGCGTTCGCTCAAAACATGACCGATCGATATCAACGAGAATCCGGGTAAACTTCAACTGGATTCTTTGTTAAGCATATTCTAAAGTATCTTAGAAATACTAAAGATATGTTTTTAGTGTATGGTGGAAATCGGACACGAGCTTGGTGTTACGAGTTCTTGTGATGCGTCTGGCGGTGTGATAAAGATGATCTGAAGTCTCGGACGGGTTATGTCTTTGTCATCAATGGAGGAGCGATTATTGGAAGAGCAAGAAGCAGTCTGATTGCGATGTTTGCGGCGAATACATATAATACATAGCTTTGGAAGCGCTAATGGAGGTGTTTGGATTAGGAAATTCATTTGAGGCTTGGTGTTATGCCTTGAATTGAATTACCTATTGATATGTATTGTGACAATTCTGCGCAATCATATTTGCCAATGAACACAGGTCATGAAGGGCACGAGACATTTTCTGGAAGTATCACTATGTTCGGGAACAAGTCCGGAAGGTGAAATAAATCTCGAAAGTTCACAGATGATAACTTAGTGATCCGTTCACTAAGGCTTTAGCTAAAGACAAGCTTGTAGGACTTGCCAATGGAATTGGACTTTGTTTAGCTAATAGTTTCATGCATAAGCGTGATTAGTATTTGGATAAAGGATATTGTAAAACATTTATTATTTTGATGAAATAAAGTTTGGATTATGTTTATTTTCATTTATAATATTGTTGTCCTATATTTGCATGTTTAATCCGTGAGTAACTAAGTTATTCTAAATGTCCGTTGTCGATTAATGATATGGGAGTATCATTAAACTAAGACAAATCGAGAGATGTGGTAGAATATACTTGAAAGTATATTGATGAGAATGCATACCAATTTGGATGATATTCAATGAATTGAATATAGGACTTATCCAACTACATAATTTACTTTGTGGATATTGTTATAAGTAAATTATGAATAGTTATCCTCGGACTTGAGATACGGATAAGTGTCATAAATGTAGTGCATTTGCGTGGAGCAACTTAACGCTATCACGTGGCGGTAGTCATAAGGGTTATTTTTTGAAGTGTTACAAAGTTTGTGGGTTATTATTGTAGTCAAGATATAATTTGTTCCTTCAAATTTATTTGAAGTTTAATCTTCTTGGGCCCTCGTAAGGTTGACAAGATGTTTGTGCGACGCCCAAATCTCCCTAAATATGTTTAGATGATTTGGTAATCTTGGTCAATCAACACAAACGAGAAGCAGAATAGTTATATAAAGAATGACTTAATTCCATATCTTTATTTAACGTGGTATTAGAAACAAAAGGATAATAATAATGAGAAATCATTAAAGGTTTTCCGGAGCCTTGCTCGAGTTGTACTAGAGGCATCGAAGTGTTGCTAGACGCTAACAAGAATGTGATCACTCTATTAAGATATATCCAAGTGGGAGTGTTGGTTTATGGATATAAATTAGTAGGCGTGAGTTAGGATCGAACTTCGAGACTATGGGATTGCACACTTTACGTATGAGAATTTAAAGTTAATAATTAAATATAAATGTTGTATTTATTTATTTATTAAACGAAATAACTAACGGACGTTAAGTAATTAGTGTAATGGACTAACGGTCGTTAAATGTTTATGGAAAAGGATCAAATTGCAAAAGTTGGGAAGGTTCCGGAATCCCTTTGGGGACTACTTAACCGATCGGCCATAGGGACAAAACAAGGAAAGAAAAACCAACTTGTTCACCAAGTTAGCTTGGGTATATAAACAAGGCTAGGGGTTTTATTTTTCTAATCTCTTGTGCTCATTAGCTAAACCTAAAATTGTTTTGTGTGTGTGTTTTGCTAAAACCGGTCGAACACCATTCATAGGTGTCGATCTACTCTTTTCAAACATCAAGTTATTTGGTTTGATAAAAACTAGCGTTACTTTAATTCGGTTTAATGCGTGTGCAAGAACATAGTAATAACATACTTTGTTATTATCTTGGATTGAATTACAAAAGGTAAGGGTAATTCACATAATCCTAACTAAATCAAATTAGGGTTCATCCGTTGCTAGTTTGTGGATTTGATTCTTGTTGGCTAGAATCGAGAAAAGGTACATATATTCTTTTATGTTAATTAATTGTTCATTAATAAATCCTATACGCTTCCGCATTATTACTTTGATGTTTTGTGATTATTTATTTGAATGTCTTGATATATAATTCCAACACATGGACCGGAAAAATCACGGCTAGAGAACCATTGAAAATTGTTAATGCTTTGTTAAATTTAGCCGAGATGGATTTCGGATATTTAATTGTATCAAAAACATGAGTGGTCAAACTCAATGTCATAATAAAACTGTCTTCGCCTTCTACCATCCAATGCAATTTTCCTTTGAGATAACATGCATTTTGATACATAAAACGAAAAGGAATAGTTGGTGAAGCAATTACACTCCATGAATTCGATTTCATAGAGTACACAAATGCATTGTTATCACAAGAAATTTTTCCATAGCCAGAGTAGGATATACCCACAATCTTGTAATCATCACTGATTGGATCGAAACCAAACCCGAATACCACTTTAGGAACTACTATAGAGTCTTTGATAGAAGGATGAAGAGGTACATTTAGTTTGCGCCTAATTGAAAAGTTCCAGAGACTGATTGATCCATTGTTATTAAAGCACAATAGTCCATTACATGAACCAACAATTTGAGCATCACGAATATCAAAGGGGAGCTCAACTCCAGTTATGTCTTGTTGATCCAATGGAAATTGGTCGCCTGAGTGTAATGTAAACATGTCTTTAGTCACCGTCTCTAAGACGAAAACGGTGTCTAAAGAGTACTTTCTGAGAACAATTATTATCAAAAGATCGAAGATTGTGCATACGGATAAAATCGCGACTAGCAAGACGAGAACACCAATATTTTGAGAGAGTTCTAAATCTAAGTACGGATTTGTGTGGTAGTCGTTCAAAGATATGAACCATTAAATCTTCACATATATAACTAGACATGATGTTATCGAACGTACGTACCTGCGTGTATAAAGATTGAGGGGATTATCACCGGTGGCTGTTTAACGAGTGAGAAAGTATGTCCAAGGGTTTTCTAAGACTTCGATGCCTTATATATATAGGTTATGAACTCTCATATGGAGTGCGGCCCAAATATACAAACTTAAGACGTTTACAACTTGCTTTACACATTAGTGCCTAAATTTAAGTTATACTATTAAGCAAGGATTAATAATGAAAATTTAAGTCTAAATGCGTTGCGATGTGAGTACTGTTGTGATTAAAGTTACCTCACTAACCGAAGAAAAGGAAATGATCCCATTCCGACTTCACCCGTTTTTACTAGTTCCGACTCATCCTCTCCGTTTCGTTTTGAGCGAACACATTATTAGCCAAGGAATGATGGTGACTATAGATTCTTGTTAAACCCGTTGTTCTGTTTTCCAAAATCATATGTATCATCAACTTGTTAGCATATAAATTGTATAAAGCTTTGTATGTTTTATTAGTTTGTACAATTTGTATAATAACATGTATTTTTCATTCTAATGGTATTTAAAAAAAAAAAAAAAAAAAACTTTATGAGTTGTATATTTTAATTTAAAGTTTTTGAGTGAATTTAATGTTGTATTATGTAATTTTTAAATTTTGAAATGTGTGTTTAATTGGTTTGTAGCAAAAGCTTATATGTAGTATAAATAATACTTTAGCTTAAAGCCAAAAATACTCTATATATTATTACTCAGAACTCATTATGTTTTCTCTATTAAAAAAAGCTCATTATACACCGTCTTTATGGATAATTTGGTCATTTATTTCAACTTTGTTTTCTACATCTACCAACACAAAACCCGGTGGCGGCAAAGAAGGTGTGCAAGTGATGCTGGTCGCATGGCCTCACAATCTAAGCGCCTACTTTGTGTATTTATGTTATATATCCACTATCTTTTTTTTTTGTAAATCGTTAGTTAAATCTAACAGCATCTTGCCACAACAAATAAAGCGTCGTTAAAGAGGCTCATTATAAGAAATTGTTATAGATGAATACCTTTATACACACCTTTATTTTATTTTATTTAGTTTTGATGGGCGTCTTTTAATTTTACCAGGGGCCTCAAATTCGTTTCTTCTCTGTGAAACCCAACATTGTGTCTATGTTTGTTATTGGTTTCATGTATATGGGTTATCGTATACATATTGCTAGTGATACGCATAGAGTGCTTTTACTATTGTGTATTAACGTGGTATTTCAACCACATTCATGTATTTAAACGTTTTCCATTTTTATATTTAGCAAGGTAAAAACTCTTTTAACCAAAAAAACACTAAACCCAACAAATAATTACAAGTAACTTCGCTATAATCTTGAATAAACAGTTAAAATCAATATGTTTTTTTAAAAACAACATAAATAACAACAAAACAATAGATTTAATCATGAATAATTTAATTCTGATAATAAAAAAATTCATAGTGTAAGCCATATTTTCAATCGGAGATTAAACAGTCCATATTGCGGTGATAAGGTGTGTTTTATAGTAAGTTGTGAGTAATACCAATTTTTGTTTAGGGGTTACGTTTCTTAATCTATTTTTGATCACCTGTGATATTTTGTTGTTATCCATTTGTGACAGTTAGTAACATCATTCATTCTTGTATGATATGGGATAAAATAATGAGTGTATGTTTTTATTTTTCTAGCTTCTAAATGCCTGAGATCAAACACATGACTCGTTTATGCATATGCATCATGATTTTATTGACACTCCTAGTGGATCAGGCCAAAGGAACAAGGGACTCGAAAAAACGCATATTATAGGTGGATGAGATCGATTGACTAAAGTAAGATGAAAAAAAAGGGTTGTTGTATTTGTGAAGATGTTGGCACACACAATAAGCGTACATGTCTAAAAAGAGAGTGTGGATTTATAAGATAAAAATATTGTATACTTGTTTTCATTTGATTTTATAGCTGAGCAATAAGGTTCACGACTTAGAAGAAACGTTTGAGTGTTAAAAATTTGGTATTATGTTTGGAATTTAGAGATGTTATCTTGTGTTTTTCTTTAAAACTAACAGTTTTAAATCACTTATTATTTTTATAATTAGTCTTCATGTTCTACACTACTAATTAAAAATTACCTATATTAATCACACGTGGTATTAAATTGTACACAAGATAGAACATTCATTTATCACATGTGGTTTTGATTAAATACATTATAACCACTCGCATATCATACGTGATATTACAAAATATAAGGTTAAAACTAATTTTGTAAGTCTTATTCGTCTTGACATCATTGGCCTTAATATGCTTGTAGGATTTCATATGCTTTAAAAACATTTTTTTAAGGTACACTCTAAATCAAAAGCTGATATTCATTAAGAGAAAGGCCTAGGTTCACAAAACACATTTGTAAAACAATACTGTTAAAGTGTTAATATAGAGACACTCAATTAATTTATCACATGTGATATTACACATGAGTTAAATATCACAACTAATACCACATTAACTGGAAAAAAAAACACAAAGATGTTAGTCTGAAAACAAGGATCATTAGCCTGTGACATTAACCGAGGTCTACAAAATACTTACATACGACATGACTAGAGATAAATATTCAGTCACAGATGAGATTTTAGTTTAACGATATACCAACATACAACATACGACTCGATTTTTGTACGAAAGTATAGGCAACGCCAGATAAACAATGAAACTTTATTCAAATCTAAATTTGCAATAGTGAACTTAGATTAATAATATCCAATGTTACAAGATTAGATTAATGTCAATGAGACAATAATCATATGAATGTAAAGACAAGACAAGATCGGTGAAATGATCTAAGAGAGAGAAGAGAGTGATACAAAGACGCGCGCTCAGTGTATCTAACCCTAGAATAAAGGACTAATTAAATAGGGATTAAGTTACACTAAGACCCCTCTAACGGCTATAATAATGAACTCAAGTGAAACAATAAAAAGAACTTCGAGGAACAAGAGAGGCTTAGAAATGATAATCTTGGAACTATAAACCACTTATGCTTTGTCCATGTTAAACCCCGTAATATGCCTGCAAAGAACATAGCTTGAAAGCCATTAGATTGATAGAGTGACATGTTTGCCACATTATTACCCCAAATTTTAACATTCCCCTGTCGATGGGCAAACATATCAAACAATATCAATTTTCACACAAAAATTTATAATGATAGACAGGAGGTTCTTTGTAAGAATGTCAGTGATTTGGTTTGAAGATCCAATCTTTTAGCATTTATAACACCTCTAGCAATTTTTTCCCGATGAAGTGAACATCAATTTCAAAATGTTTTGATCTTTCATGGAAAGCAGGATTGAAAACAAGTTGTAAAGCGATTTGTTATCACAAAAGATTAACAGGAAGGTTGATATCAACTTTTAGATCTTTAGGATTTTACGAATCAAATGATTTCAAGCAGCATGATGACATAGATCTATACTACGCTTACGTGGAAGATTTTGAAAGAGTGTTTTGCTTTTACTTTTCCATGAGATTAAGCGATCATTAAAGAAAACACAATAACACGTAACAGATTTCTGGTTTTCTTACATTTGGCCCAATCGGCATCTTGTATCCTTCAAGATGATTTTCGAGTTCTTTGTAATTGTACATAGACCTTTCCTGGAGCTCCTTTTAGATACCTCGAACATTGAGGCACATTCGGATGAGATTTCAAGGGAGAATGCATATATTGTGCCGGACAATGAGGCCGAGTATGAAATGTCGGTCTTGTATGGGTGAGGTAGATAAGTTTCCCAAGAAGCTTCGATAACCGATGATGTTGACAAGTAAGGGTCATCATCGGTGGGAATGTATGGAAGCCTGAGTTGGGTTCCATAGGGGTGGACACGAGTTTGCACCAAGAAGACCAAATTCTTTGAGAAGTTCAAGATGTATTTTTCTTTGGGAGAGACAGATGTCATTCCAGTTTTAAAACCTCAATGCCAAGAAAATATTTTAGATTTCCCAAGTCTTTGATATGGAATTTTGATTTTAGAAACTCTTTGAATAGGTTTATCTCATCAACACGGTTTCGGTAAGAACTATATCATCCACATAAACAAGAAGAGCAATGAACTTGTCATTCTACTGTTTTGGTGAACAAGGAATGATCATTAGCAGTTGGACAAAGTTGTTTTCCTTTAAAACAACGACAAGTTTTTCATTCCATTTTACGGGAGCTTGTTTTAGACCATATAGAGACTTAACAAGTTTACAAACTTTATTTTATTGTTCTCATTACTGAGAACCCTTTGGGAATGGTCATATAGATATCCTCATCAAGGTCTCCATACAAGAAAGCATTGTTAACATCAAGTTGAAAAAGAGGCCATTTGTTTTTCTGACTAAGGCAATAAGACATCTAACAGTGAACATTTTTACAACAGGAAAAAGTTTCATCATAGTCTATTCCTTCCCTTTGGTTGTAACCTTTAACAACTAATCTAGCCTTGTATCTATCAACTTCACCATTAGCTTTATATTTGATTTTAAAATCCATTTGTAGCCAATAGGAGTTCTATTATGAGGTAGATCAGTTATATCCCAAGCATGGTTTTCATTTAAGGCTTCCATTTCGAATTCATAGCATCTACCCAATTACTATCAAGGATAGCTTCTTCATAACAAGTAGGTTCAATACTTTTATTAAGACTAGAAGCAAAGCGATAATTGTCTTTGTTAAGATTTGAGTAATTAACAACTTTTTCAACACCATATTTGACTTTTCCTTCAACAATAAAGTCATTTAGATTCTTGGGCAACTTAGAAACTCTAGTTGACCTCCTAGCGATAGTGGTGGCAAGCCTCTTTCTTGTTTAGAGAATCCAAGATGTATCGCCAGAATCGGAAGATGCATCGGCAGGATGTGATTCATGTGATATGTTGCCCTCGGGTGTATTATCATCTATAGATGTTGCAACCGGTTCATCAATCTGGTGGGATGACTTACCACCTGTGCTATCATCATAGGATGTCACTCTCCTTCATCATTGGGACTTGTTTGTGAGTCAAAGAAATTTTGTGGTTTAAATCTTTAGGCACATAAGTTTCAACAAAGGTTTTGACACGTAAATTTTCATTTTGAATGGGAACACAGTTTCATAAATTTGACATCTCGGAATAAAAATATTTTTGTTTCTAGGCTCAAGAGTTTATAGCCTTTTTCTCATTTGAGTAACCAATAAGAACACTTTTTGGATCTACTACCAAATTTGTCGGAGGCGTTGAGAATGGTAGCATAGCATAGCGACCAAAGACTCTAAGGAGAGAGAGTGAAGGGTCATGCCCATACACAGAAGAAGGGGACTTGCAGACAGGCGAAGAGGCAACTGTTTATGACATATCGTGATTAGAACACATTTAGGCCAAAGATTTAGAGGTAATTCCCCACGAAACATAAGGGATCTAGCAACATTAAGGAGATGCCTATGTTTCCTTTACTAATGCCATTTTGTTGAGGTGTATAAACACAAGAAGTTTGATGTAGAATTCCTTTTCATGATAGAATTGTTGAAGTTTAT
>CM040238.1:17493534-17830592 GCA_022545495.1 Chrysanthemum lavandulifolium | reverse complement strand
TTATTAAGTATGGGTCTTTAGCGAAATTAAGGAAAATATCCTTGGCTAAAGGTTTATGTTTCTGTTTTTATTTTGCAGATGTAGCAATGTTCTCTATATACGAGGTGTACCAGAGGATGAAGAAAATATCCTTGGCTAAAGGTTGATGTTTCTGTTTTTAGATCCATCGGTTTTATTTTCATTCTCTTGTTCTTGTATGGAACTACCTGTAGATGTTATGATTTAAACGTAACTTAGTTTAGAAAACCTGAACTTTTGATTGGCCCCAAGTTTAACTAGGTGGATGTGGATCCCTTTTATCTTTTGAGTATATCAGACAATGTTGTATGGTACTTGCTGTTTCTTTTCTAATATTATGGCAAAAAATTGAAATCTGTTGGCTGATTGGGATCACAAAATCATCGTTGAATGCCGCAATTGCAATGATGGTTAAGTGGTTAGATATATGTCTTAAATGTCATTGACGCGAATGTAGTCGATCTTTTATATCTTGACCCGTGAACACATGTTCTGTATAAAATCTGTAATAGATAAAAATTGAGTTTCATGCCATAAATGTTGGCATTAAACTATTAATCATTCAAAAAGTCATTAGTTTAAATTTTGAAACGAAGTCATTTGTCACACATCTTCATAATAAGAAATCAACCATTAAACTTGGGTGTTTACAACATTAAGTGGTATAGATATAAAGGTTTTAGTTAACCTTTTATAAAAGCATCTTCAATGTTAACACTAATAAAGGTTTTAGACATAAGGTGACCTGCTAACCTATTAATTGTATACAATTGCAACAAAAAAAAAAGTTGGGTACAATAAATTGAAAAAAAAAAAAAAAAAAACAAGTGATGTACCTTAAATTGAAATTGTATAAGTTGAGTACACTTTTATGCGATTTGCGTTTTTGACACAAATTTATGTGAAATTGAGTATAAGTTGAGTACCTTAGGCTGGTTCCGGTAAGGAGTTGGGATCGATATACACGATCGATCATGTATCGATCGTGCTTGTGTGGGATGAGTCGATCGTCCAATATGAAACCCAACTTGGTCTTGATTGCGATCGACATCTTGGACAAAAATGTGGGTAATTTTATCCCAACCGTTGCATGCTAGGTTTAAAAAAAAAAAAAAGGCTACCGTTAGAAAGAAAAAAACGACCGTTTGTGGTTTAAAAATCAAATATGAGCGGGATTTATTCAACTCGCTTATATATACAACTCGCCGTAGTTGTTTAGAACACACAACACACACAAGTTACACACACAACTCACACACACAAAAATGTCTCGAAAGATTTTCTCAAGAATTTCCAAGTCCACAAAGTTGCAGGAAACCGACTTTCAAACTCCACCACGCTTTCGAAACTACCTTTCCAACTTCGTAAGAAGTTGAAGTTTACTCAACACCACCGAAAATGTCTTTCCGGTTTCCCAGGAAACGATTTTGAACACTCCACCGTGAACAATCCAATTGTTCCAACTCACATGTCAACACTCCACAGGTGGATCTTGAAAACAACTCATTCGGGTTAAGTGAGGCTTCCCTTCGTCAACTTGAACAAGACGAAGAAAACTATAGGGAGATTATGGAAGAACAGGCACGCGAGGAAGTTGCTCGTCGTGAATAAGAAGCAAGGGAAGCTCAGTATCTTCAAGATAACTACTTTGACATAATGGAGAGTCGGCTCGTTAATGACGAGTTTTATTCCTCTTCAAGTGACGAGGGTTGAGACTCTAGTGATTCGTTTTATTAAGTTAGTAGTTTATTTTCATCAATCTCGTTGTAGTTTAGTCATTGTATTGTCGTAATGTTTTAATTTTATTTGAATTATTATGTAACGTTTTAATTATTAATGAAATTTTATTTTGTAATAAAAATGTTTTAAAATAAAAAATAAAAAAAATTGATCATGGTCGCTTTCTATCGCAAGACCTAATCGCCGAAGGTCATTTGGAGAGAAAGGACGCGACAATGAAAATGAAGGGATTGAATCCTTACTAGAATCACTTTAAATTGAAATTTAGTATAAGTTGAGTACTTGCTCGGTTCTCGAGTTAAAAAGATGAGAAATTAAAGGAAGCGGAAGTTTTTGTGTTCTTGAGTCTTTTTAAAGGAGGAAAGGAAACGGAAAGGAAATAGAAAGGAAAATTTGATAAGTATATCTTCCTCCCACTTTTGGGAGGAAAGGAAAAAACGGAACCATATGTCACAGAAAGACTAATATACCCTTTTTAAAACATTTGACATTAATAATTAAAAGGCATATATGTAATTTGACCAAGTTATTTTCCTTTTCCTCTCACTCAAGATCTCACTCAAGAACATGATTATGATTATTTTCCTTTTCCTTTCCTCTATCTCAAGAACATAACAACTAACACTTACTTTCATTTTCCATTTCTTTTCCCTTTCCTATTCTTTTCCATTTCCCTTCTTTAAAAACTCGAGAACTGAGCTAAAAAGAAGAGAATATAAATTATAACAAATGTTGTGTTTTTGACACAAATTATTACGGAGTATTTGATTATATATATTTTAACCCGTGAACATATTTTCTGAATAGAATTGAGTAATTGACATAAAGATGAGTTTGATATTTTAAACATAAACGAGACTCGCGGGTCAAAATTACTACAGTTGTAGAATGACTACATATTAGTCCAAGTGAGTGGGGTTTAGAACCTCAATTCCCCAAACACCCCCAAATTTCAACGTTTTCCCGCGCTTCAAAAATTGGGGCAAAATGACGTCATCACAGCCTCAACAACCGTCACAAACCACCGCTGCCGCCGGTAGCTCCGACGAACAGCTAAAACTGGCAGTAGCAATGGCTCTTCTTCGCTCCAAGCTCACCAACAACAAACCTTCAGATCAGTCACCTTCTTCAACATCCAATTCAGACGCTATCAAATGGAAACGAAAGGTATACACCAATTAAATTTATAAAAATTTGTATAAAATGAGTTTATTTTTATTAATTTTTGATATAAACAGGCGAAAGAGCGTAAACTGGAGATTATTAGACTTCAACAGGATCTCCTTCAATTCGAAGGTATATTAATTTGTGATATTGATCTATATGTCGTAATCGGCCTAATCGTGGAGTAACTGGATTCGAATTTTTTAAATAGAAGTTTCGAAATTATATGTATGAAAAGTTTTGACCGAGTTTGACCAAACTGATGTTTTGGCTCAACTCGTCTCAGTTTTTGACGTTGTAGCGAGTAATAGGCTACGTATTTGAGTTTTTATATATGAATTTTGAAATTATATGATTGTCATGTTCATATGACGATAGAATTGTGAATAGGACCTTACAAGGATTAATATACACGGAGGTTACTGAATTTTGCGTTTTTTGTTCGCTTAGGTCAATGAACTTATAAGAAAGTATGCATTATTTAACACAACCGATAGGTTACTTTATAAAAAAATTTCATATACATTAGGTCACTTGATTTAACACTGAATTGTTTGATAAATATAGATATATATCTACCTACATACGAATGTATTTGTGTGTTTGTCATATGGATCTACATATAAGGTGTGTTTGGCGCAGAGACGTTTGGAGCATTTAGCGTATATGAAAAAAAGCTTGTTAGGCAACAAGCGTTTTGCATTAGCAGTTTTTATGAACGCTACATTTTAATGTTACTTGAGGAAGTGTTTAGCGTTGGCCTTTAGTTTATTTTTATTTTTATTTTTATTTTATTTTTTTGTGTCATTTTACACTTTATAATAAGAGATACAGCTACGTTACCAACAACTTTAATAAAAGAAATAGCCTAAATGAGACAGCTAGTTTTGCCAAACATACTCTATATATGATGTACTCGAGTGGTCTACTCGCTACAATCCGAGTCAGTCGGATTTGAACTTTTGTGTATAAATTTGGAATTATGTGTAAGACGTGTTCATATTACCATAGAGCTGTTAATAGGGCCTTAGAAATATATTACGAAAGACTAAAGCTATTGTTCAAATACTTCAAACCGAGTTTTGACGAGTTGACCGACTTTGACCGAAACGATTTTCTGGCTGTTTTGGCTCAGCTTGCTTCGGTTACTGACACTTTAGCTACTAATTTTACACGGCTTTTGTAATATGAGTTTTATAACAACTGGTTGTAGCTAATTTGATGTGATTGTGTAATTTGTTATGCAGATGGAATGCATAATGAGATGTTAATAGGAGGTGCTTCATGTAGATGCTATTTTTTCGATAATTTAGGGGAATTGAGACCTAATGATGAAATGTCAGAAGGAGATGGTGGTAGATTCACAGATGTGTTACGCCGTAGATTCCTCAGACAAGGTTTTGTAAATTTATAAAATGTTACTGGATTGTGTGTATGTATTATACTCGAATTTTTGAATAAGATATTTTGGTTGTGCAGTGAGACTGAAGGAAAGAAGAAAAAGGAGAAGTGAAGGTTCAACGCGAAGGTTGTATTTGTCTGGTATGGATTAGTACGAGTGTTATGAGCGAAGTTGTTTGTATTATAGGGATTATGTATGCTAATGAACTTACAGTTATGTTATAAGTGGTGGTCATTTATTTGTGTGCGCTGATTGTATTGGTAGAGAATAACGATGAGGAGACTGAGCAGCTTAGGGCATCGGTTGATTTTCTCGTGGACTTGTGTGATACTATATCTAATGTAAGAGTTTGTTTGACATTTAATAACTTTCGTTCAACTCCGTCCTTCACTCTACAAATCTACTGATTGTGTGAGCCTAATACTGTCTGTTAATGTTGCAGCCAGATGATGCTAATTTTGCAAACTGGTCACACCAAGCTGTAGACTTCATTTTAGGTATATATATTTCTCGTTTCAATTTGCAGTATGTCTGTGTGTGTTTGTATTGTATTGTTGTTTTGACTTTTGACATGATATAGTTGATATGAGGATCGATTGTAGTGCTGTACTAGATCAACCTGTAATCCTGTATTTATATTCTGATTGAACTTGTAATGCTAGTGTAATTATATAGCCATATCATAAACATCTCGAATACTAAAAGTATATGTAAGGCATCAGTTAGAATAAACTGATATCTGTTAACTGTGGCATATGGTTATGGGAAGCAACAAAATGATGTATGCTTTTATCGCATTGATTTTGAAATAGGTAGCTGTTTCTAAGCCCCTGCCTTGTTCCATTTAGACTTTAGAGTATATGATATATTCTTACGGTTTTGCTGTTTGTCCTATCCTGAAGATTCAATCAAGAGTATCTTCTGCAAGGGAAACATTACTGAACAAGTCGAAGGGATCATTGGCAGCTTGTCACTGCGTCTAGTTAGAAAAATGTGCAGTACATCACATGGAGATGGTAATCATGTGTTATTCTCTTTTTTAGTACTACGATCAAATTGCAACTGATTACTGCATATAATTAAGTATTTTATTGCAGAAGCCCTACAGATTCACACAGACGCTCAGTTCCATGTTCAGCACTTGCTTCGTAAGCTCGGAAGTGAGCCATGTATTGGACAGAGAGTGATTCTTGCAGTTTCTCAAAGAATCTCTTTACTTGCTGAAAATTTGCTATTTCTTGATCCATTTGACTCAACTTTCCCTGAAATACATAGCAGTCTCTACATTTTGTAAGTTATTGACTATCATCATTTCACTACTCTCCTAGTAATCCACTTCTTATACATATGCTGCATTGTTTATTTTCTATATATCGTTACAAATGTAAACTAAATCACTCATTGAACGACAGCTTGATATTATTTAGTACTCTGCATTATCTTTATGCTCCAACCTTTCATAGATATGAAAGCCAACCCAACTGTATATTCAGGCTTGAACCTCGAAATTTCATCTTATGTACGGAAATCAGTATCATCTCCACTTCCATATCCCAACATGAAAACTGTTGCATACTGTAATATCATTGCTGCTTGTATCTATATAGCCTTCATGGATGTATATGCTAACATGCACTTAGATATGGCTAGAGACAATTTCTTGATAATCATTTAGAAGGTTGAGAATTGATTATCTTGTACAATGTCACATTATATCGCTAGAAACATAAGCTTTGGATTATAATTAATTTTTCATGTTTACTTACTACTTGATTGACAGGATCCAGCTTATCGAGTTTTTGGTATCAGATTACCTAATAAGTTGGTCAAAGACAGATGAATTTGCAACAGGTAAGCATACATTTTCTCGAAGCAGGTCATTTCTGGGTAAAAATAATGGTAACTAATCTCCATAATTAGAAGTGCATGATGAGCTTTTAAAGGTAGAATCAGACAAGTTTGTGTGCTCTTCTGTAAAATCTCAAGTTGCATAAGCTACTCGTTAAAGTACATATTAGACTTAAAAAATACTAGTAGCTGCTTAGTAATATGAGGAATTTGATGGTTGCTGCAGAGTTGTTTGAGGAGTGGGTGACTTCAATCCTTCACGCTCGAAAAGGACTTCAACTGTTAGAAAACAGGTGCGGGCTTTACAGTATATACATGGATCGTGTTATTGGGTTAATTGCCAAGTTAGTGGGTCAGGCTGCATCTCTCCAGAAGCTCAACCCGAATGTTCTTCAAAACTTATTTTGCTGAACCTCTGCTATGTAAGCAACATATTTAGTTTCTTCTTTCGCTAAATCTGTTTTCATGTCGATGTAACTGTCACTTGTTCATATGCTAAAACATGTACTTCTTTTGTTGAGCTATAGCCATAGAAACAGTTTATGCTGAATGAACATAATCTAACAATACCAGTTTGGTTCCAAGCTTTTCATAGTTCGTAACGATTTGATCATATGTTTATTTTATGCTTGTGTATATTTTGATAAATGTTTTCTGGAATTCACGTGCTAAAAATATACATGAAACCATTGTATGTGTTCTTACTCTAACATTGTTCTTATCATTTGACCATACAGTTCTTTTGTCATTACAAACTGACCAGTGCAGCAGTGCTCCAACTCATTGTTAATAGCCCTTTAAATTCGAGTAAGATTCATTGAAACACAAGATCCAAATCTGAACTGATATGTCTGTTCTCGACTTAGTTACTTGACATACAGTTTCATTTGATAGCAAGCAAACTATTATGTAGATTGTTCACATCTTTGTAAACCATAGGCCTACCATCTCACCAAAGTTGTTCGATGCTTTTTTTTCTGATGGGCATGTTGTTCAATGTCCATTTCTAAGGAAGATGGTCGAGTATTAAACTGTTAATGAGCCCCTTAAAGATATCATTAAAAAAATTCTTTGAGCAACTTCTTTCATTTATATGTAATTAGTTTATTAATTTCTCTTTTTTAAATCGCTATACATGTACTAAAATCAAGTTTAAGATAATTAATAAAATTAAATATTCAAAAAAGAAGAGAAAAGAAAACCAATCATGTTCTCAACTTTATATTTGGAAGGTAAAGTAAAGAAAAGAAGAAAGTAAAAAAAGTTGTGGGAGAAGGTGGGTGCCTACTGCCTAGCATTTTTTTCTCATGTCTTCAGTAAGAAGAAAAGGGTACGAACCAAACATCAACCAATAATTAAGCACCTCAACTTACATCTAATCCCACATAATTTTGATTTCACTCCATTCCACACCCTTTCATCTCAAAAAAAAAATCCTGAGAACAGATTAGTCCTCTTTTTCATATTTGGCTGGAGATATGGAGTTGGAGAGGAAATTAGATGAAGTTGATCGGTAAGTGATTTTCAGTTTCAAGTTTAAGAGAGTATAGAAATATACTATCAAATAAATGACTTTCTTGACATTCAGTGTTGTGAACAAGTTGAAGTTTGATCTCCTCAAGGACCTACTTCTCAACTCAAAGATCACTTCAGCTGATACTCTACAGGTTTCGTATATATGTCATTAACATTTGTTACTCTTTTGCATTAGATAAACACACTTTCTCATTTGTCTCATTTCGAGTCTTTTTGTAAGCAAAAACCCATAAAAGATGACTTTTGAAAATATATACCAATTTTGAAGTTACCAGATTACTAAAACGGACACAAACCCAACTTATTATAACGTGGATGTGCAAATAATAATATAATAGCAAAACCGGACAAATGAAAGAGTATGCTGATATATTATGCAAGAAATGAAGAAAATCTTGTTTGTTTTTCTACATTATGCAAAATAAAGGTGAAACAAAAATGCTAACATTTGTATATTGTTTTATATATTCTATGCAAATCAGAGGGTTGCTATTTTGATACATGCCAATGCCATTGCTGAGCCTAGTCTTTGCAGTATGTATGCTCAACTATGTTCCGATCTCATTAGGAAGCTCCTGTCATTTTCACCTGATGATTATTTTATTTCGTTCAGCGATTACTTTTAAATAAGTGCCAAGAAACTTTTGAGCAGTTTCTGTATACAGACTTGGAAAGATGGACTAAACCTCATTTCATTGGAAACATTTGCTTTATTAGTGAGCTTTATATGCAGAAACTACTTACAGAGAGAATCGTTCATGAAGTCATTAAGGTTTTATCCACACCTTGCTGTTTCTCACACTAATGATTTGAATATTATTGACCGAGTTTCTTGCGATAGTTAAATTCTTATATATAATCATACATTTGGCTTATATATCTATGATGTTTACTTTTGACAGGTACTTCTATCGCCTGACAGTAAAGAATGTCTAGAGGTGAAGGTGGAGGCTCTATGCCAGCTTTTAAGCGTTGTAGGTAAACAGCTTGTACATCCTGGTTCTAGGGATCACATGGATGCTTATTTTGGTATGCTGAAAAGTTATCATCAGACCAACATCTATCCCCACATGTGCGGTCTATGGTTCTTGACGTTATTAATCTTAGATCAAATAATTGGGTTCCAAAGCAGGAAAAGGTAACGGATTTTTTTTCTTCATTTCATCACCTTTTAGTCTGTTGCGGATGTGTTCAGTAAATAAACTATGTATGTTCAATTCTTTATCTAACAATCGCCAAATGTTATTTTGTACCAATATACAGGTCAAAGCCAAGAGCATTATAGAGATTCATGTTGATGTAGATAACATGCAGCTCAGACTGGGTTCAACTGCGGCAAGTAAAGGGGCAATGGCTGGTGTAGCACAAGGGAGCTTACGCCGTAAGGGTGGACGCCGAGATGGAAGCCAAAGGTTAACAAGCAGAAACAATGAAGTGTAATTTTGAGGACGTATGGTTTGTTAAAATTTGTCATAAACAAAAGTCGAGTTGATATTTCTCTAGAAACTATCAATTCTGGGTATGCTTGTTTTTTTTAATGAAAATGTAACAGTCATGCGATGAGACGACTATGTCTTATTACTAATTTTCTGCTCGAGTTATCCAACAGGTAGCAACATGCCAGAATGATCAAGTTTTAGCTAGACAAATCACATCTAATTCTGGTGCATTAAACAATTCATCTTCTGTGTTGAGGGTATCTTATACTCTGCAATGAAAAAGTCGCAAAATCTAAAAATAGACAAAGAAAATGAAATCGTTTGGTGAGAACTACTTGAGATCACAGTGATTTTTTATTTTTTTTACTAATCACTTTGCCATCGTACGGTGCAACATTATATTGCTCCACTCAGTTGTGCGATATATATGGGTCAAATCATCTTAAAACGTACAACCTTGACAAATAGTCATGCTATCAAAATAGTATGTGGTAAAAGAAACATAACTAACATGTTTACATAACTAATGAGTTGTTAAACATGAAATAGGCATAACAGCAAGTAAAAATGGCTGCAGCAACAGCAGAGATCATTATCCCAATATTATACCTGCTGTTTGCAGCAGGAATTTTCTGTGCATCAACCTATATTTTTGCAAGAAATTTACAAGAAACACACTACTTTGAATAAACTTTGTTAAAACATCAACTCATGAGCCATTGGGAAACCATTGAGCTATAAGTTCAAACATAGTTAGATGGTCAAAATGAGTTGGTAAACATGAAATAGGTACAGCAGGTAAAAATGGCTGCAGCAACAGCCGGATCATTATCCCTTGAAAAATATATAGAGTAATATAATTAAAAGACAAAGATGTCTATTTAATACTAATCTATGTTATGAAAACATTCCCATACAGTTAGTTATAAGAGTACTAATATACATGAACTACTTTGTTCTTCTGGTTGCTTTGACTTGCAGAAGCTTTATTTTGATGAGAATATGTCGAATAGTCCTTATAATGAGTGTTTTCGGTTGCTGTTAAGATTCTGACTGCCAGAGACATCTTTGCTCTTCACTAATCCACTGCACTATCAATTTTCAGAGAGTTATGTTACGTATGTATATATACAGTAATAGATTATGTGGAGCAACATTATTTTGACCATACCTCATGCGTATGGAATTGCATCACCTCATCAGGATATTCCATAGAGCGACAAACATATACCCCACAATCATAACCGTTGGTCTGTTGCGGCACGCCAACCATGGTTGGGGTATATGTTTGGAATCCTTTTAGTTTGGTGACATCAACCAGGAAATGACACTACAAAATGAAGTATGATCAGTACCACGAGCAAAGTTTTGCTAAACATCAAAGGGCATTGTTCATTACCAGATTTTCTATCTCCCTCTTGTATTTTTCCACACTTTCCCTTTTCATTGTATCCCATATATGCAATGATCAGGTAGCAATGATCATTTTTTATCAAAGGAAAAAAGATCTATACATAAGAATCAAATACTTAGTTCAAGTATACACCCAAGTGCTTTGCATAATGTTTTTTCATTTAAAAAAATGAGACTATTAAGTGCTTTGCATATTCTGGAACCCCGACCATCCGTAGGAAAATACCATCTTTATACGGGTCTGTTGAGAATTTGTCTTATATTCAAGACTTCTGTGACATGATTTATCACTGTATTTGACATACGTTGTTCTGGACTTGGCGTCTTCCAAAACTCCCCCTTACTAACAGCAAATTGATCAGCATTTTAACACCAGCTAACGTCATGCTATCTTCACCATTTTTAAACCATTTATTAAGAAGCTGGTATTCAACAATATTTAAAATCTTGTGACGGATAATGAAAGGACCGACTTTCTTGCGCATAACCTCTACAGCTTCATCTATGTCCATTTCCTCATCAATATTCAAGAGTTTGTAGATATAAAGTTTAAGATCCTCAAAAGTATCCGAGGAATCAATTTCTTCAATTAACATATTCTTTTGAGGTACTTCATTCTCACTCATGATTTCCTGTTTAGATTATACAAGTATATTAGCTTATTAAACACAAAGACAACAAGAATAAACAGAAACTTATTCGTCGATTGGTTATAATAATATAACTACAAAAACACAGACTTAATTTTAGAAATATGCCCGCCTTACCGAAAATAAAATTTGAAAACTAACCTGTAAGAAAACCATCGAGCCCCCTAAAAAAATTTTTTGCCTGCCCCTTTAGAATCCGAGTAGGATCTAATTCCCTCGACCAACCAACCCATGGCTAATTCTGCCCATCGATGATTTTTTAAATCGTTAGCATGTTCCACGTACTTTAACATTTTTTTTTCCCAACTTCCCATTATAGGGAGCACAAATGACATACCTCAAACAAAGAAGAATGAAAGCTCTCTTGAAATTATCCACGTTATCGGTTTTCTCTAGCATACCTTCAACAGATTTCATAGACACTATCTCCTTTCCGGCCACTCGTATGTTTTACGAGAAACAGATTCTTGTTGAAATCGGTCCTTTGTGTCTTGGTTGGATCATTATTTTGAATTTTCAATATGTGCTCAAAATCTTCTTCCGTTAGCACAACTCCCTTATCATTCACCATGAGTGATTTATCACTTAAGTCAAATTTAGCCACCAGTTGCTCTATCAAATCAATATCTAATTGATATCCTTTTAGCTTTAAGAAAAACCTAAAGGGACTATCGGATAATATCTTTGTTAGAGATTACAATTTCTATTTTCTACCCATTTCTCTATGAATGGGTTGATTCTTGTATGTGTGTTTTCCTAAAACAAGTATAATTAGCAGAAGGTAAGAGAAGCTAGCTATATATCAAGGTCAAAAAGTTATCTGCCACCTCTAATTCTAGAACTTTTCTAACTATTACGAAGAGACTCGAAATTTTGCAATCCTTACATTTTCTTGGGTCGACTTCAAATTGAGTCAAGTCTATTTGACAAGTCTTCAGCACCGGCATACACCATATTGACCGACCTAATATACTAAGCACTTTTTTCTATTTTAATAACCATTATTTTTACCAAGATCTAATTGGGTAATGGGTAAAAATAGAAATACCATGATAATTATATTGACGAACAAGTAATCACTTAAATGGGATGTAGTTGGTCATAGAAAAACACTACCTCGATAGCTAGGTCTTTCTAACATCATCAACACAAACACACCAGGCGCCAATAAATTGTCGTTTCACCATCTATGCATGTTTCAACATATCACATAAATCACTATTGTTGAATCTAAGGATCCTACCCATCGCAGAAAATAACAATCTTAATGTTCCTAACTAAAGTTCATACCATGGAAGTGAATTCTCCCATTTCTTGGGTAGTTAAAAGCAAATATTAATGTGTTGTGTGATTCTATAACAATAATATAGTTTGTTGTTTTAGCCCAATCAACAAACTCTTTATTCATAAAAATATATACGGTATGCTCGAATCATTTGACATAAAAGAAACAAAAATTTAGCAAAGCTAGCTTATGAATTTTAATGCATGAAAAATGGAAGTTTAACACAAGTTATTTAGAGGTTGTGATTTCCATATTTAGTATAACTACGAAAAAGTGTTCATGGTGTAAGAAATTGATCTCTCCAATCGTAAACACAAGGTTAAATATCTACTTAATAGTATAGAAAAAGTACACGCATGTGAAAATTAATTTGTTGTATTGATGTTTCTCTTTCTGCGGAATACGAGTGTTATAGAATAAAGTAAATCAATTGATGCTAAAGTAAAAGACTTGCTATATATTTGTCTTGAAAATTTGAAGCACACAATAAAGAGCAAGAGATAAACTAAACTACTTAAGGAAGAAAAGAATGTTCAAAGAAGAATTGCATTTTTGTTTATCAAGGTATATCTTTTTCTTTATGAACGTGCCAATCACCCAATCTATATTCGAAATGCATGCGTATCTTTTACTTTTTAGATTAATAATGAAAGGGAAAGGAATATATAAAGCTAAAAGATTTCCTTATATAATATCCTTATACATCAATTTCCTTATCATCTTTAATAGCCATTGTTCTATTCTACTATTTCATTTCGATCAAAAAATTGTTCCTCAAATCAAAATCAATTTATTGAAATGGAAGTGCTGCCACATGCACATCCATTGAAACTTATAGACCTCAATCCAGAATATCCACACGACGAAGTAGTATTCGATGATGAGGAGGAGTTGATTATGAAACAAGACTTCCGATGTCCATGTGGACATTGTGGTCAAGAAATCAACTTCTATCACAGGTATTACTATACATGTGATCAATGTGACTACTCCCTTCACAAATTATGTGCAAAGCTTCCCACAACGCTAAAACACGAATCTCATCGTGATCACACTCTTATCCTATGTCAAGTGTCGGAAGATAAATGGTGTATGTGTCACGTTTGTAAACACAAGCATTACTACGAGTACCTAAATTATCGTTGTATTCAATGTGATATTTATGTTTGTTTACAGTGTTCCAGTAATGGCATACAAAACCACATGATCTATCACCCTAGCCACCAACACCCACTAATGTCCATCTCTGTAGATATTTTGGCTAATTGTCATGCGTGTGACAACAAACACCAAGGAAACTTCTATCATTGTGCCACTTGTTTCAATTATTTCGCCCATAGAGATTGTGTTTTCTTACGGAAAAAGTTGTTAATACAACATTTTAGAAAGGACAATTTCATGCATACTCACCCCCTCACTCTTGCTTACTCATTTTCGAAAGATGATCAGAAAGCTAAATTTGATCCAATATGTAAGGTATGTGAACTGCGATTTGATGAAAATCTTTGGATATATAAGTGTGAGAAATGTCGATATTATGTACACACAGATTGTGCAACTACATCAAAAAAGGCATCATACAATGCCATCCAATTGAATCTAGGTACATACAAGTTGTCCCTAAATCTAAGTTTGTAATATATTGCATTCAATTATCACCGAAAGAAAATTGAGGTTTAGTTAAAGAGGCTTTAGTGATACAAAAAAGTGTCAATATTCTAAGTATCTAGTGATGATTTTTAAAAAGTGCTAATAAAAAATTAAGATTGTGACATATAATGACACATTTGTGGAATAAATGTGTCTCAAAAGCCAAAAAAATATATCTTTGCACTCAATGCTTCCACACTTTTGGTACTTTTATAGACACCTTTTTTATTTTTAAGTGTATTATATGGTCGTGCAGGTACTAGTGTTGCTTCTAAAAATTACGATGATGCTAGATATCCTAATCTTCTTTGTCTCCCATTCCCCGATCAAATTGATGCGTTCAAACACTTTTATGGAGAAAGTGGATCAAGGCCCTTCGAAACCAACCTAACACATCCTTTTCATCAACACCCATTAACTCTTGTGGATACACAATGCTGGATAGACCGTAGCTCCGTTTAGAGCGTTCCATACCTTTTCGGAAAGGTAAAATAGTATACTTTTATGGAAAAATAGCCTCATGACCTGTTTCAGTAGCTAAGTGAGCCAAAACGATAAATTTGCAGGCTGCTGCAGAAAATCAGCAAATGCGTTGTTAAGTGTTTTGATGATTATGACATGATATGATCTTTTTGCAAGTCCCGGGTGATTATATGCTATGATAACTTATATTCTCAGCCCATATGGTTATAATTCATGTTATGAAAGTATAGAACCAAGTGACCATACTTGGTTAGCTTAGCTCGAGTTCGTGAGCATAGTAGTGCATGTTTGGCGAGATTTATGCCATAACTAGTTTATGAGTTTATGCATTATAGTTAGTTTATGTGTGCTTAGTTGCGCTTATAGTTGCATTATCATGTTATATTCATGCCTAGTTGTTATGTGTTAACATTATACGTGTACATCTATCATGATATAGGTGTTCGAGGCATATTCAGAATCATTCATCTTGCATTATTCGGCCCAAGTGAGTAACGGATTTTCAGTTAACATGTTTAGTATATTAAGCGTGTTTAGTATATATATGCCTTACTATATCTCAAGTACTATGCAAGTTATGTATCATGTTGACCCGTGTGGTCATATAAGTATCATGTTGACCCGTGAGGTCATATTAGTATCATGTTGACCCGTGAGGTCATATTAGTATCATATTGACCCGTGAGGTCATATTAGTATCATGTTGACCCGTGTGGTTATATTAGTATCATGTTGACCCGTTGGGTCATATTAAGTAGTATGTTGACATGTTTGGTTATGTTAGTATCATGTTGACCCGTGTGGTCATATTAGTATCATGTTGACCCGTTGGGTCATATTAAGTAGTATGTTGACATGTTTGGTCATATTAGTATCATGTTGACCTGTGTGGTCATATTAGTTTCATGTTGACCCGTTGGGTCATATTAAGTATTATGTTGACATGTTTGGTCATATTAAGTATCATGTTGACCCATTTGGTCATATTAAGTATCAAGTTGACCCGTTTGGTCATATTAAGCATCAAGTTGACCCGTTTTGTTGTACTAACTATCATGTTGACCTGTTTGGTCATATTAAGTATCATATTGACCAGTTTTATCATATTAAGTATCATGTTGACCCGTTTGGTCATATTAACTATCATGTTGACATGTTTGGTCATATTCATCATCATGTTGACTTGTTTGGTCATATTCATCGTCATGCTGACCTGTTTAGCAATATTCAGTATTAAGTAGACCCGATTGGTTTTACTAAGTATTATGTCGTGGTCAACCCTAATATTATTTATAGGGCATACTCAGTTATATGTTATAGTTGGTCTCAACATTATGTTTATAGTAGTTATGCTTTATATTATAGTTTAGCTTTATATTATAGTTCAACTGTAGTATCAAGTTATAACTCAGCCTTGGTTTATGTTATAGTACAATTTTAGTATATATCTTAGTTTGACCTCGTAACCATATTATTGCTTAGTTTCTATATTTAGCTTAGTCTCAGTTCCAACCCAGCTTAGTATCATGTTATAGTCAAGCGTAAGTATTTAGTTTAACCTTAAATTATATATGAATGTTATATGTGTTTAGTAATGTGTGCAAAATGCTTTATGCACTTCTGGCATGCGATGCGTTTATATATATGTATGTCAAATTCTATTAGGTATATGCTTATGCAGTTTTTAAGGCGCGCCAAGTGCTTTATGCATAATTAGTCGAATGGTACTTTATGCATTACTTAATGTATTTAGTACTATCGAGATGTAGTCGATTATGTGATCACACATGTGTTCCAGACAAAGTTGGAACTTAGACCTCCTTAGTGGAGAATCGAGCCTTAGAATAGTGAATGTTCCAAAATTGGAACTCAGACATCCTATATGGATGATTACATGCTTATATGGCTCGTTAGTTATGTATTCAGTGAGTATAGTACTATAAGTACTCAATTAGTATGTGCTTATGCACTTAGTCAGTATGTGCTTATGCACTCAGTCAGTATGTGCTTTACGCACTCACTATGTGCTTATGTACTCAGTTAGTTATGCACTAAGTATGTGCTTATTTATGCGATCGATTATGCACTTAGTATACTTATGTACCCGGTCAAGAACATGGTGTATCATGTATTTAATCGATCGATGTCATGCTTATGCGATTAGTTAATATTATGATTCATGTAGTCATAATAGTACTCGTATATATACTTATTCAAAGATCATGTTTATGTTCGATTATGATTTAATCTGATTCCATTATCTCACTAAGTCTTATAGACTTACCGTTCTCGCTTATATTTTTGTAGGTATGCAAGATGAGACCATGTACATGCTATATGGGGCGTAATGGGTTAAAATGGTGTAGCTCATGGGTTAGGTAACGAGCTTCTAATTTCCATCATTTGTTATCGTTTGGAATGCCCTAAATCAAGAACCGACTTCTTTACCAAGTTTAAAGAGTCAACATTATGTATTTTTGTAAAGTTTAGTATTTTAACGGGACGTTTGGAATAAGCCCGTATGACGTAGAAAATACGCCCGCTAGTTTTATCAATATATATAGTTTATGATTTTTAATTTAAAAAAAAAAAAAAAAAAAAAAAAAAAAAAGCGCGTTTCAATATGACTATAGAATTGTTAGTTGGACCTTAGAAGGATTAATATACATGGAGGTCACTCAACTTTGCGTGTTTGTTGACTTAGTTAGATTACTTTATGATTTTTTTGTTCACTTAGGTCACTGAACTTATAAGACACGACATTTAGTATAAACAAGCATACATTATTAACCACGACCTTTAGGCTTTAGGTTACTTAACTTTATAAAAATTAAACATTTAGGTCACTTGATTTTACACCTGATTTTTTGAAAAGTGATCTAGATGTCATTTTTTAGAAGATTAACTCAAGTGAACGGAATTGTAAAGTTTAGTAAACTAAACTCCGTGTGCATTCACCCTTATATGTATGATAATTTCATATGACTATAGAATTGTTCATATTAAGTTAGAAATATATTTCGAAACATTAACACAATTGTTCAAATACTTCTAACCAAGTTTTGACTGAGTTGACCAAAACTAGATTGAGTTTTAACCAAAATGACTTTTTGGCGGATTCGGCTCAACTCGCCTCGGTTACTGACAATGTAGCGAGTAATTTTACGCAGCCTTGTAATCTGACTTTACAACAACTGGTTGTAGCTAATTTGATGTGATTGTGTAATTTGTTATGCAGATGGAATGCATAATGAGATGTTGACAGGAGGTGCTTCGTGTAAATGCTATTTATGCGATAATTTAGCGGAATTGGGACCTAATGATGACATATCAGGAGGAGAAGGTGGTAGATTTACGGATGTGTTACACCGTAGATTCCTCATACAAGGTTTTTTAAATTTGTAAACTGTTATTGGTATATTGTGTCAGTATTATACTCGAATTTTTGAATAAAATACTTTGGTGATGCAGTGAGACTGAAGGAAAGAAGAAAAAGGATTAGTGAAGGTTCAACGCGACGGTTGTATTTGTCTGGTATGGATTAATGCGAGTGTTATGAGCGAAGTTGTTTGTATTATAGGGATGTTGTATGCTAATGAACTTACAGTTATGTTATAAGTGATGGTCATTTATTTGTGTGTGCTGATTATATTGGTAGAGAATAACGGTGAGGAGACTGAGCAGCTTAGGGCATCGGTTGATTTTCTAGTGGACTTGTGTGATACTATATCAAATGGAAGAGTTTGTTTGACATTTAATAACTTTCGTTCACTCGTCCTTCACTCTACTAATCTCTGATTGTGTGAGCCTAATCTTGTCTGTTAATGTTGCGACGGATGATCTTGATTTGCAAACTAGTCACACCAAGTTGTAGACTTCATTTTAGGTATATATTTCGTTTCAATTTGTAGTATGTCTGTGTGTGTTTGTATTGTATGGTTGTTTTGACATGATATATTTGATATGAGGATCGATTGTAGTGATGTACTAGATCAACCTGTAATCCTGTATCAATATTCTGATTGAACTTGTAATGCTAATGTAATTATATAGCCATATCATAAACATCTCGAATACTAAAAGTATATCTAAAGCATCAGTTGGAATAAACTGATATTTGTACTATGTGGCATATGGTTATGGGGAAAGCAACAAAATGAAGTTTGCCTTTATCACATGATTTTTGAAATAGGTCGTTGTTTCTAAGCCCCGCCTTGTTCCATTTAGACTTTAGAGTATATGATATATTCTTACGGTTTTGTTGTTTGTCCTATCCGAAGATTCAATCAGCGTATCTTCTCCAAGGAAACATTCTTGAACAAGTCGAAGGATCATTGGCGACTTGTCACTGCGTCTAGTTAGAAAAATGTGTAGTACATCACATGGAGATGGTAATCATGTGTTATTCTCTTTTTAGTACTACGATCAAATTGCAGCGATTCACATATATAATTAAGTATTTTATTGCGAAGCCCAACAGATTCACACAGACGCTGGGTTCCATGTTTAACACTTGCTTTGTAAGCTCGTAGTGAGCCATGTATTGAGATGAGTGATTCTTAGGTTTCAAAGAATCTCTTTACTTTCTAAAAATTTGCTATTTCTTGTTGGCCAGGTTTTCTGGCAACACTTTTGGATTGATACAAATGGTTGTAGATAGTCATTGTTATTCTTGTGTTTGGTGAATGTAATATAACAGTAATCTTGAAAGTAATTTGACAGAGATAATGCAACAAAAGTAAGTAATATTGATATAGAATTGAGATATCTTTTGTGTACAATATTTGATCTATTTATAGTTTCCCAAACGACACAAATCTAAATGACAGTTACAAACTAATCATTGTGTCGTTTACCAACTATAATAACTGCCTAAATAACTGTTTTCAATGCATTTGGTCGTTTTGGTATAACCTGACCCATGCAGACTTAGGACATAAATAATAATACATAAATTGTCTTTAAAAGCATATACTAATAATAATATCATTCTAACTTTGATCTTAATATAATTAATATGTAACATTTCCCTCCTAATTATTTTAAGATCAAAAACTTCATGAGTGAGACTTGCTTCCAGTTTCTTCACACAATGATTTCATAATCACTGATGTCTTCACTGGTTGTGTCATGGGCTGCATCTTTCTTTTCATTGCCATACCTTTCAACACCATAGTTGTTCATCTCTTCTCCTTGTGATCCATCTTCTACTGCATCATTCTTCCAATTCTGTGGGTCCCTTTCTTCTGCATACTTACTGCATTCTCCCAGATCTCTTGTTCTTTCAACACTGGGCATCCTAGCAGTCTCGTGGTAAACACTTATGAGATCTATGAACTTTCTGTAACAAGCCTTTATGGCTTCATCATCATCAACTGATAATCCTTGTATGCTTGCAATGCCTTTCCATTTGTCACTCAAAGTGACTGCCACATATCCACCAAAACCTTCTACTATTTTATACATACTCAGCAAATCTATCTCCTTCTCATGAATAACTGGTGGTATCATGTCCAATGCATCATAATTGAGATGCACCAAATAGAACCACTTTACCAATTCTATAAACTTTCCACTGAATATGCTCCAATTGTTGTAAACAAGGCTGTTCTTCTTGAGTAAATTCATAAAGGATAAGAATCTATTAAACGAATTTACCTTGAGAGCATATAAGGTCCCATTCCAACTGATGTAGTCATTGTCCACATGGTCTTGGGTGTCCTCCTTATTCTAATTCAGTTCTTCCAGTCCCTTAACCAACGAGCACTCATCCTTTGGGTCCAAAGACTCAAAGTAATCATCTAAGTATTTGTTATGCTCTCTGATTGGACTCCAGTTCTTTCATTGTTGTCTTTCTCCTGTTCCTTTCCAGTCTCCACAATGTTCTCATCAAACATGCATTTTAGAGTGCACATGTTGTTTTCAATATTCAACACATACCCTTGTTCTTCCAAGTGGTCATAACTTAGTATGTTCATTGACACCTCAGGGGTGTATTGAACATCTTGAACAATAATGTCTCCATCCTTTGTGTTGACCACTGCATCACCCACACCATAAGAGAAAACAAATTTTTTCTCTTTTTCTTCTTTAAAAATCATCTTGAACTTGTATTCAATTCGTTTGAATTGAGTTCTACTTGGGCAAAGGTGATGTTTATAACCACTGCTAACAAACCAAACTTCATTCCATGACTTGTCCCTTGATCCTTCAACCATATAATCTGGTTCTATGAATCTTTTCTGGAAATTGTGCCTCTACTTCAATCACTTGCTTATCTGTCTCTTGTTGCACTTCAATTGCAGCAATCCTCTTTCTTTGTTCACATGCCCAATATGCATGTCCTCTCTCCCTACAGATAAAACATCTTGCTTTCTTTTCCTTTTTTGATTTCTTCTCAGTCTGCACCTTTTGATTTTGTGCCTTATTGGAAGAATTGAAAGCCTGATTTTCTAGTACCTTTTTAACAAGCATTTCTTTTCCCTTTGTACTAATGCACTTATTTCTTGCAGTCCATTTGACAAGCTTTGATGGTGTTTCTCTCAGTAAGTATCTACCAGTGTAGAAACCATGATCAATCTTTGGTGTTTGCCTTTCCCATGATCGAATTTTTCCTTGCTCTGATGCCAATGTTGGCCAGCTTTTCTGGCAACACTTTTGGATTGATACAAATGGTTGTAGATAGTCATTGTTATTCTTGTGTTTGGTGAATGTAATATAACAGTAATCTTGAAAGTAATTTGACAGAGATAATGCAACAAAAGTAAGTAATATTGATATAGAATTGAGATATCTGTTGTGTACAATATTTGATCTATTTATAGTTTCCCAAATGACACAAATCTAAATGACAGTTACAAACTAATCATTGTGTCGTTTACCAACTATAATAACTGCCTAAATAACTGTTTTCAATGCATTTGGTCGTTTTGGTATAACCTGGCCCATGCAGACTTAGGACATAAATAATAATACACAAATTGTCTTTAAAAGCATATACTAATAATAATATCATTCTAACTTTGATCTTAATATAATCAACAGGTAACATTTCTTGATCCATTTGACTCAACATTTTCTGAAATACATAGCAATCTCTACATTTTGTAAGTTATTGACTATCATCATCTCGCTACTCTCCTAATAATCCATTTCTTTTACATATGTTGCATTATTTATTTTCTATATATAGTTACAAATGTAATTTAAATCACTCATTGAAAGACAGCTTGATATTATTTAGTACTCTGCATTATTATTATGCTCCAACCTTTCATAGGTATGAAAGCCAACCCAACTGTATATTTAGTTTTGAACCTCAAAAGTTCATCTTATGTACAGAAATTTGTATTATCTCCACTTCCATATCCCAACATGAAAACTGTCGCATACAGTAATTTAATTGTTGCTTGTATCTATAGCCTTCATGGATGTATATGGTAACATGCACTTAGATATGGCTATAGACAATTTTTTGACACTCATGTAGAAGGTTTAGAATTGATTATCTTGTACAATGTCACATTATATGGCTAGAAAGTATAAACATATGCTTTGGATTATGATTAGTTTGTAAATGTTTACTTACTACTTGATTGACAGGATTCAGCTTATCGAGTTTTTGGTATCAGATTACCTGATAAGTTGGTCAAAGATAGATGCATTCGCAACAGGTAAGCATATATTTTCTCTAAACACGTTATTTTTGGGTAAAAATGATGGTAACTATATAGAAATATCCTCAGGAAGTCACACTGAGTTTGGTAACTTTGAATTTGGTAATTAGTAGGATTTAAATTGCCATAATTAGAAGTCGACTTTACTAGCTAAAATTTTATCTTAAATTGCACGATGAGCTTTTAAAGGTAGAATCAAACAAGTTTGTGTGCTCTTCTGTAAAATCTCAAGTTGCATAATCTACTCGTTGAAGTACATATTAAACTTAAAAAATAGCTGCTTACTAAAATGAGAAATTTGATGGTTGCTGCAGAGTTGTTTGAGGAGTGGGTGACTTCAATCCTTCACGCTCGAAAAGGACTTCAACTCTTAGAAAACAGGTGCGGGCTTTACAGTATATACATGGATCGTGTAATTGGGTTGATTGAGAAGCTAGTGGGTCAGGCTGCATCTCTCCAGAAGCTCAACCCGAATGTTCTTCAAAACTTATTTTGTTGAACCTCATGTAAGCAACGTATCTGGTTTCCTCTTTCACTATACTTGTTTTCATGTCAAGGTAATTGTCACTCGATCATGCTAAAACATGTACCTACTTTGTTGAGCCATAACCATAGAAACAGTGTATGTTGAATGAACGTTATCTAACAGTGATATATTAATGAAACCCATCTTTATCAGTTTGGTTTATAGTTTATCAAGACTTTTTTATCTGCATCTCTAACTGAAAGTGAACCTGTATGTGTGTCAAGAAGAGGAAAAAAATTACATAACATACAATGACAAAAAGTGACAAGTATGATGCCTTTTTATGCTAATAACCTTTTTATTTTCCAGTAAATCACTTATTTAATCATTAATATGACGATTACAAGTTTTGAGGTTACAAGTATTGATCAAGTTTTGAAATCCTTCCATAACAAGCAAGTTTAGGAGTCTGAATTTTTTAAGCCTTGCTAATTATGGAATAGTCCCAAATGCTTTATATATTAGTAGAGATGTTATGCATTAAGTGTGTTCATTTTCTCCTTTTTAAATTGTAATATTATAAGGTTCTTTTTAAAGATTAAAAGTAAACTACAAAAATTGTCCTTGCGGTTTGTGAACCTTCTCATATCTGGCTATCATAATCATACACGGGTATCACCCGGTTCGTGAACCTACTCATACTCAGTTGTAATTCAGTTCTGCTATCATAATCATACTTGGCTATCCATAAAAAGGTGTGAATTGGTGGGAACCCTGACCTTGGGTGCCTTTTAGCACCAGCTATTGTCCACCCCATAAGGAATAGCTCCGGCTACTCTCCTGACCCAGTGGGGCACCAACTAGAGTGAGCAAGGGCCGAGACTCGAACCCTTGACCTTTTATCTACAAAATCTCTGTTAGGTCACTATGTTTGTAACACAAGCATCAATATAAGAAATAAAGACAAGATGATCGGATGAACACTACCAAACACACACGTATGAATAAGATAGAAAGGTTATGCGTAAGTGTATTGATAATGAACAACCAACTCTCAAGTGAGGGTTTACAAGATTATTTATAGGAGGGAACTAGGGCAACATACCAAGTTCCCATCCTTTCCTTATTGGGCTTGGCATAGGCTCATGGGCTTTCTACATGAGCCTAGCCTTGATTACTAACATAAAAGCCATAATTAAGCTAACTATTACATATTAATTACTAACACTTGAATTCTAGTTTAGGAGTGATTCCAACAATCTCCCCTAAGTGTTAGTGATTGATGATATAAACGTTGTAGGTCTTGATGTAATAGTAGCTTTGATGTCTTCCGACATTCTTCTTTCTTGTGAGAAGAAGTGCCTTGATTTGAACAATCTCCCAAAGATAGGGAAATTATTTCCTTTGAAGTATTACGCTTTGACGTCATCATTTTCTTTGTTCTTTGGTCTTTGTTCTTTGTGATGGTAGTGATAGTATGTTTTGTTGTCCATCAGTGCCGCCGTTGCTCCGGTGTCTCCACGTCTTTCTCCAACATGCTCACACGCTCAGTAACGTTGGATATTAATACTAATGTAGTTCTCTTAGTCTTTAAACTTTGTAGATTCTTTGGCTTAGGCGAAGAATCATTACGACGTTGTTTTGCCTTTTGTGATAACTTCAATTGATGTTGGTATGAGCATGTGGAGAATATGCACGATCTTTTCTACCCATGAGCATCCATAAGAAAACATAAAACATGGGTTAGAAATAATCCAGTATTACAAGTTTGAACTTGAGTGTTAATAGCATAGTGTGAAAACACGCTCTAATTCTCACAAAGGTCGTTCTGAACTGAGTCCCACAAGTGAGATAACGCGATGTGCGAAATACATCTGATTCGGATGAGCACCGAGGTACACCAAGCATCACCTCACGATCAGAGACCGTTTGAGACACACTAAGCGTAATCGAGGGAGTTACCGAAGTGACTGCTTTGTCGGTTGTTTGATGTAGACCACGGCGGAGTTTCCATTTAATCACCGAGGATCACATGTGAACCTCTCATAAATGTTCTCGACAGATTGCTAAGATCCGTGAAGGACACGATAATATATCACTTGTGTTCTTATTGTTGAGCGACAAGCGATGAATTGTCAAGTGTACCTAAGAGATCTTTTGATGAATCTCGTGGCTCTAGACTCAATAGTGCACTTTGGTTTTCTGGCGGAGACTAGGGAGAGTCTCCTTCTTCAATACCGAAGAATCTCTAAGAGAAAGCCGATAGTTTACGTAGGGTTCCCTATGAGAATGAAACAAGCTTCTATTGAGAGAAGCTTAAGTGGCTAAGAAGGTTTAGTGCATGCGTCCATTGGGTCCATGACGACTTTAATCTTCAATACGGTGTCATCTAGTGACAACCAAGAGTATATGAATTGAACCCTGTGTATACGCCTAAGTTGAATAACTGAAGGCTATTTCTTTTCACCTTTTCTTTACTTTTCTTTTTAATTCTTCAACTCCTTCTTTCTCCGATTCTCAATCTCTCCTTTTTATAATCATACCTAAGGACTTCTAATTCTAACTATTGGTGGTGTCCTTGGGTAGATCCCTCTGGCTCTGGCGGATCATAGGACGGTTATTCCTAACTTTAATCACCTTATAACTCCATTGCCACAAAACCAATTTGCATGAAAATCTCTCAAAGTATTTATAAGTAAGAAACATTTTGTAATACTTGAGAGTTTTATATTTTGAAATACTCCCCTCCACACGTGCTTAAGTGTTTTGATGTAATCTGCACGGTGAGAGAAGAGCGCGCACTTTTGAATTGATCAACTCAAGATAGACAATTCTCCGCGAGACACGGTTATGTTGCATAGTTAAAGAGATACATTGTCAGCTTTTAGGTGACAACTAGCTCTAATAACTACCTTGAAGATGTGGACAACCCCGAAAGGTTTTCAAACCCGTCAAAGTTTATGTCTATCAGGAGTTTCTCGAAAGGTACGATCTACTCGGATAAGTCTTGGAAGACAAATCTTTTCGATGTATGACTATTCAGATTTCGTCAATTCATGGTTTGAAGTCTTATCACACAAAGATTCAATAGCAATTCGCAACATATTTCTTATCACATAATTTTTCTCCCCTCAAAATGGCATATAAATGTTATTTTGACGAAATTTGATATCGAATATGACCATTTCGAGTTTTGTGGGAAGATTATCACGAAGAACAATTTTGTGAACAAAGTTAGTAAGAAAATACTCCCCCTCAACAAGTGATATAAACTTTTGAGGTTTTGAAAATCATAAGGGGAAGTACTTGTCCTTTTGAGCAAAACTTTGAAAAGTGAAAGTTTTGATAAATTTTGACTCAAAAGTAAGAAGTTTTCGCTCCTTTTATAGGATTGTGGCAATCGCGCGCACCGCATGGTCCTTTCATGACAGTGCACGGGTTGTACTAATCGTTATGTGTGCACAAGCCATTATGAATATATTAAACAAACAAAATTACAATCAAGAATGTTAAGAGAGTACCCAATGATTACACACGACCGGCTACTTTCGGGGAGTTGGTATGTACGAATCGGGAAGCTTGGTCTTCCTCCCACATAGCTTTCAACCGTCGCATCGATCCGATGAATCAACCTTTCATCAATCCTAGAGATAAACCAAGAACATCCTTGCGATCCTTTGAATTCCAACTCTCCGTCTGAATTGTACCCAGCTCAATGACCTTCAATCGATAAGCCTATCCATCTCGAACCATCATCAGGGTAGCATCATAGAACTTGTGAATTTCATCGAAAGCCATGAAGCAATTATGATGATTTTCACTTTGGTAGACAAACCCAAACTTTGGTTTATAAACGATTTTGTACTGAGGTTCTTGATTGATTCCGTTGAAGTGTAGGAGTGGGGCGATGAGATTGAGTTGTTTTTGGTAAGATTCGACCCTGAGTTAGAGATCTTCAACACGCTCTTAGATTAGATGTGTATGAAAACAGGGAGTGCAGTCATGTACTTGATTTAAATTTCGGTTGAGGTTCAGGTTGGGGCTCAGGTATGTCGTAATCCTCACCACCAGTGTATGTAAAGTGATCAATGGTTTTCATCATTGGTGGTGTGGTTTCTAAAACCCTTGGTTTTTCAGATGGTGGTGGCTGTGTAGCTTGTTGTGTAGTGGTGGAAACCTGCTTAACCATTTGTCGAATCATTTGATGGAGTTGCCTTCTTAACAGATTTTGTTGTAGACTTAGTTGTTTCTTTTGTTGATGGAGGTGATGATTGAGATGATGATTTGAGTTTGGTGGAAGTGTCAAAGGTGATTTAGAAGATTTGTTGAGGTATGTGTGTTGGATTGTCAACTATGTGGTTGTCGATTCCTTCTTTAACTTTTCCTCTTGACTCTATGACTTCTTCACCTCTTTTAGCATCATTTCCTCTTGACCACCAAAATATCATCATCGGTGACTCTTTCATCCTTATCATGATCGTAATCTCCTTTGTCATATATTTCCACATCTTCACCATGCTTTTCATCTTGTGGTTGTTTAAGTTGTTGTTGTGGTTGCTTCATTTCAACAGTTGTAGAGACGGTGACACCACGATCCTTACGGGGTTGATTAACCGGATCGGATGGGGTAAGAGTTGTTGTAATGGATCTTCCATAATTGGAGGACTCTTGCTTGACCCTCCCCTTGCGGGTTGATTAACAGTAAAGGTTGAAGCATGGTATTCCATCCCTTTACGCTTTAATGTCTTACGAAATTGTATTACCTCATCCATTGAATCATACTCATCATAAGTATGACTTTGTGAGCATGAATTTGAATGGATGTTGTAGAGGATGTCCACATCAATTACGCAAGATGATTATGAGCATATGAAGTTGTTGAAGACGTCTACGAGATTGTTCTTGCCAATTTTTTGACATATCCACCGGGAATGTGTTTGCCATCAAGAGCTCAATTGGGGCATTGATGTTTGCTTGATTTGCGACCATTTTGTGATCACGAAAGACATTAGACAAAAGACGACATATGGAAACACAATGTGTTTGTTTTAGTCTGATTTATTATCTAATTCCTTGTTTCATGGTAACATGTTTATGTTAGTTACAAGTTCTAAGTCACATTTTTCCAATTGTTTGAAGTTGTTGTGAAAAGTTACGTGAACATGTTAATTTTGAATTTCAAAGTCCAATTATTCACTTAACACACAACATATTAACATTTGAAAGCTCATATGAAACATCAGGTATTTGTGACTTATGTGTAACATTTAACAAGTAACCTATGCGTAACAAGCTAAAAAGTAGTGAACAGTGGGTTATGAGTAACAAGGATCCTTATGCGTAAGAAAGGAGCTTATGCGTAGGAGTAAGCTAAAGCGTAAGACCAAGCTTATGCGTAGGAGTTTCTTATGCGTAAGACAAGTTCAAAGGCTTTAGGCTTACGCGTAGGAATAAGCTAGATGTTATGCGTATAGTTTTACTCATAAGAGTAAAGCTTATGCGTAACAAGCCTTGTTTATGAATATCTTTCCAAGATACGCGTAATCCACTGTAAACCTCTTATGCGTAAGAGTTATGCGTAAGATTTCTCTTAGGCGTAACCTTTACGCATAAAGTAATCCTTAATTGTAACGGTTTGAACACCTAATGATTCTGACATTACGAATAATTAACCTGTTAAATATAAACATGAAAACTTGATAACAGTTAATTCCAATTATCTTTAGATCACAAAGCAAGCACAAGAACATATCAGATACACACAGAAAGACTTAGGCGTAAAATTTCTTAAACCCTAAACCCTTAATCTACGCGTAAGAGATATAGCTACACAAATCAAGCAAGAATGTTTATGGAGTGTCCTAGATGTCATATGAGTGCAATGGAATAAGATATATCACATTTCCACCACAGAATCAGAAGATTCATGGGATATGAGCCCTAAAAACCTAAAACTTAAATTCTTACAGTTTAGATGTTTCTGGGCTAATTTAAAGGTTCAAAACATGCATATATAATTATTCTAACACTTTCTTGACCACCTAATAACATATTAAAGAATATAAAAACCCTAAATGAGTGCAAGAACCCTAGAATTCAAAATAATGAAATTTAAGATTCTGGATGGTTTTGGATGATTGAAGCAAGTTTAATAGACACTAAGAAAGGTTTTAACATAACTCAATTCAATCCAAACACTTTTATGCATAAACACCCAGTTCGTTCGAGTGAACAGTTTTCCAAAATCAATTTAAAGAGTTTTAACCGTTGGATTTGAAAGATTGTTGAAATCCTTGTTTAGAATCTTGATCAAAACAATTTAGAACTTACAGATTATGAACAGCTTGAACGAATTTTGAAGATTTGATTTGGGCCGTTTGATCTTGGTGGTTTAGGAGTAAATGCACATGAAGTGGTGCATTGAATGTGTTAGGTGAATGATTTTGTTAAAATTAATTTGCCAAGTTGACACATTCAGTCCCTCAACCTCAAAGAAGGTTCCAACCAAGATCCTTTAACTTCCGTTTAGGTTAGACAAAACACTTGTAAGGCAAGAAACTTAACGATACTCCCCCTCGACTTTTGAAATAACGAAATTTGAAAACATTTGAGTCCGAGGAGAGTATTTAACAAGAAACGTATCCACCATTATAGAAGAAACAACGTATATTAGGAAACATGCAAGTACAAGGTTTTATGAAATCGAAAAATATTTACTTTCTCCCCCTCAACATTTGTTCGGGAAAATTGTGAAAAGTTTGATAGAACACAGTGTTGACGGAAGATTTGTACTTGCAGTGTTGAGAGAAATTTAGATAGAAGAATATTTTTGAATTTTTTTAATTTTATATTTTTGTATTTTGTTTTTGAAAATTATTTACAAAAGAGGTTTTGGTGTTTGACTGGTTTTAAGAATGTTTTAAAAGTTCATCCGGTTCCTCCGAGTCAAACACCGTATACCAATCCGGTGGACCAACTCATTAAACCTAGCGGGAGCTAAGGCTTTGGTGAGAAGATGCGCCGATTGGTATTCAAGACCACAAAGTATAATTCAACGTTACCCTTTTCCACATGCTCCTTGATGAAATGATATCAAGATCGATGTGCTTTGATTTTGAATGTTGAGCGAGTTACACGAGATCGCAATGGCACCGATTATCGTAGTACATCGGGATTACATCAAATCGTAACCATAATCTTTGAGTTGTGTTCTCATTCAAATGACTTGAGCACAACACACGACATGGCTACATATTCAACTTCATTGAGGACGCGATGTACGGTCATGCTTCTTCAATTGCCATGACACCGGTTTATCACCAAGAAATTGTAGAGCACCTAAAGTACTTTTCCAAGAATCTAAGCAACTTTGAGTGATCGTGCGAAAAAGCTATTAGTTCAAAACCGAGAATCCTTCGGATACGGATCCCCAGTTAATAGTTCCCTTGATGTATCTGAGGATTCTTTTAGCCTCGAGAGGTGAGTTTCAGCTTGGTCTCGATGATAACGGAGCAAAGATATACAACAAAGACAATGTCGCCTACTTGTCGTTAGATACATGAGAGACCCAATAATACTTGATATTTGGTAGTGTCAACCAATTTCCCATGCAAATCAAAGATCCGCTTCTTAGTGTGTGGCATTGGAGTGGCATAGGTGTCACAGTTTTGCATTCCATGATTGTTTAAATTTTCAAGGGCATATTTGGACTGACTTAGAAAAATACCACGGGGTGATTGATCAACATGCAATCCAAGAAAGAATGTTAGTTCACCCATCATGGTCATTTCAAAATGTTTTTTTCATAAGTTTTGAAAAAGCGTTTGAGTATTTTAAATGTGTTGACCCAAAAATGATGTCATCCACATAAATTTGATTGATTAAAAATGTGTTCCCCGTGATATTGTATGAAAAGTGTTGGGTCGACCGAACCTTTGACGAAATGATTGGCAAGAAGAAAGGATGATAACTTATCGTACCACGCCTGAGGAGCTTGTTTGAGGCCGTGAGAGCCTTGTTTAGCTTGTAGACATGGTTCGGGAACTCGGATCAACGAATCCTTCCGGTTGGTGACATAGACCGCTTCTTCGGTTTCCCATTCGAAAGCGCTTTGACATCCATCCGAAAGGCCATGATGTTCATGTGAGCCGCGAATACCGAAATATCCGAACATCCTCAAGACGAGCAACCGGAGCGAATGATTCTTCAAAGTCAATACCTCTTCCCGTCATAACCCTTAGCCACCGGACGTGACTTATTTACGATAACCGTGCATCGACATCTAACTTCTTTTTCCAAATCCATTTCGCACCAATAACATAGACCCATGTTGGTTTTGAACCAATTCCCATACTTCAAGACTTTTAAACTAATAAGTTCTTGTTGCATGGATTCTATCCGATTGTCATAAGTCATTGCTTCTTTAATGTTTTGGGTTCGATTAGCAACGGTAAGTGCATAAATGCGATGTTCACCGTCATCTGAAGGCGTTGTCTAGTTACGACCGGTTGATTAGGGTTACCAATTATGTTCACAAGAGGATGGTCTTTTGTCCAACGATGTGTAGAGGTTGATGTTGATATACATTCGCAGATTAGGAGGATTCAAATGGCTTGTAGATGATTCCGCAACATCGAAATAGCGAGGCATTTGCAAACGGGTTGAAGAACGCATTTGGATCATAATCGCATGTGGGGTACTTCATTGTTCGTAACATCATCACCGGTTCGTGGTCGTTAGATGCGGTTTGTTCAACTGTTGTTGTGGAGTCAATGGTGGTGCTTCTTCAATAGTAGTTGTTGTAGCAGTGTATCGGTATTGGAATATGATCGGGTTGAGCGGAAACATTGGATATACACGAGCACGTTCATCAATATCATCACTAAAAAGCGGAGCAAATAGCTTTTCCATTTGTTGACGAGTAATTTGGGGCTTGGTTCGGTGATGATAGGGTTTGGGGAAGTTTAAGCGGTTATGACCGGTTCCAAGTCATTATGCTCGAAGCCATTTCAAGAAGTTCATCGAAATTTGCATGAATCATTTCCATAACACGCTTTGTAAGATGATTCGGATCCGAAACCCTTAGAATTTTCACAATATCCTATAAAGATTCCAATGTCGACTTTGGCTTTGAGCTTACCAAAGTCATCACGATCATTATTCGGATAACAAAAGTGTTTGAGATTCGGTTTATGGTTGTGGATAAGCTCATAAGGTGTTTTTGTGGCGCTTGGTAATCATTGAGCGATTCGAATATAGCATGCGTTGACACGGCTTGACCCATAAGTAATCCGAATTTTAGCATTGATTAACATCGTTCTTCTTGCTTCCACTAACGTTCGGTTTCGTCTTTCAACAACTCCGTTTTGTTACGGTGTACGTGCAATAGATGTTTGATGCTCAATTCCCACTTTCTCATAAAATGCACGAAGAGTTTGATTCACAAATTCGGTTCCTTTGTCCGTTCGAATTTGTCGGCGGTGTTCCGGAGTGAACTTGAATTTTCGTAAGAAAGGTGATGATCATCTGTGGAGCTTGATCTTTACTTGAAGAAAATAAACCCAGTCCATCTTGAGTAGTCATCTACAATTACCAAGATGTAGCGTTTGCCATTAATCGATGCTGCACGCCGCATCGGGCCACACAAATCCATGTGAAGAAGATGAAGCACATGTTGTGAGCTATGTTCCACCTTTGAAGGAAAATGAGCACGAGTGCTTTTTCCTTGTTCACAGTGAGAGCATAGGTGATCTTTAGAATACCAAAATCTTGGGAGACCTTCAACTAGTTTATATCGAGCAAGGTTGGTTATGGTTTGAAAGTTTAGATGTGAGAGACGCGTTGCCATAGCCGAGGATTTTGTAGATGTAGCCTTAGAGAGTAGCGGATGGGAGATGTAGGATATTTAATTTCACATACACATCAAACCATAACACAAAGTAGGCGTATAAGTGGAATTCTAGAGAGAAAGTTAGAGGTTTAGGGAACTTAGTGAGAGAAAGTGAAAGATATTATTATGAGCTCCAACTCTCTACCTTGCAAGGTAGAGAGTATTTATAGTCTTACATAAAGCGCCACACAACGGGTGTGGATCGGGCATACAGCTGGTAAAGACCCGTCCGTCCTCCACGTTATTTAACTAAATACTACTTAGCTTAAAATAACTACGACTACGAGCTTTCTACGATTACATATACTTGAGGTGACCGACTCTTTAATACACGGAATTTCTAATTCTAACAATCTCCCTAAGGAGGTCACCTCAATCATGTACTAAAATTACATTGAATACAAACAGATATTACATTAAAATTGTTCTTGCATTCTTGATGTAGTACTTTGCTCAAGCTCGTAGTCATTGATTCTTCTCATTGCATGTTTGGTTAATCCAAGTGGAGGTCTTTATCGATCCACGTGATAATAATTTTGAGTCGACTTTTGAGATCATCACTATCAAAAATCTCCGAGACATCCATTGTGGTGTTGTAATTTTGTGATGTTGTGACATTTGGACCGACATGCTCACATTCCGGATCATGATATCTTCTCATCGAGTAACGGAAGCTTTCGTTGATTTATGATATTGGCGCAGCAGTAGTAGAAGCATGGAGTGAAAATATCGAGTCATTGATGCACTTATCATGATTTCTTGAGATGAATGTATTGTGTGAGCATGCGGCTATGGATTGACCGCTTCATTCGATTAGTCGCAAACGTCGGGCGTACTGCATACAACAGCTTAGCAATAAAGCGCATAAAAGTGTCTTTGACCACTTTAGTTGAATTGAGGTACACGCCCATGGTTCCCCGCTGATCGATACATGTACTTTTGTGATCGTATATAATTTGAATAATTTCCTTGACGGGGTTTCGCAATGCTCTAGCTATTCTCAAACCGGAACGCCTCAAAGAAGACAACACGGAGTGAGTGAACCAAATAATTTAAGTCCACCGATTGATGAAAGAGATTTGAAAAACAATCGTATTGCTCAATAGAAATTGTTTTGCAATACAACGAAGGTTTTATTGAAAATCAATTATCAATCATAAAACACCTTTGATTTGAAAAATTAGTACACGGTCGATGTGCTAAAGAAAAGAGTTATTAAGCACAAATACCGGTTTTTCAAAGGTATCCGTCAATCCATAACTGAACTGTGATTGATTCAAGAGATTGAATCGCCCATTGTTTCATTCGGTTGTCACATGGTTGATCTATATAATAGATCTCACATGCCACCTACCGAGAGCTTGTTTGATGTTGGCTCCGAAGGTTTTCCATCTTCACCGTGAATATGTTCACATATCACTCGGATGTTCGGCAAAACCACAAGGATAATGCGTGGGACTTAAGATATAATCTCTCTTTCCACATTGTGTGAAAGAGAGTCTTCATTGAAAGTGTCCTAATGAGATTTATTGATGATCTCGTGGCTCTAGACTCAATATGTGCATATTTGGATCCCTGTGGGAGACTAGGGAGAGGTCTCTTCTTCAATATCAACAATCTCTAAGAGAAAGTCGATAGATAATGTTGGTTCCTCATGAGAATGAAACAAGTCCTTTTAAGAGGATCTTGAGTGGTTTGTAAAGTTGAAGTGCGGTCGTCACCGGGTCCATGACGCCTTGTCTTCAATACCGATGTTACCATCAAGAGTATATGAATTGAACCCGGTTTACGCCTAAGGTTGAATAAATGGAGGGCTATTTGTTTTCACCCTTTTCTCATTCAATTCTTTTAATTCTTCAACCCCTTGATTGCTTACCGAGATTTCATTGCAAGAACCTTGTAGGGTTTGTTCCAAGACTTGCTACGCCTCGGTCCGCACTCTTCCCATATCTCACTTTTCTCCTTTTATCATCATACCTAAGGACTTCTACACTAACTTGTGGATTGTCCTGGTAGATCCCTCCGTTCTCAAGCGGATCATGGAACCAATACCTAACCTTATCATCCTTATATCACCGTACATAAAGTAAAGTTGGTCACCTATTTGGTATTGTTCATCCGCCATTGGAACCAATTGAAAACCATTTGAAAATCAATCCGGATACTTAAGATGTATTATCAAAGCATTTTGTACCGAATTGTTTTTATATTTTAGAATGAGAACTCCTCCTCAACATGTGCATCAAATGTTTGAAATCGTTTTGCACACGGAGGCAAGAGGAAGAATTAACTTCTTTGATTACCATTTTCTAAAAGATATCAACATCTCATCCCCGATCAAATCAAGTAGATAAAGTATTTTGGGGAAGGATGAGGTTTTCATACTTTTGCTCCCCTCAATATGTGCCTCAAGGTTTGAAAGGAGTTTTGCACATACTAGAGGAACCCGCACATGAGATAAATGATCACGTTTCAAATCATAGGTGTAATTTAGATGCTCCCCCTCAACATGTGAATGGAAAATTTGAAATCGTTTGTCACATGCGGGAGGATAACATGTACATCCTTGTAAAACCATTTACCGAATCCTCGCTTTAAGTCCAATTTAAATCACAAATTCTCCCCGATCACAATTATCAAATCATTTGAGATTTGTGATCTCTTATAGATTTAAATTGATTTTGAAAGCTTTTGAGGAGAATTGTGACTTGATTATGAAAGCGCTTTTAACCGATAAGGATCGGTTTTAAAACTTTACTCCATTGATAAAACATGCATGAATATCTTTTGAAAACAATTTAATACCAAATAACTTTTAATTTAATTGAAATCATTCTCCCCTCAATCAATGACATAGGTTGTTGATCGAGAGATTGATATTTTGACAAATAAGTCCGGATGATTATCAAAAATAGAGTCCGAGTTATTTTTCAAAGCGTTAGTTTTCAGCAGATAAATGTTTATAGAATCGAGCATGGAATTTTGAAAACATGATAAAGTATGGCTCGTTCTTTCTTTGAATATCGGGTTATTGCTCAAGAGACAATAAACCATTTTTCACTTTCTCTTTTTTAATTTTTTTTTTTTTTTTTTTTTTAGAATTGAACAACATCTAAAGTCCGTGTCATTCTTTGAATGACAGCACAAAGACCGTAGATATTGTCGAACCGAGAAAAGCATAACAAATTGACAATAATTTTGAAGATTTTTCAATTTTTCGTATTTTTATGGATTTTGAAGGTTTTATATTTTCTATTTGATTTTTGAAGGTTTTATAATTTTGTATTTTGTTTTTCGAATAGATATATACAAGAGATAGATGAAGATATACCTTTACTCCTCGCCTTCCTCACGAAGACGTTTGAGTGTTTCGGTTGAAGGCTTTTCAAGCCAAGACGTGGAAGAATAAACTCAAAACGCTCTCTTGGAAGAGCTTTGGTGAAGATGTCTACTAACCGATATTCGCACCTCACAAAATAGAGTTCCACCACACCTTTTTCCACTTGTTCCACGATGAAATGATGTCGAATGTCGATATGCTTTGCTCTTGAGTGTTGAACGTTGTTGCATGAGAGAGCAATAGCACTTTTATTATCACAAGATGAGGATTTTGTTGAATTCAAAGCCATAGTCGATAATTGAGATCTCATCCATAAGATTTGAGCACAACAAGATGACATGGCTATGTATTCAACCTCAGAGAGGAAATAGAAGTACTCATTTGCTTCTTTGAAGACCACTCACAAGCTTATCACCCAAAAACCGAGCACCTCGGATGTACTTGACGAGTATCTTGACACCTGCATGATCGGCATCTGATAGGTCGTTAGTGACATGTCGGTGTCCTTGGTACCAAAGACCCATATTGATGGTTCCTTGAGATACCGAAGACCCGCTTAATCGCTTCAAGGTGATTTTTAGTAGGCTTAGCTCGGTATCTAGCACACATGCAAACAATGAACAAGATGTCTGTCTACTAGTCGTGAGGTACATCGTGATCCAATCATACTACGATATTTTGTTTGGTCAATCATGATCCCCGAGTGGTCCTCATCTAGTTTGGTTCGATCAATCATGGGAGTGTCAACAGGTCACTTGAATCAAATCCAAATTTCTTTAAGATCTCGGTTGCATATTTAGATTGATTTATGAAAATGCCTCCGGACTTTGCGAAATTTGTAATCCCAAGAAAAATGACATTTGTCCCATCATTGACATTTGAAATTTTGAACTTATTTCATTTGAAAACGATCACATTCCATTGGGTCCGCCGAGGCAAAATAATATCATCAACATAAATTTGAACATGAATTAAATGTTTGCACGACTTCGGTAAACAATGTTGGATCAATCGCTCCTTTGCTAAATCCGGTTGATAGAAGAAACTTTGAAAGCGTATCATACCATGCCCTCGAGCTTGCTTTAAACCGTAAAGAGCCTTCTTCAAACGATAAACGTGAGTAGGATGCTCTTGATTTACAAATCCTTCGGGTTGGTGGCGACGAGACGACTTCTTTAAGGTCTCCGCTCGTAAATGCCGTCTTCACATCCATCCGATAGACAACCATGTTCTTACTAGCAAAGATTAGCCAAAAGATTACGATTGCTTGATTCGAGCAACCGGAGCAAAAGATTCTTCAAAGTCAATACCTTCTTCTTGACGATAACCTTTAGCTACTAACCTAGCCTTATTTTTCAAAACATCACCATGCTCATCAAGCTTCACTTGAAGATCCACTTAAGAGCAATGATCATAGCACAATCTAGAACGGTACTAATTCCCATACATCTAATCGATCAAACTCATGAATTTCATCTTGCATGGCATTGAACCAAAGATCTTCATTCATAGCGTTTTAACATCTTTAGGTTCGATCTTTGAGAGTACAGAGTTAAAGAAGCACCATAAGGCATCGTGAGCAAGTTGTTTACAGTGGATACCGGACGAGAAGGATTTCCTATGATGTTGTCTAATGGATGATCGTGAGTCCATTTTCTCGAGGTGTTCATGTGGTAGTTGTTGAGGGGTCAAGTAGCCGAGTCGATGTCACCGTAAGAAGATGGTTACGATGAAGATTCGAGAGCAAATATGTTTTCAAATGGAGCATCTTCGAGAGTAGCAAAGGGATTAACTTCATCATTGATGCGAAACATTTCCATGATGTACATTTGAAGAATGATGATTTGTTGATGAGGCAAGGATCAGCAGCAGCGCTTCTTGACTTAAAGATGTTGACACCGAGGATTGACTTCATTCACGGGAATATGAGCGACCTCTGTAGTAGGAATCGACACCTCATTAGTACTTGGATCATAAAGTTCATCAAACATAGGATCAAACAATTTCTTTAAATCATCTTCGGATGGAGGTACATATGGAATTTCTTGAGAAGAGTTTGGAACAAGGGATGAACCAATGGGACTGCTTTTGAAGTTCGGGTCCCGAATCGGTTTGTCCGAGCCATTTGACCGGTCACTCATCAAATGTAACGTGAATTGTTTCCATGATATTTCGGGTTCTTTTGTTGTAGATTCGTATCCCTTTTGTTTGGTGCATACCCTACAAATACTCCAATGTCTCGCTTTAGCTCTAAGTTTGCCTAAGTCTTGATCCTCATTAGTTGGATAACACAATGCACCAAACACACGAAGGAAAGAGATTAGGTTTTCATTGTGGACAAGTTCATATGGAGTTTTTTCGTGAACAGTGTGAATCGGGAACGATTTTGTGTAGCATGCACGGGCAATAGCTTCACCAGAGAAACATTGGAACCTTTGAGTAAATCAAGATTGTTCTAGCGGCTTCTACAAGAGTTCGATTTAGTCTTTCAACTACACCGCTCGTTGAGGAGTTCGTGGAACACTTCTTTGATGGTCGATTCCAACACTTTCATAAAATTCACTAAGTTGTTTGTTGACAAACTCGGTTCCATTGTCTGCTCGATAATTCGACGGTTTTGTTAAGTCGAACTGCAATTTGTTTGATGAGTTTGATGATGATATCGAGTTTCATCTTTTGTCCTTAAGAACTTGACCCGGTGAATCTAGAGTAATCATCAACCACAACTAACACATATTTCTTCCCAAAGATATTCGCACCTCATTGGTCCACATAAATCCATATGAATCATATGAAGAACTTACGTGATGAGTTAGTAGGTTTGGGTTTATGGGCATACTTCTTGCTTTTTCCCAATTGACATGCCGAACAAAGATGATCCTTTCCGTACTTGAGTCTAGGTAAACCTACAACTAAGTCCTTTACGGTGAGATCATTGATGGTGCCGAAGTTCGAGTAATTGAGACGACGATGCCATAACCATGACTTTGTTTTAGAAGCCTTTGACAAAGAAGCAAATTGGAGAAGACTTGACATATCTTCGATAGAGATGGTGTATAGATTTGTACCACGTGAACCTCTTAAGAGTTCCTTACCATCAAGTTCTCTAACGAAGCGGTATGTTTTCAAGGCTACTTCTAGATCGAATCGCAGACTGTGTGAGAGAACAAGTTGTGACCAAGACCTTCTACATAGTACACCACGGAGATAACACTTTTGCCAACAACATAGTCTCCATAACCCATAATAGCACCAAATGATCATTCCCGAATCTAATCGTCCCGATGAATTTGCTCACGGTTCATGAGCCGTGACCGGTCGCCATGATATATGCTTGGAACACTGAGTCCGGTACCACGTAATCGATTTGAACGATCTGCAGCTTGAACACAGACAAGAATGAATAATCGGATAATTGGGATCCCCATGCAAGAATGGGTTCCATTTGGTTAGTAACAATGGTTGGAACACCCACATCGTAAATAGAAGCATTCATATAAGAAAATAAGGCAATGGAATCATTGTGAATAGGTGCGATACTAGTGTCTCAGATAGCCCTGCTCACGGTGGTGCTCACTTCTTAAGGAATAGTTCTACCAAGAGGGCATCCATTTTCTAGTGGGCATTGTCTCGATTAGTCTTATGACCAACAGTATCCAATAATAGCCTATCTTACTAAATGTTCTTCCCGTGGGTTTCCATCGCTTTCTAACTTTCTTTCGCTTTTGCCTTTTAGCCTTCTTAGCATGAATTTTAGCATTAACAATATTAATTGGACAATTAACATCATGAGGCAAAACATTAACACCACATTCATGATTAGAAATGTAATTCAAGGAGACATCAATACAAGGTTTGCAAATAGTATCGAATTGAATTAATTACAAGACGCCTATGGCTAATCCTAGAATCAACATGATTCGTTTTATTCGATTCAAACTTAAAGTTCCTAGATTGTTCTTCATTTTCCAAAGGCACATTCTTAGCTCATGAGGTCCTATCATTCCTTGTATTGTCTTGAGACTTTGACCGCTCCCTTTAATGTCACCGATTACTCTGTAGAGGAATGGGAACATTAGTTGGTTTTACTATTCTTTGCATCACTGCTTAGATGTCTTTGGGATCCGAACTACATGCAGCACACTAAGGTTCACTTTCTTAAAACTAGAAGTCTTTGGATTTGTACTCCTAGAAGGCACACTTGAGTTCTCTTTCTTAGTATTGATGATCCGAATCAACTACTTAAAGGCACACTAAGATTCACATTCAAAACATTGGGTATCGAATGAGTATCATACTTGGCATTAGGCATCGAGCATGGAATCAGCATTAACTCTCTCACCCAAGGACTTTGGGCATATTGTGATCAAGCATTCTAGGATTTCTTGAGATCGTTTGGCATATAAGCATGCATGTCCAATTGCATTATCATGAGGTTTCTCTAACTTATCCTCTTCAACAATCTCACGCAGACATTCTAGGCAATCCTTAAGGGATGAGAAGTATGTTTGAACAACAAGTTTGTTGTTCTGAGATGAGGAGGACATATTTCACAAACAAAGCATATTTATTACAAGAGTGATCCTTTGATACACCATTCTCCCATTGGTCATTGGCATTTTCCCTTTACCCGACTCTTCGTGATTCTCAATTTCCTTTTGAAATGAAGCTATTTGTTCGTTATTTTTGTTACAGTGACCTTTATTGATTCAAATAACTCATTGAAATGACGTTTAACCTTTTCATTTCTTCTAGAAAACTTCGCTTTCCTTTTGTAATGCATTTACTAGGTTTTGAAGATGAAACGTTTGAGAATCACGAGAATCTAAAGGAGGAGGCATTTGGGAGCCCGTCATATTGTTTGTTTGACCCTTTAATTGAGAGATTTGGGCTTTCAACTTTCTCGATTGTGTTGCAATGAGCTTGAATCATTCATCACGCTTGTTAATTTGAAAAAGCGATCAAACTCGGAGCATCCGAGGATGTCTTGATATTTGAAGTTTTACATTTTCTTTAAGATGTTGATATTTTAGTTGTAAAATAAAATGCTCAACTTCTAGTTTAGAAAAATGTTTAACCAAATTATCGTGATCATCCGGTTCAATTTTCTTGTTTAGTTCGTAATTAGTTTTTCAAGCTCAATGACACGATCATGGGAGACTTTCGGGCAATAGATAATTCATGAAATTGAGAAGCATTAATAGAACAATTTGTAGCGATGAAAACACATCTTGAGCAATACATTCAAAAATCGGGTTCTCATTTAGTGTATGCAAGTTCTTCCTCTCAATCTCATTATATTTTAAGTGCTCGCTCATAGTCACTAACTTCAACTATCATTGCATCAAATTCCTTTTCCATTCCTTAATATCGTGATGTATCCCTTTTAAGACTCTCAAAGTGATCTTTTAGAAGTTTAAAGAAAGGCATGACCTCGCTTAAATAGCATTCTTTTGTTTGTTCAAAACCCTTTCCCTTCAAGAATCCCATGGGTGTGATCCTTTTCTTACAAGTTTTCTCAAAATCAACAAATAGTTGAAGAATAACATATTGACCGATTAAGATCTTGCTTTTAGTAGCAATCGTTCTAGGAACTAGATGCATTGGCGTATTGGGAGGATACACAGTTGCTTTAGGCATTTTCCTAAGGGAGGATTTGTTTCAACAATATTTTCTCGCCTTATCTAAGTCCATTTTCCGAACACTTGTTCGAGAGTCAACAATGTTTGAGGCTTAAACATGTTCGTGGAGATCCAATTCTCCTTTTTGTAGTCATGGGAGCGATAATTACTTTCTTCTCTTTGCTTTTAGGATCATTTAGTTTCTTATTCATCTTCTCCCTAGTGATTTCATCTAATTTCTTATCTTCCTTTGTGCACTCGAGCAACTAGGTTTTGATAACGCTACACGCGTCGTTCGGGGTCAAGGAAACTTCCTTTTCTTGAGCAAGTTTTATAACACCCTAGGCGGTGAACCTAATCGTTGTAGTGTAGTAATTAGGGTAAGCCACGGTATTGATATCGTTCTCTGGGGAATAGGAATGCTAGTAAGGAGTTACTACGCTAAGGTTAAGGTTGAGGAAGATTATTTTTTATCTTTTATGTTTTATGAAAATGGAAAGGTACGAATCTCGGGTATTGATTTGGGGTTGGTATTTCTACCGATTACTCTACTATTATCTAATTATCTAAACTAAGGTTGTGGGGTCTATGTCTAATTAATGTGTGCTCGTATGATAGTTTAAAGATGTGTTTACTTAAGTTGTATTACTCCTTAATTATCTCCTATTGATGGTTGAGTGTCACGTCTTATTCCTAGTCACGTTGTGAGTCTAAAGTTGTAGGGTATGCGTTTCTCCCTAACTCTTTGAACTTACCAAAGGGTCTTGTCTACAAACCCACTAGGGATTATAAACTCCTACTCTAAGGCGCTCTTTGGATGGTTTAGCCTATAACTACTCAGGTAATTATATTCTAAGGTTCACAAAGATGAATCAAGCATTAAGTACACAACGAATGACCTATCGCATTACTTGATCATTAATCAACTAAGATAAGAAACAACCAATCAATATTCAATGATTAAGTTTCATACTTCCTAAGCAAACACACAAATAAATTAGCCGGACATGGAGAACATGCAAGCATACACACAAATAATCAAAGACATAATTGAATTAATGAAGTAAAGACTTATCTTGATGTAAGATAGGGTTTAAAACCCTAAAATACTTGTACAAGACACCTTAGGTTCGGTTTTAGGTTTTACTCCAAAGACTCTCCACACAAAGACCGAAAAATTCGGATTCTATATATAAGATTACAATTGCGACGGCGTCACCTTATGTTTAGTGACGCCGTGTCGCCGCCATTGTGGTTTCGTCTTGGCCACGTTAACCTTGCGACGGCGTCACCTTATGTCCGTGACGCCGTCTCTTGACTTCGACGTCGTCTCGATTGCATCTAGGCCGCCCGAGTAGCAACGCCTACTTTTACCACCGGGCGCCGTCGCTTGAAAATACAAGTTTTGGGTTACGGCCGTCACAGAAATCTTGGACGGCGTCGCCAATAACACCGACGCCGTCGCTTCTAACTTCAAAGAATCGTGAGTGTCTCGATTTCGACTTTGGCCATTTTCTTCATATATTCGCGCCTTTTCGTCCAAATAAGTGCCATTCCAGATTTTGCCTTCACGAGACCTAAAAGTGAAAAGGAACGATATTAAGCAATAACGGATACAAAAGTAATCAAATAAGGACTTAAACGACCCTCAAATGGTACCTTTTAAAACCTTATCAAATATCCCTACACTTGTTATTTGCTTGTCCTCAAGCAAATGTGCTTTTAGCCAATTAATTTATAAGTTGGGGTCATGAAGCATTAATTCAAAGCGGTCCACAACACATATAAGCCCATAAAAGTCATAACAAGCACGGAATTACATACTAGCACCTCACATGGGGTGTTTGGATACTCACATCTCTCTCGGTGTATATATGAAAATATAACAAAATAGAAAATGGAAGATAAACACTCATTAACCGGTCCTAGTACATAGATTACCATAGGCTTGAGAATAGATCAAACATTCATCGCTTTGGCGAAGCACCTAGGAAAGACTATCAAAGAGGTCTTTAAAGGGTTGTAATGTTAGGCTTACGGTATGGAAATAAGGGTTTGGTGGGATAGGCTATTTAGTGGTGGTAAGTCAAAAATCTTTATGTTAATCAGATATGAAGAATGGCGTTGCTAAGCCAAGACTCGACACTCTAAACTCTAGATAACCAAATAAACAAACATAAATTTAAAAGATAGATGTAGGATGGTAGCAATGTATGTTTTTTTTTTTTTTTTTTTTTTTTTTTACTCTATATTTTTTTTTCTTTTCTCTTTTTCTATTTTTTCGATTTTTTTTTTTTTTTTTTTTTTTCATACACTTTTACTCTACCATCCTCTACGATAACATCAAAATACTAGGGATTTATAGGCACATCCCTACACTTGAGTTTTTATTACTCTAACACTAATTTGACCCGATTTGAAAAGATCAAAACACTTGGGGTACATTATTATGCAAACAAAGGAATTTGAATTAACGCTCCTTCCGTCATTTCATAAACTTTAACTTTTCCCATGAATCCCAATCATCCCAAAATCAGATACAAAGGATATGACTCGACTTAGCAACTTATGCAAGCAACTAGATAATTGAACTAAGGGTTTAGGGTGATAACAAACATTTGCACTAAAAGTGAGTGCATAAGGGGTAGGCTAAGGCGATTTGGGTGTATATTTGGGGTGGGGTGTAAGCAATGTTTTCATTGATATTCGGAAAAACCGAAACATCACGAGAACCGCGAAAAGGATAGGCTCGAGGGGTTAACTAGGGTATCGTGTACTAAAGATGAGTACAACGCAAAGGGTGTGGGGAATTACTCAACCGATGTGGAAGAAGTAATTATATTACGGTATCAAACAAGGGTTATCCTAATGCCTCTTATCATTTAGTTATTCCTAACTACACAAGTGTAGTCTCACTTATGATCTCGGAATGCATCACAAAACAAGTTCTAGAGTCTAATATACTACCGGTTCACACTCTAAGCATTAAAGATGAATGCTTTAATTCCTACTAATCTAAGGCGATCCTCACATTTTGGGTGGAATTTGGGTGGTAAAGGGTTTTGTGCTAGTCATATAACTTCCTATCCATGAGACGCTTATGTTAAGACTAATGGCCCACCCTATATGTCATGAAAATTTTAAATTTGGTGCCAAAATTACCCTAACCGACATTTTCTCATGGTTTATTACACAATCACAATTGGACAAAGCAAATAGTCAAGGATAAGCATAGTTTCAAAGTTCCGCTTTATTTTCCCTCCCTACACTTAAACTAAACATTGTCCCCAATGTTCCCCGAAAATATCAAAGTTATGATAAAAGAAGGTAATTAAAACGAAGAAACTAATACTCCCCGATTAGCTCGGTAGGATCCGTGTAAAGTGGTGGTTAAATTCTTTTCAAGAAGAATTATTATGAAAAGCTCCTTCCAATCTTATGTAACTTCTTCTTGACAAACTAAACCTGCACACTTGAAGAAAATAAACGAAACCTTCGTAAAATCGGCGGCAATAATATATATAAGACTCGATTTAAACTAGGATATAATGCTTGTGGAATGGATGTTTACATAATTTCTAAGAAAATTAAGACCGGAAAATTCCAAAAATTTATAAATAGTTCGAAAACGAGAAAAAGTAACTGATGTTTTACTCCTTCGGCGCCACAAAGTTGCAATCTCGACGTCGGTTATCCCGACAAAAAAAGCTCGGTCTGCGCGATTTTACGGAAAAATTTCGGAAAATTTACATCTTTAGAATCGGAAAAATTTACGCAAAACATCCATTATGACTCGATACAAGCATTTGACTCGAACAAACAAACATAAATATCTTTTAGTTAATTGTTATTCTCATGTTTACGTTTCTTTTGAAAACGTGTGTAATCCTCCCTACACTTATCCCTTATGTAAAATACCTTTATATGTAATTAAGACGAGGTTAAAAACAAAATAAAGCATTTTTACAAATTTAAACATGATGATAAACAATTAATAAAAGATATAAGATACTAACAAGCAAACAATTAAACATGGGTTGCCTCCCACGAAGCGCTTTTCTTTATTTAAGAGTCTTGTAGCTAGACTCATATTCGTGTTCTACGTTTTCTCATTACCGCCTCTTGACCGTTTCTAATGAGGGATTCCATGTTGTAGAAGTGCCTAAAATGCGCTTCTCTAAGAGTTCATCCTCTCCCCAATCGGTCCTATATTCCGATCCTAGGCTCAAGCAATCCTTATAGAATCCGAGAATCTTAGCCATAACATAATCAACACCTTTCTCCCTATCCTCATCATTCCTATAATAGACCGACAGTTTAAGTTCCTTTTCATCATTAGAGTGATGAAAACTTCTCAATCTTAAACGGCATTTGGTAAGCTATGTCATCGGTCTTATTCTTGAATCGCACTACTCCCAACGAGGGGTCATAGGTCATCCGGTGCTTTCTATGAAAGGTTTTCCTAGAATAACATGGGATAAGCTAGGGTCTATGGCCGTGCTAATATCATCCACAATTATGAAGTCCGTAGGAAGCGTGAAACTACCTACATAAACAGCAATCCCTTAACTCTTCCAAGAAAATTGCAACTAACATTAGGATCATTGGGGTCTTGCCTAGTTGGAATAGGCTTCTTCAATATCCAATTGTAATAGGTGCTAGTCATTATGTTGATTGGGGACTTGCGATCAATGTAGGCTTTTGCCACAAAAAGGTGTCCTATGACACATGGTATATTAAGATTCCAAGGGTTCCCAAACTTAATTCGAGGACTTTTCCTAACATACATGTGACGGAGGTCACGCACTAAAGTGAGGGTGGCGAGATAGTTCTTCTTCCGTAGGAAATTTGTTGAAATAGTCAATGTCTACTTCATCTACTTCCTGGGTATTTCCTCATCCGCAGTGTATAATCCTCTTCGTCATTTGTTTCATTAGGTTCAACTAAGGCGATGGCATTGTGAATTGGACATGCTTAGTTAGCTTGCTTGGATCCTTAATCTCTATGCCTCGAAGGATCGGGAGTTGAGATAGCACTAACCTTCTTATCACTATTAGCTATGGCTTTCAAAAGGTTGTCTATTTTCCTATCCATCTCGGCTTGTTGATGGTTAAAGCGGTCCCGAGAGCTTGGCCATTGGGTTTCTTGGGATGCAACTAGGTTTTGCAACATCCCTTCGACGCTTTGTTGGTTAGGACCGTTAGGTGGGGTCCATGAGAAATCATTATAGGTGAATTCTTTGGTTTGTCCCCGAGAGAAGTCGGGCTTGTTTTTCCATGCTTCACGGGTTTCATTGAAATTCCTAGGTCCGGGTGTTGTAGGAATCTTCCTCCCGTTCCATTAATACGTGAGGATGCGTAGTCAACGGAAGCATGTTCTGGGAGCGAGTGCTATTGCACAGTATTATGAGGATCACAACACGGCTCACACGAGGAAGAAGCTTTGTTCACATGGTGTGTAGACTTAGGATTTTCGTAGGAACTCATGAGGAATTTAACTTGATCTTCAAGTTCGATCATCCTACGGTCGGAAGGAGGCAAGGAAATTGCCTTGACGGTTTTGGGCACTCACGGGGTCATCCCAACTTTCGTTGTCATAGAGGCGAGGTCCTTTATTATTTCCCATGATTCTTCGCGGTGAGATCACTAAGTTTTCCACCGCCGCTTGGTCAATGGATCGCTTAGTGGGGAAGTTGACATGATCATAAAAGATTTGGACTTGGAGCCAAAGATCAATGCCGTGATGAGGGACTTTATGAAGTAAGTCCTTGAATCGGTCCATGCTTCGTAGAGAGATTCACCTTGACGTTGTTGGAACATCAAGATGTCATTCCTAAGCTTAGTGGTTCTCCCGGTGGGAAAAATTGAGCAAGGAAGCGAGAGGTAAGATTATCCCAACTTGAGATGGAGCCAAGGGAAGTCGCTCAAGCCAATTACTAGCTTGGTCCCGTAGAGAGATTGGAAGAGACGCAGCGCGTGGTCTCCCGAGTAGTAGCATCAAGGTCGATGGAATCGACGATTTTGAGAAATCCTCGATGTCGATTTGGATCTTCGAACGAAGTCCATGGAATGCACATCCATTTTGCACCAACCGGATGGTGTCGGATCGCAGGCCGTAGTTTGGGCTTGGTCGGGAAGCTCAATGGTGTTCCTATAGCCTAGGTGGCTTGGTCTTGAGTATTCACCAAGAGTACGGGCTCTTGGCGGGTCATTTGGTGGTGGGTTGATGAATGGTAGTGGGTTATCACCTTCCATGATGAAAAGTGATGGGGTTACGAACAAAAGTCACGAAGAAGGGGATAGACTAAGAAAGCTAAAATTGAGAAAAAGTTTACTTGATAGGAATCAAGCAAAGAAACCTAAACGAGGTGGACTACTAACTAGCTATTCTATTCCCGGCAATGCCAAAAACTTGATAACGCCACACGCGTCGTTGGGTCAAGGAAACTTCCTTTTCTTCGAGCAAGTTTTATAACACCCTAGGCGGTGAACCTAATCGTTGTAGTGTAGTAATTAGGGTAAGCCACGGGTATTGATATCGCTCTCTGGGGAATAGGAATGCTAGTAAGGAGTTACTACGCTAAGGTTAAGGTTGAGGAAGATTATTTTTATCTTTTATGTTTTATGAAAATGGAAAGGTACGAATCTCGGGTATTGGATTTGGGGGTTGGTATTTCTACCGATTACTCTACTATTATCTAATTATCTAAACTAAGGTTGTGGGAGTCTATGTCTAATTAATGTGTGCTCGTATGATAGTTTAAATATGTGTTTACTTAAGTTGTATTACTCCTTAATTATCTCCTATTGATGGTTGAGTGTCACGTCTTATTCCTAGTTGCGTTGTGAGTCTAAAGTTGTAGGGTATGCGTTTCTCCCTAACTCTTTGAACTTACCAAAGGGTCTTGTCTACAAACCCACTAGGGATTATAAACTCCTACTCTAAGGCGCTCTTTGGATGGTTTAGCCTACAACTACTCAAGTAATTATATTCTAAGGTTCACAAAGATGAATCAAGCATTAAGTACACAACGAATGACATATCGCATTACTAGATCATTAATCAACTAAGATAAGAAACAACCAATCAATATTCAATAATTAAGTTTCATACTTCCTAAGCAAACACACAAATAAATTAGCCGGACATGGAGAACATGCAAGCATACACACAAATAATCAAAGACATAATTGAATTAATGAAGTAAAGACTTATCTTGATGTAAGATAGGGTTTAAAACCCTAAAATCTTGTACAAGACACCTTAGGTTCGGTTTAGGTTTTACCCAAAGACTCTCCACACAAAGACCGAAAAATTCGGATTCTATATATAAGATTACAATTGCGACGTCCACCTTATGTTTAGTGACGCCGTGTGTCGCCGCCGTTAGGGTTTCGTCTTGGCCACGTTAACCTTGCGACGGCATCACCTTATGTCCGTGACGCCGTCCTCTTCGAAACCGACGTCGTGCGGATTGCATCTAGGCCGCCCGAGTAGCGACGGCCTACTTTTTACCACCGGACGCCGTCGCTTGAAAATACAAGTTTTGGGTTACGGCCCGTCACGTAAATCTTGGGACGGCCGCTAATAGCACCACGCCGCCGCTTTCTAACCGACAGAATCGTGAGTGTCTCGATTTCGACTTTGGCCATTTTCTTCATATATTCGCGCTTTTCGTCCAAATAAGTGCCATTCCAAAGATTTTGCCTTCACGAGACCTAAAAGTGAAAAGGAACGATATTAAGCAATAACGGATACAAAAGTAATCAAATAAGGACTTAAACGACCCTCAAAATGGTACCTTTTAAAACCTTATCGGTTTTTGTCTAGGTTTAAGAATCTCATTGCCATCATAGATCACACTTTGAGCCGCTTGCTATCTTCCGCACTCGGGGTTGGGTTTATCTATGATGGGAACACTATGCTTATCGCTTAGAACTCTATGCTTAGTGATCATGTGAAAGCGATCTGAATGGTGTTCCTTGTATGTACAACTTGTTTTCAAGTTTGTTTTTCAAAGTTTTCGATTAGAAAAACCTCAAGAGTTTTGATTCCTTTGCATTAAATTCTTGCTAAGCATTTTCACATTTTCTTGAAGTTCTTGTTTACGCTTAGCGCTTTTAGAAAGCTTTTCTTGCAAGGAATTTAATTCTTGTTTTAATACTTCTTCTCTAAAATTACTTTTCTAATGATTATACGCACTTGGTTATCCATTTCCTGCTCACGCGTGTGGTCAACTCAAATTTTGCACGTTGTTCATAAATAGCAACACGTTCTTTATAGGCATTTAGTTCGAACTTTCGGAATCATCGAGGGCACATGCAAAGTGTATTCATCAAAAACATAGACATTGTTGATCGCAAAGATGCATCACTTGGTACAACTTCACTTTCACTTTGTTTCACATATTGATCATATGGGACAACATTGATATTACCCATATTTTCAATATTTGATTCAATAGTTTCGATTGATTGTACTTTGTCATGCATCCTTTGCACATCAAGATCATCGTATAGTTTTAATACCTACGAGATGAGTTTGTCTTTGGATGGGCCACTTGTGGTGAAGAAGAGACCTTGGGAGAAACCATTGGAGAAATGCTAGCCATAAATATTGTGTGTGCAGAGGTCCATCATCCACATCGAGTCGTATGCATCACAATCGCCGACTTGAAAGGCATTCGATGATTGTGACATATCTCCGAATAGGTTTGCTCATCCACATCTCGCATCATAGGTCTTGGCATTGCCCTCAAAGAAGAAACAACAATTCCTCTTCATCCAAAGCGGACCATTATCCCGAGCTTGTACAAGCAAAGATCTTATATCCGGTAATCGGCGATTCGTGGACGTTTTGGAGATGTGCGGTTCCTTGCAATGTGTCCCTCACCACCACGCTTATAACATTTGATCGGCTTAGCTTGACCTTGATTACCATTCCTTCCTCGATTACGATTACCAACATAACCTCTACCAGCTCCGCCTCTTCCCCGATCATCTTGTCTTTCCCGAATCGGTAGCACCACGATCCTCCCATCTTTAACAAGAGCTTGATTGTGTGGGTTAGATCTTTGTCGAGGTTGTTGTTGGTTTGTGGGAGAGAATTCATGTTTTGACTAATCGGAAGAGCAAGTTGATTAATGATGTTACCAGCGTGTGCATCGGATCGACTTGTTTGAACATAGGATCGGGAATGAGTTTGTGATTACCATTACCCATGGGTATGACTTGTGAGGCTTTGGTTGTGATTCCGATGTTTGAGTAGAAAGCGGTTGAGTCATTAGATGAGCTTGTCTCTCCCTGGTTGGTTTTGAACCGATTAAGAATCATTTTTCAAACATAGCATGTCTCTCATTACGAAGGAGGAAGGCATAGAGTTGCTCATAGTTTGTATTCTTCAATCCTTTAGTGAGCTTCACGGAGGTGACAAACTTGTGCCATTCGGGATTCATGTTGTTCACAAATTTTGAGTTCAATTTGAATGTTAGGCATAGTCATTCGATGTTCCTCATATCATTCACCAACTTATGAAATCTCACATAGTACTCATAGACACTCTCATCCGGTTTCATCTTGAAGTGTTCAAATTGTCATAGAGTTGTGATTCTCTGTCTTCCATAGTTAATTCGAACACCGAGAGAAGCATATTGACATTATCCCATCCGCCTTTGCTTCGTTGTTGTGATTGATCGACTTGTAGATGTCTTTAGGAAGACCTTGAAGAACAATATTAGAAGCCCGATATCGACATCGAATCTCTTTTCTCCTTATCATCAAGCTCATCATACATCTTTGGTCCGTCCATTCAGTAAATCGTAGTTCCATCTTCAAGAAGATCAAGTACATCTCTAGTCGTCTCAACTCGATACGGTCCTTCATCAATGGATTTGAGAATGTTGACACCATTTTCCTTTCCAAGACAAGACAATCGATTCGTTGAGCCCAAGAATCGTAGTCGATTCTGTCAAGCATGGGTGGACGAGTATCTCGAACCACCGCTGAACGCCCTCGACAACGATGGAGATGATTGTAGAAACGTTGGTAGACATGATGACAAATTAAACGGGATTTTATAACTCTTTGATTAAACCGGAAATAGATTCTTTCACGGATTTTACTAAATCAAGAGAAACCGTAAAGAAATCACCCAAGTCGCTAGAAAATTATGCACCAAGTCGCTATCTTCTAATTCGCTATTCCACCAAGTCGCTAAAGTCCCAAGTCGCTAAACAAAAACAAGTCGCTAAATAGCAACTCGCTAAGTCTCTAGTCGCTAGCAAAATTTTGGCAAATTAATTGCTAAGATACAAGTCGCTAAGGAATCAAGTCGCTAAATAGCAACTCGCTACTTACCAAGTCGCTAACACTGTCATTACCGTAGTGGAGCATCCACTACTTGTATTGTTAGTCGCTAGGCCTAAGTCGCTAACTCCACTAACTGTAACTCGCTACAAAATGTAAAGCAAGTCGCTAGCAAGAAAGAAACCGTAGGTCAAGTCGCTAGCAAGAAAAACATCACAAACATCACTTTTCAATCCAAAACAACCCAACCAAGATGATTCAAGCTACCAAATGAAAACCTAAACACTTGTGATGATTCTAAACATAAAAGTACTAACAAAATCCAAGCTTTAACACAAGAAATCAACCAAATGATGCACAAACCACTAAACTTTTCAAACTCAAAACCACCTAAAACCACTAGAAATCCAAAGATGTGCAAGATATGATCTAACCATGGCTCTTGATACCAATTGTAGGATATTTAATTTCACACACATCAAACCATAACACAAAGTAGGCGATAAGTGGAATTCTAGAGAGAAAGTTAGAGGTTTAGGGAACTTAGTGAGAGAAAGTGAAAGATATTATTATGAGCTCCAACTCTCTACCTTGCAAGGTGAGAGTATTTATAGTCTTACATAAAACGCCAAACAACGGGTCAGAGATCGGGCATACAAGGGTAAAGACCGTCTCGTCCTCCACGGTGTTACTTAACTAAATACTACTTAGCTTAAAATAACTACGACTACGAGCTTTCTAACGATTACATATACTTGAGGTGACCGACTCTTTAATACACGGAATTTCTAATTCCTAACAGGAGATGAAGCAATCATGTCTTGCATTGAGATTGTGTAAAGACTTGATGTGCGTTGACCCGGACATAAGATCGTTTCCTTGTAGATCACGAATGAAACAAGTTTTCTCCTAAAAGCAACTTCCAAATCTCCATCACAAAATTGACCGATCGAGAAGAGATTGTGACCGAGACCTTCCACATAATAAACTCGCTAATTTCGATGTTGCCATTGATGTAATCTCCGTAGCCCATGATAGTCGCAAAGTGATCATTTCCGAATCTGACGAAGCAATGAACTTTGCAATAAAGTTTGATAACAGTTTGAGATTGTCATCATGTGTCGGGAACATCCGCTATCAACAACCTGGAGGATGATCAGATCACCGCATTCAACATGCATTTACACGGATGGAATAGAGTAGATGTGGAACCCAAAGAGTTAGAGGGTTCCGATGCGGATATAGATGAAACACACATGTTCATAATTTTAAGTATCCATGTAAAGCCAAGTGTATTATGTAACCATTTCGCCATCTCCAACTAGTCTTTGCTTTAGTCTTAGTGAATGCACTAGGTGGTACTACGATCCTTGGAAGTGATAATGGAGCGATAGGGACATCAATGCTTTTCTTAGAATCTAAAGAGGCGGTTTACCAAGCACGGACTTAGAAGCTTTAGTGGGCCTAGAGGTATTCCGTTTAGGATTCCGTAAACGAGACAAGATAGTTTTAGCAACACATTTATCATGACAATCGAAAGCATACTTTTACGACATATAACACAAGAAGCTTGGACTTAACATCAAAAGTACTTAAAGGTTCAAGATTCGTTACATCACTTTTTCCATTACATTTGTCGATGCAATATCTAAAGTGGGAGCAACTTGAGTTTTATTCAAAGTCCTAGGTGTTCTTCTACTTCAAAGATTCTTTATTGTTCTTTTCTTACGTTGCAACTTCCTATTCTTCCTTGTATTGCTCCTAGGTGAAGTGCGAGCGCTTGGGAAAAGAGGCAACTATTCTGTTTCGATGAGGGAAGCACATTAGTTTCTTGTGGTTTGTCATGATATGTTCTAGAGTCATTTTGAATATGTTTTGGTGCGATTACATTTGTGTTACTATCCCTATCTTGCTTAAGTAGCACCAACTCGCTTTAGATCATGGATTTTGTGTAACAAATCTAGATTTTCGAACAGTGAGTCCTTCTCGTTGTAAAACATCTTTGGTATATGCCGATGATTATCAACATCTTTTGATCGCTTAGCACGAGTCTTTTGAGTAAATCAAATATGACGCTATATTCCTTTTTCACTTTTGAAATTTCTTGTTCATATTTTGAGATTTGACACTTCAAAGACACATTTTGGTCATCCAGTTGCTCAAGTTTAGGACAAAGAGTTTTGGTATGCAACTGGTTGATCTTGTTTTGCAAAGCGAGTTCACGATTATGACAATCTTTTTGACACCATTGAAGACGACATTTTGCGTTTGAAAGTTCGTTTAACAAACGTTCATTTTCATCTTTTAAAGACTTGATTTGTGACATAGTATCAGTATTCTCAACAATTTCAACAGATACAACAATATCAGCAGAGATATAATGAAATGCATATGCAAAAGAATGTAGTAACACAACATTATGGATATCAGCAGAGATAACATCTTCCAAGAGTCGATCAACATCTTTTCGTAACATTTTCTTTTTACGTTTTGTATTTAAAATTGATGTTTTTGTTTGTTCGAAAACTCTTTTCATAAGTCCAAGCTGTTTGTGAAAATCCCTTTCCCAATAAATAGCACAATTTTTCAAATTTTGGACATGAGGTAAAATTCTTTTCTCAAGAATATCTCTTTGTGCACGCAAAGAAAGCGATTGAAAATGTTCAACTTTTATTTCAGAATGAAATTCAATTTCACGTTCCAAAATTTTGATGTCCGAAATGAATGTTTCAAAATATTTTATAACTTTACATTTTTCGGCTAATGGTTTTATTTCACTGAGTGAAGGTAAAGGACCATTAATTTGTACAGTATTGGAAAGGGGACCCTCAGAAGTAGGTGTGATAACCCAAGGTGTGTTAGAAAAATCCTTTTGTGCAACGAAAGTGACGGCTTTTGAATAGTTAAATGGTTTGTTATAAACAACATTTTCTAATTTTGATCGACTCTCGTCTTCTGCATCTAATTCCTCTTGACGATTATATTCAACAACACTCATAATGGAATCATCAACTCTATGTTTTGCATTTGTAAACTTGTGGATTTGGTTTGAATGCTCGTTTGAAAACTTAGGTTTGTAATCGCAAGATTCGGTCCATATCCATTTGGATTTGGTTTAAAAGTAAACTTTTGAATCGTTGTGATTGATTCACCATGTTTATAAACAACGATTCGAAACTCTTTGATTTTGTTTTGTAAGTCAACAATTTCCTCAAGATAGTCATCTATTCGTTTCGTGGAATGCTTTTGTACTCGTGAGAACTGCTTTTGACAAGTTAGCAACTCGAGACTTGGCTTTTTGAGTTTCCAAGGTAAGAGTGTTAAGTTGTTGTTGATGATCATGTTTCAGTTGTTCTGTTTGAGACAACAAAGCATTCTTGGATGCGACTAGATCACGTAGGTGTCGTTCTAATGATTTTTCATTTTGATGAGATTTAGCAAAAGCGACTTCAAAACCTTGTTCACGTTTTTCTTGAGTTTTGAAAACGTTGAGTTGCCTTATTAAGCATTCATTATCCCTAGTTAACAATGCATTTTTTTTCTTTTAACTGCTTGCAAATTTCCAATCGAGATTCTTGGTCTTTAATTAAGGTCATGAGCTCAACTTCTAGATGAGATGAAGGTTCATCTTGTTCAACGTGAGTCTCAACATGATCATTAGTCAGATCCTCAAGTATAACCACGGAGTCAACTTGATTATCAATGGTAACCATAAGGTCATCTTGATCGTCCAATATAACTACGGGTCTATTTGATTATCTTCGAATGAGATGTAGACGGCGCATGTTGAACACTCGATCCTTGTCGGATGTAGATGTTGGTGAGATATCGATCATTAATGAGTAAAGTTTGATCCAAGACCGAGATAAGCCGTCGGTGTAATACACCGGCCCGTGTCACTCATGTGGAGAGCTTGCATGTGCCATCAACATCACCGATGCATTAGCCTGCAAGTCCTCCATGTCATCATCGAATCTGCATCCGCCATGAAGCTATGTTCCTTGTTGGTAAGAGTTCCACCACTTCATCCTCGAGAGCCAAGAGTAAAGCCTCTTTGTGATAAGCACCGCCTCTTGTCCTCGGCATGGGGCATGCATTAGCCGATGACCTTCTCATTACGCTTATAACAACAAAGACCATTAACCACATTCTCGCAAGTACCTGTTCAACCACTTGAGCCCTTTGTTGTTGTGGAGCACCCATGTTATTCCTTCCCATTGTATTAAACCCTTGACCACCGCCCATCGACGAACATTACCATGATTATGAACTTCAACACGTCCATTGTTAACAACGGCTGATTTCTTGTGTTAGATGAGGTACGAATGCGATTGTTGGATTTGTTAGAGTATCGGCGGAGGCTCTAGCAATCATGACAAACCCTTGTTGCAATGCATCGAAAGCTTCGCATCTTCATTGGATTCACCGTAAAGTGCTTGATCATTGTTGTTGTTGTATGGAACCAATTGATTTTCTTGAGATTGTTGCTTTGATTGATCATATGGGGTGATTGTTGCGATTGGTTGGCGAGCAGGGTTGTGGGGATCGTGAGTACATTTTGTGAGGTCGGGAATTGAGGATAACCGGCTTGAGCCCACAATGCTAATTGTTGATTGTCCGAGAGTGAAGGTGAAGCGTGTTGTCCACGGATAGCTCTTTCTCTCGTCAACTTCTTTTTGGTGGGGCTTCAAATAGTCGACAACAATCCGTATGAAGCATGATGAAGATTCTTAGCTTGCGGGATGAAAATGACATACTTTTCCTAATCGGGACCAAGACTACTCAGAACTTAGTGTTGACAGACAATTCTTGGCATGATGATGTTGTGTTTATCCAAGTCATTGATGATGTCGAGAGCGATGATGATATGACTCTAATGTCTCTCGGGTTCAATCATGAAGTGTTCATAAGCCAAGTAGATTTTGGATTCCATGTCTTATTGATTGAGTGCGATTGCCTTCCATGAGAAGATGAATATGTTCCCACATTGCTTTAGCGATCTTTTGAGCATCAACACTTGAAGGATTGGATTGGGTAATCCCAAAGGATGTATTGCATTGCTAGCTCATCGACTTCAAATGTAGAAGTTCATTAGCGGTGAGGTCGAAAGAGTTGCAATGTTGGTGACATCATCTCTTGGTGGAGTAGCATTTGGATCTCCGGTGTAATGACAAGAGCATCCGAAATGGACCTTCCATGATTACCTTCTTTAAAACTTTCCATGTGGCTTCTTTAGATCACGTAACCTAAAGAACCTTATCACCCATTGATCATAGTTTTCGGAGTGAGCATTGGAGGTCTATCAAGTGATCCCGCCTCATGAATGGATTGTTGGCTACTTAAAGCTTCACACATCTTTGCAAACCAAGACGGTTCCTTCATAGTATTCCTTGATGGATGTTGATTGTAAAGTTTGTGTAAGGTTGTACTTGAAGACTAGGTGGTGGTTGAACCATTTGGGGTGGAATTGCTCCTTGTTGTGGATAATGTTGTTGGTTAAATTGGTGTTGATAAATTTGTTGTTGTTGATTGAATTGTTGATGTTGTGGACTGAGTTGTTGTTGTTGTTGTTGATTATACATGTAAGGAAAGTAGTTAGAGTATGGTGGTTGAGACATGTTGAAAACTTGTGTTGTAAAATGGATCGTTGTAGTCGAATGAAACGTTGTTGATGAAGTGTCCTTAGCGTGAAACCAAGTTTAGGCAAAGTAATACTTAGGCGTAACCAAACTTACGCGTAAAGCAATGTTTACGCGTAGGATTAGCTTCTGGCGCTGAAGAATTGAGAAACACAAAGATTAGGCGAACCGAAAGTTAGATGTAGAAAACTTATGCGTAAGATTAGCTTATGCGCAAGACAATGCTTAGGCGTAAGAAAATGCTTAGGCGTAAAGAGTTCTACGCGTAAGGTTTAGCTTATGCGTAAAAATTAGGGTTTTGCCCAAAAATCCTTTCACTAATCTTAGTGCAAAAGATATCCAAAGTCGAAGTGTTTTCAGGCTTATCCAAGCAAGAATACACTGAGTAAACCAAGAAAACTGAAGATCAAGCCACGGATAGCTTACGCGTAACTTTAGGGTTTTGTTACGCGTAAAACTTAACCAAAACGGATTTTTTAGCCCAAAGAGTTTCTAAACCAGATTTTTGTGATGAAACAGCTTCAATATCACCAAAATAACACAAAAGTGTGAAACGTGATGATCCAAAACTTGTAGACACGTTATGCGTAGAAATGAACACACGTTTAAAATCAAGCTTAAAACCAATGAAATACACGTAAAGTTCGAAACTTTTTGCCAAAAACATAAATTTTAACACCTAAAAACCTTGAAAGTACAAGAATCTTGGATTGTAAAGTATAAAAAATGAGTTTTTATGCGTCAGAAAGTTTATGAACCGAGAGTTACGCGTAATACAAAAAAACTTCAAAAACAAATTCTTTTCACCCAACTATTTGGCGATTGATACCACTGTTAGGTCACTATGTTTGTAACACAAGCATCAATATTAGAAATAAAGACAAGATGATCGGATGAACACTACCAAACACACACGTATGAATAAGATAGAAAGGTTATGCGTAAGTGTATTGATAAAATGAACAACCAACCCTCAAGTGAGGGTTTACAAGATTATTTATAAGAGGGAACTAGGGCAACACACCAAGTTCCCATCCTTTCCTTATTGGGCTTGGCATAGGCTCATGGGCTTTCTACATGAGCCTAGCCTTTATTACTAACATAAAAGCCATAATTAAGCTAACTATTACATATTAATTACTAACACTTGAATTATAGTTTAGGAGTGATTCCAACAATCTCTAGTGGGTCATGGGTTTTCGGAGGGGGTACCAACTAAGCCAAAACCTTTGGTAATCATACTCGGCTATCATCCGGTTTTACTATCATGATCATACCCGACTATCATCCAGTTGTAATATCATAACTATACCCATCTATCATCACGACTCTACTATCGTAACCTCACCCGGCCATCATCTGGTTCTAACACCTTGTCAGCTGAAGAAACTCTTGTTGATGTCATGTTATTGTGATGTTGTTGCTAACTCTTCTCCCCGATACCAAAGCAATGTCAAAAGTGATTTGACAAAGGGAAGAAACCAAATTCCCAATTAGCAAATATCATATAAGTTACTTCCTTATGGAACACTTCTCCCCCTTAAGATCATCCCGAGCTAGATTATTCTGAAGACGTTTTCGGAATTAAGTTTGACATGTAGTTTCGAAAGATGATATCGGTGAAATATGTGGTGTTTTTATTGTTGTTGCTTTAGTAATTATAGATGTTAGTGATGGTGCAGATTGAGTTGTTGTTGTCGGTGTAACTACATGATTTGATGTTGCTATTGTAGTTAATATGTGAGTAGGTTATATTGTTAATGATGATTTATTGGTAACAAACATGGACCATTTAGACTAACCAATTAACATACAATTTGAAACTACTAGAGAATCAAATGTAAAACCTGAGTCAACATTGGCATGATGATACACTGGCAGGATTTCCAGACAATCCTCGTGAAAGATCTTATAGATTACCATCATATAATTTTGATCTCACTACGTCAGTTCTGGTTATATCACAAAAGACATAACGTTAATATCTGGATCATATAGATTACTACTACCAGTTAACACTTGCTGAAATAAACAACTAAGTGTCATACGTTCAGTGTTGGGGTGATGTTGACACTAGTAGGATTTCTTTGGACGATCCTGCGAAAGATCAACATTTCTCACCACATCGCCTCGATGAGCTATTAATGCTTGATATTTCACGAACACATGTATCACGTAGATTACTAGTTTACACTAGTTAAATCTATAAGGAATCAACTAAGTGGCCAACTTTTAGTGTTGTGGTAGGACTTTCATTCAATCATCATGGAAGGTATCATTATGAAAAACACACCATAAGTACACAGGGGTCCACGAAAAAGTACACGGGGATCCACATAAAAGTACAGACAAGTATACTTTTATGTGGATCCTTGTGTACTTTTGGTGTACTTATGATATGCTTAACTTGTGCCCCGAGGGCACAAGTTAGAAAATCTTGTACAATTTTTATTGTTGATGTATTTTACAAATGTATGTTTGTGTCCTAAAGATATTTTTGATTGAATATCATTTTGGTTCTAGACTCGATTTATGCACTTTTAGTAAGTAGTAACCAACGCAAATTGTTCCTTGTTTCAATATCAACAATCTTAGAGTGAGAAGTCGATAGATTATGTTTAATCTCCATGAAAATGAAATAAGAACCTTTCGAGAAGTACCTGAGTGGCTGGGAGTGTTTGTACATTGTATCACTGGGTCTATGATGTCTGTCTTTAATACCAAAAATCAACTTTGTAATATCTGATAGATTATGTTTTAACCCGATGTCTATCCTAATGTAGGGAGGATTTTCATTTGTTTTAGGGGGTGTTTGAGATTTGCTTACTGAAAAAATATTATAGGTTATGAAAACGGATAATAACGTGATTTTTAAATATAGTATTTAGATTTGATTATGTTATTTGATATCGCAATAAACGAATAATCAATTTTTTTGTGTTTGACAAATCTGATTATCCAACAACTTAAACGTAAAATGATCAAAATAGTCATTATTTTTAATTTAACTAATAATAACTTATATTTGATAACTAATATGACAATATATATTATATAGTAAACCGCAAAATTGTCCTCAGTTTGGTCAAATGCGAGGTTTCAGTATATAACATTTCGAAAGACAGCACCGTCATCATGGGAAACTTTAAATTGCAATTTTCGTCCTTGGTTTGCTCTTTTAACAAGGCCATTTTAGTCGTTTTACTTTGACAAAGATGAAACCACAACCCAAGTTCTCACATGAACGATACCGTTTCGAAAAGCTTAACGACGAAACCCGCAATTTAAATTTAATTACAAGGACAATTTTTGCAATTACTCTAAATTATATAATCACACTACATGAAATTCAATAGGGCAAGCCCAGTGGGCTTTTGCTTTTAGGGTTACACTTTCAATTTATATATCTTCTTCCCCTGGTTTCTATCCGCCACTACACTCATTCATTTGCATCTCTTATCCCTACCGCAAACTCCCTTTTTTCTTTTATGTTGATAATAGATATTGATTCAGTTATGAATAGTTTCTACTTTTATGTCTGCTGGTCCATTTGTTTCCATAGATCCCAATCATCAATTTCATAATTGTTTCTGGTAGGAATTGGGATCTGTGGAAACAAATGAACCTGCAGTTTTAAGGTTTTCTCACATATCACAAAAGGCCCTATCAACATTCAGGTAGCTAAATGTTTAATCTTACATTGATTTGTGATTTTTAAGTATTTTGTAAGTTAGTTATTTCATATTGATTTCTAGTAGTATGTTTTTTCTGGGTATCTTTTATTGGGTTGTATGATTATGATTTTTAATGATTCAATAGATGTATTGTAGGGGGTGTTTGTTTAAGCTTATATGTGGGCTTACGAGCTTATTTGGTTTCTGTTTAGATATCATAAGCCCCAATTTTCCGGCTTATTTGGTTTCTGTTTAGATATCATATAATAAACTTATATGACCCCGCAAATCTTAAAATAAGCTGGAAATTTGAGATTTATGAAATATGAGCCAAAATCAAATAAGATTATAAGCCCATATACGCTTTAACAAACACCCCTTACAAGTTATGTTATGATACTCAGTGTGATGATTTTCTGTAAAAGCTTACATTTTTTCATTGTCGATTGGATTGCTGTCTTGACAATTTTTTAATTGAGTTAATTTAAAATAATATTTGTGTTATCTTTGTTTAGTTTCTAGTTGTGGTCGGTAATCAAAGAGGACAGATATACATCGACATAATGTGGCATGCTAGTTTTGCGTGAACGAATATATGTTCTATATTTGATGCTGTTATAAGATCGGTTGTATTCATTCTCGTTTTGGAGGTATCTTGGTTTTACTAGGATGTGTTCTTCTAGACTTTGATAATATTTTTAACTTGACTATTACTGGTATTTAATTAGTTAGTATTCTTTATGGTGATTACGGATATTGTTTTACGTGTCAGTTATATGTAAGGTGATTTAGCAAGTTAGCATTTCATTATAAAAAATCCGTGCTGTTTTTATTGGACATATATTGATCTTTAAATACTTTTATCTTGATTACAACTTTGCGCTGATGTTTGAACTAGCATGAAACTTTTTTCTAGAAAGGCAACATATTATAGAGAACATTCGAAAGAGACTAAAATACAATACAAGTCGCCCCAATTCAATTACCAAGATAATTAAAAGAAAAGGGACCAAAAGCAAAAAACATACAAACGAAACAGCAGTTCTACAAATATACCAAATGAAACACTCAATTAAAGTTCAATTACCAACATGACTCTTGAAATATATGGCCATGAACTAAAGAAGTGTAAGATTCCTACTTTCACTTGAAGGCGACCAAAACAAAAATCCACGTCTTATTGGATTGGTGGAAAAAATATATGTAGTTATTCCATGAACAAACCATGTGAGAGTGCTGTCAAAACAGAATTCACAGGACAATGGCACTTGATAATGTCTCACAGCACCACTGAATCCCTATATGACAGATCCACACCTGCAGTAGCCAATCATGAGTGCAGTAAAAGACACAAAGACATCAACAAATGTCCGGACAATGTAGAAACCTCATGTTTCACTGCAGCTCAAGATCAACCCAAAAAACCTTAAACTGGTACAAAAAAGAGCACTTTGTACCCGCAGTTGTCACACATGATGCCTGAACCACACTCACTTGTCTGAACCTCACTGCATAATCTGAAAATTTGTACTGCTGAGTATCACAGACCACTCGAAGCCATTGTTGTGGTAGGTTATACACATCCCTGAGGAGATGCTTAAAGTGAAACAAGTGGAATCTGTGTTTTTTGGTGAAGGAACTGCAAGTAATACTTTATACTACCACGAGAATCTGGTTTACTGTTGCATCAAAGTTTATTCTCGTTTCCCATAATGTGCTGTGTGGGTTCATGTTTTAATAAAAGTTATATCATTTGATTTATTGTCATCATAATCGCTTTGTGGGTCGTTTGCTTGGTCACTATGGTTGTAGATACTTGCTTTACTCGAGTTATCTAGTAGGTAACAAAACACCAAAATGGTTAAGTTTTAAAATTCACTTCTAGTTCGGTGTAACAAAATAATTCCTCGTGATGGTATGATTTGTTTTGGCGAATGATTAATGGTTTGTTAGATTTAAAAAAAAAAAATGGAAGTGTTTTTTTTTTTGATGAGAAAATAAATGGTCGGGGTTTGTTCATTGGATCTTTAGAGAGTTTGCGATATATGCTGAACTTTTTCTAAATATAGGTGTTTCACTGATGCTTATTTTGATGTACTAAAAAGAAGGTATCGGCTGACCAACATCTAACCCCACATTTGCGATCTATGGTTCTTGATGTTATTAATCTTGGATCAAATTGGATTCCAAAGCAGAAAAATGTAGCCATTTTATTTTCAATACATTACCTTTTAGTCTGTTGTGTATCGTCTAATGTTGTGTTTGTATTGATATATACAGGCCAAAGCCCAGAGCATCATAGAGATCCACATTGAAACAGACGACATGCTGCTTAGACTGTGCAGTGAGCGTAGAAGCAATGACTGGTGGGTCACAAGGGAGTTTAAGCACCAAGGGTTGATGCTTTTATGATGCTATCCAAAATTTAACTAGAAAAATTATCTAGTGTATGTTTGAAGACTCATGGTTTAATAAAACTTTGGCAAGAACACAGATTTGACATTTCACTAAAACTGTGTTAATTTTGGGTACCTTCTTTTTATACGAAAATATAACATATATTCGTATGATGAGACAACCGTCTTATTACTATTTTCTACTCAATTACTCAATAAGCCAAAATTGGTTAACCGTGCGCTATTGCTCTTCTATGTTGAGGGTATCTTAAATCTTGCATTGGAAAAGTCGCAAAATCTACAAGTAAATAAAGAAAATGAAATCCTACAAGAAGAACCAGTTGAGATCAATCAATTTTTTGTCATCTTATGGTGCAACATAATATTGCTTCACTCAGTTGTGGGATAGTTCTGGGTCAAAGCATCAAGTTAATACTCATGAGTCCATGACTAATACCATGGACTCATGTCATCAAAATAGCATGGTAACAGAAACCTAGCTAATATGTTTTTATGTTCAAAAGCAACCCTACTAATATGTTTACATGTGCTAATATGGATCTGCATTGAACATGTTGTTATGACTTCTGAGATCATGAGTCATAACAATATGTTTAACCATGCGTTGGTGAGTGGCGACTTTCCAGTAAAACATAATCAACAGTATACATTATAAACAAGTTGCAACTAATATAGGCAATGCCTTACAAATATGAAGCTCATAAAGTATGTTTTACATGGGACTAGCTTCACTAATTCCTCTTCAAATACCACTACATCTAAACCAGTTGGGAAAAATACTGCATAAAAAGAATGTCTTAACTGAACCCTCAAATATGCGAGCATAAGCTCAATTTTGGTATAAATAGATATCTACTCGGTTCCACTTTCTGAGCTGCGCTGGGATCCGTTGAGTTTCTTTGAAGTTTCTCTTATAAAATACCAAGTATAAATAAACGGAAATAATCTTTGCATTCTGGCTTTAGTACTGGATAGGCCCATCCAAGTTCCCAGACGCAAACTGACAACCACACAACAAATTTAGCATCAGAATCGATGTTCAAAGACTTCAAATATAAATTTAAGAGTAAATTACACCGTTCGTCCTTGTGGTTTGCGTTGACCGCAGGAGTTCGTCCTTTGACCAAAAAGTTGCATCGTCCATCCTTAAGTGGCAAACGTTAGCTCCATTAGTCCCTCCTCTAACGGAGCCCACTAACGGTCGTTAAGTCTTGTTAACTGAGGGTATAATCGCTATTTCAACACCATAAGGACGAATGGTGAAGTTATTTTTGTCCGTTTTTTGTTTTCGTCCGCTTTCTTACGTAAGAAAAATAGACGACAACGTAGAAAACGGACGAAAACGTAAAAACGGACAAAAGTGTTAACTACACCGTTCGTCCTTGCACCGCTCGTCCCTTATGGTGTTGAAATGACGATTATACCCTCAGGTTAACAAGACTTAACGATCGTTAGTGGGCTCCGTAGAGGAGGGACTAATGGCGCATAACGCTTGCCACTTAAGGATGGACGGTGCAACTTTTTGGTCAAGGACTAACTCCTGCGGTCAACGCAAACCACAAGGACGAACGGTGTAATTTACTCTATGAAACTCTAAATTTAATGAAAGATATAGAAAGATCTGACAAAACAAAAAAGTACACTTGAAGTCGCACTTAGCAGATGAAAAAAAACTTACCTGCTCAACAATTGGATTTGTAGATGAAGTAAATTCATCCGTCATTCCTTCCCATACAACCTTTCCCTCATGAAGAAACACCAACCTGAAAGCACGGTACCATTTTGAGAAAGCCAGCAACAAGCATTATTATTGGAAATGGAAGTTAATGATGGAAGTACAAGTGGCAACCTGTCAACGGCTCTTTTAATAGTACTATGTTGGTGAGTTACAACCACATAAGATGCAATCTTTCCAGGCTTCCCGACTGCATCTTGACCTTTGCAATGGACGGACCGTATCAGATCTTCAACTACAGTAGATGCAATTGGATCAAGTCCTGCTGTTGGTTCGTCATACAAAAGCACCTGCCAACATTTTTGTTATTAAAAACTCACCTATTTTTTTTGACCCATGACCTTTTGGTCAACCTTACCAGTTGCTACAAGCGACATATAAAGAACACATAGAAACAAAAAGGATGGGTTAGAATAGGTCATACTCAAGCACTATTGTATATACCTCGGGTTCTATTGCATTATTTGTTGTATCATATATTATCGATCGTGCTAAAGCAACTCTTTTTTTCATCCCTCCAGACAACTCAGAAGGCATCCGGTCCTCAACATCCTGCCAAATAACTCAACCAAGTTAAGAAGAAACTCGGGGTGTGCATATTAGCTTATTTGGAAAAAAAGAGAGCACATTGTAGTGTTTCGATAAGCTTATAAGCTTAGGCTTATGAGCTTATATAGGGGGGGTTTAATAAGCTCCTTTCTTGTAGCTTATGGGCTTATACAGGCTAATACTTTTCACCTTAATATCATAAGCTAATCCAAACACTCAACAAAAGCTTATTAGATTATTCATCATACGCCATAATTGTGTATTAAAATTAAGCTTAAGCCTACAAAATAAACTTAGACAAACACCCCCTAAAGATTGGCCGATACTCACCTTACAATTTTTTTGTATAGAATATTATGTACAAGTACAATACGCAGAAAATAAAGGTTCTGGTGATTGTATAAACCAAAATAGAATTCTATTAAGTGAGATTTGTTCTTTACAACTTTATCACACTATTTACTAGATCAATCAAGTTAACACTTTTGAAAACAAGATCAATAACTTCTATATAAAATTATTTTAAAAACATGATATTTGAACTCACCTTTAATCCAACTGCAGCCAATGTTTCTGTAACCAGTTGTTGAATTTGATCATCCGGCATTCTTGAATTTTCGTACCTATAAAATCCAAAAAGAAGATTAGAATAAGCAATGAACATTTAGAGAGGAGAGTTGGAGGAAACTTACAATAGGAAACCAACATTTTCCCGAACTGTTAAAGAATCAAAAAGTGCTGCACTTTGAAATACCTGCATTTCACAAAGTTTGATATATAACGTTATGAGCAAAAAGAAGAAAAGTGCAAGTGTTTTAAAATCGTAAATAAGGCTCACCAGGCCAATTCTAAGTCCGGACATATCATCATCACTTATCAACCCATGTCTTCTTCTTCCTCTAATGTAAACTTCCCCCTGATCAATTGCAAAATTCAAAAATGTAAATGCAGGGCATTTAATTAAGACTATACTGAATAAACATAGAAGAGTTTAAACAAACCTTATCTGGAGCAAGGAGGCCAGAAATTATCTTTAAAATGGTAGATTTTCCAGTTCCAGAAGGACCAATGATTCCGACTGCTTCTCCATGCTTAATCTGTGAGCAATTAAGCAAATAGTAAAAGAGAGATAAAGTGAACAAAAAGGTAAACAATAATAAAACCGGTGCTTTTGAAATTACCTTTAAATTGACCCCTCTTAAAATGTGTTTTGCCCCAAAAGACTTGTAAACATTTTTACATTCAATAAGAACGTCTGTCTCGTCCTGCCTGTCTGCCTATCTAAGATATAATAGCAAATTATATCATATAGTATATATGACTAACAAGACTAGATTAATGAATCATAAGACTAAGATAAAATAAACAGAATTATTATAGAGTATACGAAAGATAGGGAATTACGTTGAATATGGTGGGGTGAAATTGTAATTCATCAGCAGGCTTAGGCTTTATATTCTGAGAAGAAGCCATACTAGCACAATATACTCTTCCACTTGCGTGGATTGAAGAAGAAGTAGAGAACTTTTTGCCAGATTTAGAATAATACCCCTCATTTACGGTTGCGGTAAGATGGTGATAAGAAGAAGATGATGATACATTTGTTCTACTTTGAGGCAAAATCAGCGATGAGCCCACTAACCAAGCAGGCGTAGTCGTCATAATGCCTCGTGTGCGTGACGGGGACCTCTTTTTATGCCAAGCGTTTTCTAAACACATAATATATCAATAGAAAGTAGATTCAGTACATAAAAAGTGAACAATATGAAAGAACTAAATGAGCCTGCTTAACCACCTAGTGCTAAAATAGTCTAGTAGAAAACAACTTAGTTGACCAAGAACGATTTAAATGTCCGCTACAAAGAATATAAAGTCAGACCTGCTAAACAAGGTAGCGAGAAAGACGGTAACTCGGTAGCACATGGAAAAGACGGTCTCACAGAAACTAATCAATAACAAATCAACAACTAATAAAATACATGTTTAAGATTGTTACTTTTTGGCATTTCTGTTACTAATTTACACACAAAGATATTTACATCTATTTGATGTGATATGTATCTGCCATGATAAATATGATGATATAAAAGAGAAAATAAAATTGGTAAACATATGCGTGTCGTCTAAACTCTACGAACATAAAGCAACCAAGAAACAGACTTTCGACTTAATAAAAAGGAAAAAACAACTAATACACGGAGTCAATCTTGACGTAAAACAGCTAAATTCCTCAAGTTCACCAATGCAGTTAATTAGTATTTTAAAAAAATTTACTACCGCTTCTAGTCACGAATTAAGTTATTTCCATGCTAGGGAATATTGAATTTGACGTAATCTGGTTAAACCGTATGATAAAAAACGAAGCAAGATTGCTCGGCTCCTTTTTCGACCAAGTCCCAAATCAAGAAACTAACTAAATAAGCAAAATAATTCGAACCCGAATCTAAACTAAGAGGGTGTTTGGAACTGCTTAATTTTTTCTGCTTTTGCTCATCTATGGGTAAAATAAGCAATTGGGTAACTGCTTATCTGCATCAAAGTATAACTAGCAACCCAAAAAACTGAAACTTGGCATCATTTTCAAGAATCCATATTTGAAACAATAACCATAATCATCATATATAACCAACAATTTAACATTAAACAAATCTTCTTGTTTTACCTCTTGTAATTAAGCTTCTGAGTTCTGAATAGCTTAATATATCTGATTTACTTCTGCTACTTTGAATGGGTTTTCATTCCAATTTCAGTTGTTGCAAATCAAATTACAAAGGAAATGATTTGATTTGGGGTAAATTAAGATCAGTTTGGTAGGGGTAACTTTTGGGTTAAAGGGATGGGGTCTTAAAACAAACACTCCCTCTATTCACACGTTTAGAATGTGTGTTTGGTGTTAGTGCTAGTGCTAGCGCGCTTCTTGAAATAAAAAATTATCACAAATCATGTCTATCATTTTTTTTAGGAAATTTCTTAAATGAACCTTTGAAGGTGTTTCCATTTTAGTAACATAAGCATCAATATAAGAAAGGAGATAAGATAGTGATCGGATGAACAAATACAAACACACACAAATAGAGATAAGGAAGGTTTATGCGTAGAGAGTGAAAGTAATGAACAACCAACCCCAGTGAGGTTATATAGAAGAAGATTTATAAGCGCAAAGAGCTGGCAACACTTCTAAAGAACCTTCCTTTCTTATGGGCCGGTCGCTCACGCTTTCTACATTCTTCTGGCGATTACTAACATAAAAGCCATATTAAGCTAACTATAGCATATTAATTACTAACACTGAAATATAGTTTAGGAGTGATTCCAACAATCTCCCAAGTGTTAGTGATTGATGATATAAACGCTGAAGGTGTCGATGTAATAGTAGCTTTGACGCCTTCGACATTCTTCTTTCTCATGGTAGAAGTGCCTTGATTCGAACAATCTCCCAAAGTAGAAATTGTTTCCTTTGAAAAGTTATGCTTTGACGCCATCATTTTCTTTGTTCTTTAGTTCTTTGTTCTTTGTGGTGAAAATGATAGTATGTTGTTGTTGTTCGCATCAGTCCGCTCGTTGCTCCAAAGGTCTCCACGCCTTTCTTCAACATGCACACACGCCTTTAACGTTGGATTTCATCGATGTAGTTCTCTTTAGTCTTTAAACTTTGTAGATTCTTTGACTTTGACGAAGAATCATTCGACTTTGTGTTGCCTTTTGAGAGAACTTCAATTAGTGATGTTGTTGGTATGAGCATGTGAAGAATTTGCACGATCATCCGCTCCCAGAGCTTCCATAAGAAGAAAACATAAGAATGGTTAGTGATAAGCGGATTCCAAGACTTACAAGTTTGAACTTCGAGCGTGTTAACGACATAGTGTGAAACACAACTCTAATTCTCATAAATGTTGTTCCCGAACCGAGTCCCATGTGAGATAACGCGATGTACCGGCACACCTACATTCTCAGATGAGTCATTTGAGGTACACCAAGCATCACCTCACGATCAGACCGCTTGAGACACACTAAGCGTAATCCACGGGAGTTACCGTGACCGCCGCCGTGGTTGTTTGATGTCGACCATGGCGGGAGTTTCCATTCAATCACCAAGATCACATATGAACCTCTCATAAATGTTCTCGATGATTGCTAAGATCCGTGAAGGACACGATAAGACATCACTATGTTTTATTGTTGAACGACAAGCGATGAATTGTCAAGTGTACCTAAGAGATCTTTGATGAATCTCGTGGCTCTAGACTCAATAGTGCACTTTGGTTTTCCGAGCGGAGACTAGTGAGAGGTCTCCTTCTTCAATACCAAGAATCTCAAGAGAAAGACGATAGTTTACGTAGGGTTCCCCGAGAATGAAACAAGCTTTTGTTGGGAGAAACTTGAGTGGCTAAGAAGGTTTAGTGCATGCGCCACTGGGTCCATGACGACTTTTATCTTCAATACGGTGTCATCTAGTGACGACCAAGAGCATATGAATTGAACCTTGTGCGCCTCTAAGTTGAATAATCTGGAGGGCTATTTCTTTTCACCCTTTTCTTTACATTTCTTTTTAATTCTTCAACTCATTCTTTCTCCTGTTCTCATATTCTCCTTTTAATAATCATACCTAAGGACTTCTAAGTACTAACTATTTGTGATGTCCTTGGGTAGATCCCTCTGGCTCTGGCGGATCATAGGACGGTTATTCCTAACCTTAGTCACCTTATAACTCCATGACTAACCTATGTTGCCACAAAACTATTTTCATGAAAATCTCTCAAAGTGTTTGTGAATGAAAAACATTTTGTACCACCGTGAGAGTTTTAAATTTTAGCGAAATACTCCCTCCACACGTGCTTAAGTGTTTAGACATAAATCTGCGGTGAGAGAAGAGCGCGACTTTGAATTGATCGACTCAAGATAGACAATCCCCATGAGACACGGTTACGCTGCATAGTTAAAGAGGTACATTGACAACTTTTGGTGACAACTAACTCTAGTAACTACCTTGAAGGTGTGGACAAACCTCGAAAGGTTGTCAAACCCGTCAAAGTTCATGTCTATCAAGAGTTCCTCGAATAGGTACAATCTACTCGGATAAGTCTAGGAAGACAAATCTTTCGATTTATGACGGCTTAGAGCTCGTCAATTCATGGGTTAAGTCTTATCACACGAAGATTCAATAGCAAATCAACATATTTCTTATCACATTAATTTTCTCCCCTCAAAATGGCATATAAATGTTATTTTTGATAACGTTTTGATATTAAATATGACCATTTCGAGTTTTGTGAGAAGATTTCCACGAAGAAAATTTTGTTGAACAAAGTTTTTAATCAAATACTCCCCCTCAACAAGTGATATAAACTTTTGAGGTTTTGGAAATCATAAGGGGAAGTACTTGTTCTTTTGAGCAAAACCTTTTAAAAGTGAAAAGTTTGATAAGTTTTACTAAAAAATAAGAAGCTTTCGCTCCTTTTATAAGGATTGTGGCACTGAAGCGTACCACATGGTCCTTTCTTTACAAGAACGGGTTGTACACTGTGATGTGTGCACAAGCCATAGTCATTAAATAATCACACATCCAAATCAATATTGAAAATGAAACAGTTTAAGGGGTACCGGAGATTCGTAGTCCATCAATAACGCCAGAATGCGAATCTGGCGAGATAGCTTGTGAGAGCAATCCGGGACGACCACCTACGAAGCTCTCCAATGTTCGAATCGGTCCCTTCAGACAACCTTTCATCGATCCGAGTGATGATCCTCTTAACATCCCTTTTCTCCTTAGAATTCCATCTCTTCTTTGACCCGATGACTTCATGTATCTCCTTTAACCGATAAACTAACCCATCCCCGACTTTCTTCATTGTGTGATCTCCAAACTTATGAAGATCTCTACACGCCATCAAGGCTATGGCGTAGTTCACTACGGTAAACTACTCCAAACGGTTTGTTGATGAGAGTGTATTGTGGAAGATGATTGATGTCGTGAAGTTCTAGCCGAGGTCCGTAAAGTTGACACGTGTTTGATACGATTCAACGGCAAGTTGCAAGTCTTCTACACGCCTCGGATCACTATGCTTCGATGAAGATGAGCACGGACTTGATGTATTCACATTGAATTTCACGAGAATTGTCTCATTCTTCCCTGCACTTGGCAAGGTACGGATCTTCAATGTCATTGAGAGACAAATTCAAAGTCCGCTTACGTAAATCATAGTCCCTTTCGCCTTGTCTTTTGACCACGATATTCTTGAGGAAAGTGTAATCCCATTTAGACGAGAGAGCTACATGCTTAATAAAGAACGATCCCTTTATCACCGACACTTCATGTTTAGACCTTGAACTGGCGGCTTTTGTAGTAGATTCTTCTGCGTTCGCCAATGGTGAATCCCATACATTGCATCGATGTCATACTGCTCCACCGCTGGCAAACATGTGAGTAGCCTTTTCCTCGATGGCTATGCGGTTGGAGTATATGACTATCGGGAACGGAAGTGTAAGTGATGTAGCGTATTTCTTTGAACCATCGCTACTGTAGAAGAAATTCGTGTCATTGTTGAAGAAGTAACGGAATGGAATCTTAGGTTAACTGTCACAATCGTTGGTAGAGGTCCGGTCCGCCGGTGTAGTATGGAGCCTTGTCATTTCGGTGAAGTCAATGTTTGCTTGTGGTTGAGCCAATCAATGTTGTTAGACATGGCTCGTGCTATATTTTCAAGATGATATTCAACTTCAATAGCACTTTCCGAGCTATCTTTGAGTAGTTGAAAAGCTTCATTCTTGATGCGTTTTAACTCTGACTTGGTCATCTTCTTCACCAAACTTTTCTTGGAGTAACTTAGCATGCTCCAATGTACGACCTTCTACCATATCTTGATCATCGCAGTATGGAGTAGCATCAACAAGTGTAAAGAACCACCATACTCGGTGTCATCTTAGTCTAACCATGAGACGACATCAGCCTTAGGCGACTTCTTCTTCTTCTTCGCCTAGATGAGGATGCCGGTTTCTTTGTTGAAGTGGAAGAGGTGGGTTGTTGTTGGGGCTCAGGACTTCCTCATCGTCACCACCAATGTATTCGAAATGATCACCGGTTTTCTCTGTCTGGTGGTGACTCGAGTCCCGAGGTTTGTCGCCAGGAAGAGCGTGGAGGATATCGTTGTTGAGATGGAGTCCTTTGGGGTGGAGGTGGCATGGAGGATGATTCACCGCTTTCTTGAGCTTTAGGCTCTTTATCTTTATCTTTATCCTTATCATCATCGCCTCTTGGGCGCTTAGGCCTTTCACTTGCTCCTTGCATGAACTCTTGAGTTGATATTCCAAAGAGTGCCTCAAATAGTTTACTTTCATCGAGGTGAAAGTTGCGGATCGTTGAGACATTTGTAGCACCAACTTGAAATCAACTCGCATCGAGAGAACCGCAGCTCCATTGGATTGATCGTCATTGTAACCGGAGTGGATTGCATTGTTTGCTTGACCAATTTCATGAGATTTGGATATAGTCGTCGTGAACATCTCCCTTGTAATTCCGTGAACAAAGGTTTCGAGTAGGAACTTGTGAGTATAGCTCCTAATCATTTCGCTCGGTTCCCTTGGACATCACGCTGCATGAACTTCGGATATACTCCCTTTCACTTGACATCTTGTCTATCTCGTCATGTAGAAGAATGATACCGCCGCCTAGTTGATTCAACTTCTTGTTGGTCACGCCTTTCTTCCCGACCGCTTGATGACTTTGACCATCTTGGTTTTAGCCCGGATATCCAAGAGTCGCTTGGTTTCTTCACAAATTTAGATGTGGATCCGGTTGTGCCTTTGGATGGTGGTAGTGAAGAGTGAGAAGACGAGTCCGATGATGATGAGACATGAGGAGACTCGTGGTCTTTCGTGCTCGATGTTTCTTCCTTGAGCGTCTTTGGGCTATCAAGAAGAAAATCATCATAATCAATATCTTCAAAGATTTCCAGCCTTAGCCGTTTCATCGACCTTAGTATCTTCACCAGAGTTTTCTCAAGATTTTCCATGTCCGGTTCCTCTATGTCAAAGTTGATGGAATCTCGAATTTGCCTTTGCTTGTTGCTCGTGATGGTGGTACCGCCCCTTATCGGGTTGATTAACCGCATCGGAACTGGTGTGGCTTGAGTTCCACCACTGACCCTCCGAGGCCACGAGTTTGATCCAAAGACTTAATTCATCGACAAGATATTTGAGTCGAGGTTCTTCAACTTCTTTTGATAGTCTTTTTCTTCGTCAAATGGATCTTCTTCAACTTTCCTTATCATGCTCAAGCACGTGAGTTTTCCTTTTCCTTTATCGCCTTTTGACCGGGAGGTTTTGCTACTGCTTGTGTGTCATCGGTTGGAGTTTCGTAGTAGAAGCCCTCTTCGTCTCGATTCAAGATTCTCGTAGCTTTCATCCACTAGCCTTTGTTGCGGTTCGGGCTTGGGAATAGGAATAGAGTGGCTTCCTTAGAGGTAACTTTCCTTTTGAGTATGTGACCTCTTAGAAACTTTCTCGACTTTCGCTTGTAACACTCCCCTTTGCCTCTCCCGGTTTTCCTAGTCGGTGTCTGGGAGGACTTTCATCAAGAAAACCTACTTTGCCTTCATCAACCGCTACCGATACCTTTTGTATGAATGGAGTTGTTTAACCGCCCGGTTAGAAGGTGATCCGCAACACCGCACCTTGTTTCTTTGTTGTAGATTCCTTAAACCGACCGCGAGTGTAGGCTCATACAACATGGAGTGATTGTTGGGATCATTGGTTCTCGCGGGATATCGTGATTATACCCTAGAGCTCTTCGATCAACAGTTTGGTATATCCGATATATGGGATCTGGAGCCAAGCTTTTGAGGAAAGACATCATGTCGTCCCATATCGTAGCTTCAACTTCAATATGTTTCATGTTGACCAATGCCCAAAAGATCTGTCATTCCATGAGCTTGGGATGCTCATAGCCACTATCACGTCCATAAACGGATTTGGTGATGATAATGTAGAGGGTTCTCCATGGTTGAGGAATATTCTTAAGATCCACGATGAATGCTTTGTGATTACTCCAAGCTTCGCCATAACCAATGTCGATCATGAATTGCGAACGCCTCTTCAACAGGTGTGGCATTGTATTCGTTGGCTCGATGACGAGAATGAGAAAACATCCCTTAAGTCTCGCCGGTGTGATGGTGACTTGTTTGTGGTTGAGCGCCACCGCCACAACATTTTGACCTTTGATCTTCGCATTGTATGCCGTAATCGGTGAATGTAGATCTCCCAAGATCGTATCGTAATTGGTGAGCATGTTCTCGATAAGGGTGATTCTTCGTAATGTCTACAACTATTAAACAAGAAGACTCGAGCAGTGAGACTATCAAAATCAACGCCAAGGTTGTTCTTTCCTATCTTCATCGGATAGCCATTGGGAAGATATCTTCAACGGTGAGAACGTTTGGTGCTTCCACGCTTTGCATTTGAGCATCCATGTCGTGATTCGAAAGATATTTAGCCAAAAGAACCAACATATCGAAAGACATTACGTTAGTCAACAGATGGTTTTATTGTCTAATTATTGAATGTTATATGTCGATGATTGTTACGAGTCCAATGTCACTTGTTAGTCCAATAGTCCAAAGACGTCGTGATAAGTTTCGTGAGTTGATTAACTTCGAGTTTTAAAGTCCAAGTTTTCCCATATTTTTCACAACTCATTAAACGTTTAAGCTTATTAGTGACATTATTGGTTTCATGGCGTTATGATTTATTTATTTACAAGTTTGCACGCGTAACAATTCATAATTAAGGTTAAAACTAGGCTTAGGCATAGAAATGGCAAGCTTATGCGTAAACAGGAGTGATTATACGCGTAAACGTAAGCTTATGCGTGGGTTCTTTACTTACGCGTAAGAAATATTACGCGTGAGGAAAAGAGGGCCTTATGCGTAGAGCTTACGCGTGAAGCGTATATGGAACCTTACGCGTAAGGCTTACTCGTAAGAGTGAACCTTATGCGTGAGGTTATCGTTTATGCATATCCTTCACAGATACACGTAGTCCCCAATGTAGAACCTTCGCGTAAGATTTCTCTTACGATAACATGCTACGCGTAAGGTGATCCTTATGCGCGATGGCAAGTAACCTTGATTCTGAGTTATACACACGTTGAAACCTGAAATAAACGCATCATAACACCAATATTATCATCTATATACATTCCTTTTCAGTTCAAATCATGGAAACACTTTCAAGTAGTTATGTGTAGAAACAGGTTATGCGTAAACTTAAAACCCTAAAGCTTAATTTCTACGAGTAAGCGTTCTAGCCATGGGAATTGCACAAAACTTGTTCTGGTAAGTCTAAGAAGCCTAATGAGTTGTTCTGTCCAAGTTTTAACATCAAAGTCTAAGCGAATCAAAAATACCCAAATACTTAAGAACATAAACCCTAATCTTCAATTTTCATGCAATTAGTGTTTCTGGGTAAATTCTAAGCAAGGATATGGTCAATTCAACTTGTAAACAACATCATTCAACTATCTTTTTATCCAAAAACATTCACACATGAAAATACCCAATTTACGATAAACCCTAGTTTTCAAGAATCATTCAATTCGTATCCGGGTGAGTTTTGAGGATAGAAATGGCATCATAGAGATTATACAAACATTTTGACACAACCATTTCAACCACAAACACTCACACTTGATTAGGTGTTCATACGCTTATGCGTAGAACACCAAATCATTCATAAGTTAAGATTTAACCGTTAGTTTTTAAAACGAATCAAAACCTTTGTTTAAAATCTTGTTACAAACACATAAACACTTACAAAATGATGATCAGAAACACGGATTTGTGGATGGGTTTTTACGCGTAGGATTATGGTTGGTGAAATAATAAATGTAGTAATAAATGTGAAGTATTAGTTTGGTGGAGGTGTTTTGTTAAAAACACTTTGACATTTTGATACCATTAGTCCCTCCACCTTTACCATTTACATCTCATGTCCATAACTTCCATTTTGGTTACCAAACGAAGGATATTTGGAAAGAAATTTGGCGATACTCCCCCTCGACTTAAGAAATAATGAAATTTTATAAATTTTAGTCCTAGGAGTGTCAGTAAACCAGAAATGTGACCACCATTATTAAAGAAACAACCGGGATAAGGTAACATGCAAGTACAAGGTTTTATGAAATCGAAAATATTTATATCTCCCTCAACACTTGATCGAAAATATCGAATTTTGAAAGAATAAAGTGTTGACGGAAGGTTTGTGATGCGGATACTGGTCATGAGCTTAATAATGTGGATTTGTTTCTTAACGACTCGCTTGAATTAATTCGGTATCAAATAATCACGTGCATGAAGAATTGTCACAAAGTCGAGATTATATTTTAGCTTATTTTTAGTAATTGAATATTACCCAATTGTTATTTGATTGGGCTTTATTTCCTTTCCTATTTTAGTGGTGCCAGGATTAATATTTATAGGAGTCTTTGGTTATTGTAAAAGGGAGTTGATTAAATTAAGTTTATGAAATTTGACGTTTGTCAAGAAAACCTTTATGGTTTTGGTCTTTGATTAATCAATTGTTCTTGAGCCATTTGATTGCGTGAGAAACTGCATCAGTTGGTATCGGAGCTTTGGTTGATTCAAATGGCTCGTTGTGGAAGTGGGTATCTTAATCGAGAATCGCCGATGAGGCAACGATGGAGGTGCTTGGATCCGTTTGATCATGAGGTTGAGCAGCCCCAACGACTCGCGTGGCTTACCCCGGATTGGGAGCGGTTGATCGAGTCGAACGACTACAACACCTAGTCCCCTTGGGATTAGTATTATCGCCGGCATTGGAGGAAACGAATCGGTTGAACCCGTCGGGACGAGTCCACTAGGACGAGGAGTATCTACCAATGGCGATTTTATCTATGATTCACAACCCGTGTATGATGAATACGCGGACGAGGAATGGTATTCTTTGTTTATTCATGGTGATCGGAACTTATCCGGTCAAAAGCTGGTTGAAGGTGGTGCTAGATTAGGTGGAGACGGCATTGGGGTGGCTACTGTTGGTGATTTGCCGAATTTGAAGGTTCCCATATTTCAGCCGCCAACTACGGAAAGTTTGAATTTTGAGTTATACAAGGTTGGGTTTAAGTTGTCTATGCATGAGACTATTACATGTGGGCCATTAATGCTTATTGAACAACTTAATGAAAATATGGCCATGCACATGAGAGTTGTGAAGAATTTAAATGGTGATGTGCCACGTTTAATAACCTTCGGATGTCTAATTCTAATGGATCAATGATGAATACGATTGGAAAAGTTAAGTTGTTTATGGAGGTTATGATGATAATAATGAAGGGAATCACGTTGATGTTCCTTTCGATCCGGTGGTTCGCTTTTAAGGCATATCAAAACTCGAGGATGAGTTTTTCAAGAAGGGAGAATGATGCGGATACGGGTCATGAGCTTAATAATGTGGATTTGTTTCTTAACGACTCGCTTGACTTAATTCGTATCAAATAATCACGTGCATGAAGAATTGTCACAAAGTTGGAGATTATATTTTTAGCTTATTTTTAGTAATTGAATATTACCCAATTGTTATTTGATTGGGCTTTATTTCCTTTCCTATTTTAGTGGTGCCAGGATTAATATTTATAGGAGTCTTTGGTTATTGTAAAAGGGAGTTGATTAAATTAAGTTTATGAAATTTGACGTTTGTCAAGAAAACCTTTATGGTTTTGGTCTTTGATTAATCAATTGTTCTTGAGCCATTTGATTGCGTGAGAAACTGCATCAGTTTGTACTTGCCATGTTAAAAGAAATATAGATAGAAGAATATTTTTGATGTTTTATCTGATTTTATATTTTTGTATTTTGTTTTTGAAAATATTTACAAAAGAGATTTTGGTGTTTGATTGGTTTTAAGAATGTTTTAAGAGTTCATCCAGCCTCTTGAGTCAAACACCGCATACCAATCCGTGGACCAACTCATTAAACCTAGCTGGAGCTAAGGCTTTGGTGAGGAGATATGCCAATTGGTATTCAGTACCCACAAATTATTCCTGTTCCACGTGGTCCTTGATGAAATGATATCGAAGATCGATGTGCTTTGATTTCGAGTGTTGAACAGAGTTGCACGAGATCGCAATAGCACTCCGATTGTCGCAGTACATCGAGATTATGTCAAATACATAACCATAGTCTTTGAGTTGTGTTCTCATCCAAATGACTTGAGCACAACACGACATGGCTACATATTCTCGCTTGCTGAGGACAACGATGTACAATCCGCTTCTTCGATTGCCATGACACCGCTTTATCACCAAGAAATTGTAATGCTCTCAAGTACTTTTCCGTGAATCTAAACATCCTGCGTGATCGTCTCAAAAGCTATTAGTTCAAAACCGAATCCTTCTGATACCGATCCCCAAATTAATGGTTCCTTGATGTATCTGAGATTCTTTTAGCCTCGAGAGGTGGGTTTCAGCTTGGTCTCGATCGATAACGGAGTCGAGATATACTGGCAAAAAACAATATCAGTCCGCTAGGTGTTAGATACATGAGAGACCCAATGATACTACGGTATTTGGTAGGTCCACTAATTTCCATGTAAATCAATCACTAGCTTCTTGGTATGAGCCATTGGTGTGGCATAGGTGTCACAGCTTTGCATTCCAAATTTGTTTAGCGCTCAAGGGCATATTTGACCGATCAAGAAAATACCACGGGTGATTGATGAACTTGCACTCCTAGAAAGAACGTAAGTTCACCCATCATGGACATTTCAAAATGTTTCTTCATTAGTTTTGCAAAAGCGATTGAGTACTTTTTATGTGTTGACCCAAAATGATGTCATCCACGAATTTGAACAATTAAGATGTGTGCCCGTGATATTGTATGAAAAGGGTCAGGTCAACCAACCTTTGTGAAATTATTGGCAATGAGGAAGGATGATAACTTATCGCATCACCCGAGGAGCTTGTTTGAGTCCGCATGAGCTTTGTTCGGTTTGTAGACATGGTTCGAACTCGGATCAACGAACCTTCGGGTCGGTCGACATAAACCGCTTTTCAACTGACCATTCGTAAAAGCGGTTTATATGAGTCGCGAACGCGAAAAGATCCGAACGACCTCAAGACGAGCAACCGGAGCGAATGATTCTTCAAAGTCAATACCTCTTCCTGCCTATAACCCTTAGCCACTGACGTGACTTGTTTCTCAATATGTTCCTTCAAGATCAAGTTTGTTCTTCCAAATCCATTTGAGACCAATGACGACCCCTGCCGGGTCTTTCAACCGCCTCCCATACTTCAAGACGCTTGAATTGGTTGAGTTCTTCTTGCATAGATTCAATCCAGCTTGTCCTTTGTCATTGCGTCTTTAATGTTTTTAGGTTCGATTGGCAGACAAAGAGTGCATAAATGCGTGTTCACCATCCGTGAAGACATTGTCTCACACGACCGGGTTGATTCGGGTTACCAATAATATTCTCAAGAGGATGGTCTTTTGTCCAACGATGTGTAGAGGGTTGATGTTGGTATACATTGTGCGATTTTGAGGATTCAAATGGTTTGTAGATGATTCCGCAACATCGATGCGCAGCTTCATTAGCAAACGGTTAAAGAACGATTGGATCAAAATATGCAGGGGGTACTTCATTGTTCGTAACATCATCACCGGTTCATTGCCGTTGGAAGCAGCTTGTTCAACCGTTGTTGTAGAGTCAATCGTGGTGCTTCTTCAACGAGTTGTTGTTGTAGTGTATATCGTGTATTGAATATGATCGTTGAGCAAAGGAAACATTGGATACACCGAGCACGCTCATCAATATCATCACTAAATGTAGGAGCAAATAGCTTTTCCATTTGTTGACGAGTAAGTCGGGGCTTGGTTCACCGATGATGGGGTTTGGGGAAGTTTAAGCGGGTGTGACCGGTTCTAAGTCATGCTCGAAGCCATTTCTATAAGTTCATCGAATTTGCATGAATCGCTTCCATAACCTCGCTTTGTACGACGATTCCGCATCCGGAAACCCTTAGAATTTTCACAATATCCTATAAAGACTCCAATGTCGACTTTGGCTTTGAGCTTACTAAAGTCATCACGATCATTATTCGGATAACAAAGGGATCCAAATACATGAAAGTGTTTTAGGTTTGGTTTATGGTCGTGGATAAGCTCATAGGGTGTTTTGTTGTGGCGCTTGGTAATCATTGATCGATTCCGAGTGTAGCATGCGCTGACACGGCTTCACCCATAAGTAATCCGAAAGTTTAGCATTAAATAACATCGTTTGCAGCTTCCACTAACGTGCGGTTTCGTCTTTCAACAACTCCGCTTTTGTTCTCGTGTACGGCAATAGATGTTTGATGCTCAATTCCCACTTTCTCATAAAATTCCCAAGAGTTTGATTCACAACCCGCCTTTGTCCGCTCGATTTGTCGATCGTGTCCGGAGTCGAACTTGTATTTTCGTGAAAGGTGATGATCATCCGTGAGCTTGATCTTTGCTTAGAAGAAAGTAGACCCAAGTCCATCTTGAGTAGTCATCTACGATTACCGTGATGTAGCGTTTGCCATTAATCGCTTGCACACGCATCGGGCCACACAACCATGTGAAGAAGATGAAGCACATCGAGAGTTGTGTTCCACCTTTGAAGGAAAATGAGCACGAGTGCTTTTCCCTTGTTCACAAGTCGAGCAAAGGTGATCTTTAGAATACCGTAATCTCGGAGACCTTCAACTAGTTTGTAGCGAGCAAGGTTGGTTATGGTTTGAAAGTTTAAATGTGAGAGACGACGTGCCATAGCCAAGATTTTGTAGATGTTGCCTTTGAAAGTGAGACAGATGGGAGATGAAGCAATCATGTCTTGCATGGAGATAGTGTAGAGACTTGAATTGAAAAGCGTATATAAGATCGCTTCCTTGTAGATCACGAATGAAACAAGTTTTCTCCAACAACTTCCAAATCTCCATCACGTAATTGACCGATCGAAAAAGATTGTGACCGAGGCCTTCCACATAATAAACCCCTGCTAATTTCGATGTTTCCATTGATGTAATCTTCGTAGCCCATGATAGTCGTGAAGGATCATTCCCGAATCTGAGAGTGCCAATGAACTTTTGCAATAAAGTTGGATAACAGTTGAGATCGCCATCATGTGCTCGGAACAACCGCTATCAATAATCCAAAGGATGATTCAGACACCGCATTACACATGCATTTGACACGATGGAATAGAAGTAGATGTGGAACCCGAAGTGTTAGAGGGTTCAAGCGCTTATAGTAGAAATACACATATCAATGATTTTAGGCATCCATTTAAATCCTAGTGTATTATGTATCCATTTCGCCATCTCCAACTAGTCTTTGCTTTAGTCTTAGTGAATGCACTAGTGGTACTACATTCCTTGAGGTGATATCGAACCACAGGACATCAATGCGTTTCTTAGAATCTAAAGAGGGCGGTTTACCAAGCACGCATATAGAAGCATTAGTGGCCTAGAGGTATTCCGTGTCTTAGGATTCCGTAAACGAGACAAGATAGTTTTAGCAACACATTTATCATGACAATCGAAAAGCATACTTTTACGACAAATAACACAAGAAGCTTCGCACTTAATATCAAAAGTACTTAAAGGTTCAACATTCATTATAACACTTTTTCCATTACATTTGTCGACGCAATATCTAAAGTGGGTGCAACATGGGTCTTATTCAAAGTCATAGGTGTTCTTCACTTAAGCATTCTTTATTGATCTTTTCTTAGGTCGCAACTTCCTATTCTTCCTTGTATTGCCCTAGGTCGTGAAGTGCGGACGCTGGGAAAAGAGGCAACTATTCCTGCTTCAAGAGAGGGAAGCACGTTAGTTTCTTGTGTTTTGTCATTAGATGTTCTAGAGTCATGTTGAACTGCTTTGGTGCGCTTACATTTGTGTTACTATCCTTATCTTATGTAAGTAGCACCAACTCGCCTTAAGATCATGGATTTTGTGTAACAAATCTAGATTTTCGAATCAGTGAGTCCTTCTCGTCAGAAACATCTTTGGTATATGCCGATGATTATCAACATCTTGTGACGCTTTTAGCGAGTCTTTTGAGTAAATCAAATATGACGCTATATTCCTTTTCACTTTTGAAATTTCTTGTTCATATTTTGAGATTTGACATTTCAAAGACACATTTTGGTCATCCATTTGCTCAAATTTAGGACAAAGAGTTTTGGAATGCAACTGGTTGATTTTGTTTTGCAAAGCGATTTCACGATTATGACAATCTTTTGACACCATTGAAGACGACGTTTATGCTTGAAAGTTCGCTTAATAAACGCTCATTTTCATCGCTTAAAAACTTGATTTGTGACACAAGACGATTCTCAACAATTTCAATTGAATCAACAATGACGCTAGAGAGTTATAATGAAATGCGATGACAAAGAATGTAATAACACAACATTATGGATATCAAGATAGATAACATCTTCCAAGAGTCGATCAACATCTTTTCGTAACATTTTCTTTTTACGCTTTGTATGTGAAATTGATGTTTCGCTTGTTCGAAAACTCTTTCATAAGTCCAAGCTCCTGTGAAAATCCTTTCCCAATAAATAGCACAATTTTTCAAATTTCGACATGAGGTAAAACCGTTCAAGAATATCTCTTTGCGCACGCCGCAAGAGGCGATTGAAAATGTTCAATTTTATTTCGTAATGAAATTCAATTTCACGCTCCAAAAGTTTGATGTCCAAGTGAATGTTTCAAAATATTTTATGACTTTACATTGTTCGCTAATGGTTTTATTTCACTAAGTGAAGGTAAAGGACCATTAATTTATGCTATTGGAAGGGGCCCTCGTATAGGTGTGATAACCCAAGGTGTGTTAGAAAAATCCTTTTGTGCAACGAAAGTGACGGCTTTTGAATAGTTAAATGGTTTGTTATAAACAACATTTTCTAATTTTGATCGACTCGCCTTCCGCATCTAATTCCTCTTGACGATTATATTCAACAACACTCATAATTGAATCATCAACTCTATGTTCTCGATCAGAACTTCGTGATTTGGTTTGAATGCTCGCTTGAAAACTTAGGTTTGTAATCGCAAGATTCGTCCATATCCATTTGGATTTGGTTTGAAAGTAAACTTTGAATCGTTGTGATTGATTCACCATGTTTATAAACAACAATGCGAAACTCTTTGATTTTGTTTTGTAAGTCGACAATTTCCTCAAGATAGTCATCTATTCGCTTCGTGGAATGCTTTTTCTACTCGTAGAACTGCTTTTGACAAGTTAACAACTCGACTTGGATTTTGAGTTTCCAAAATGAGAGTGTGAAGTTGTTTTTATGTTCATGTTTCAGCTTGTTCTATTTGAGACAAAAATCATTCTTTGATGCGGCTAGATCACTAATATGTCGCTCTAAAGAGTTTTCATTTTGGTGTGATTTAGCAAAAGCGACTTCAAAACCTTTTTCACGCTTTTTCTTGAGTTTTGAAAAATTGAGTTGTCGCTTTAAGTATTCAATATCACCGTTAACAAAGGCATTTTATTATGCAATTGTGATTTGATGAACGACATTTATCCATTTGGGATTGATAATCTTTAAGTAAGAGGTCAATATCTCGATTAGGCAAAGTTGGCAGGTTCAACGCGAGTCACAACATGATCACTATTCGTATCCTCAAGTATAACCACGAGTCAATTTGAGTATCAAAGGTAACCATAAGGTCATCTTGATCGCCAAATGTAACTACGGGTCAAGTTGAGAATCGCCGACCGAGATGTGGATTTACTCATGTTGAACATTCCGAGCCTTGTCGGATTCGGGATGTTACCGATATATTAGATCGATGATAAAATGGTTTGTTCGGTACCGAGACAAGCCATCGATTACACACCGGGCCTGTGTCACTCATGTGGAGAGCTTGCATTTGCGCCATCAACATCACCGCCGCATTAGCCTCGCAAGTCCTCCATATCATCATCCGAGTCTCAGATCCGCCATAAAGCTCGTTTTTGGTTGTGAGAGTCCCACCGCTTCATCCTTAAGAGCCAAAAGTAAAGCTTCACAGATAAGCATCGCCTAGTTCTCGGCTTAGGCATGCATTAGCCAGTGACCTTCTCATTACAATTGTAGCAACAAGACCATTTATCCCATTCGAGCATTTCCTGCTCAACCACTTAAGCTCTCTGTTGTTGAGCACCCATGTTATTCCTTCCCATAACATTAAACCCTTGACCTCCTCCCATCCGACGACCATAACCACGATTCCGAACTTCAACTCGAAAGTGCAATGCATCGAAGCTTGGAGTCCTCATTAGCTTCACCGTAGTGCTTGATCATTGTTGTTGTTGTATGGAACCAATTGAGTTTGTTGAGATTGTTGGTGACGAATCATATGGTGTAATTATTACGCTTGGTCGAGGAGCGGGTCAGGAGGATAACTAGTTTGAGCCCACAAAGCAAGTTGTTGATTGTCCTAAGTAATGGTGAAATGTTTGTCCACGGATAACCCTTTCTTTGTCAACTTCTTTTGATGTGGTTTCAAATAGTCGTACAACAATCCGTAAGTAGCATGATGAAGATTCTTCGCTTGAGGGATGAAAATGACATATTTTTCCCACTCAAGACCAAGACTACTTAGGAACTTAGTGTTAACAGCAATTCTTGGCATGATGATGTTGTGTTTGTCCAAGTCATTAATGATGTCAGAGAATCGATGATGATATGACTCTAATGTCTCTCTGGGTTCAATCATGAAGTGTTCATAAGCCAAGTAAATTTTGGATTCCATATCTTCTTGATTAAGTTCGATGCCTTCCATAAGAAGATGAATGTGTTCCACATATTTTTGCGCCTTTTGAGCATCAACATCAAGAATTGAATTGGGTAATCCTAAAAGGATATATTGCATTGCTAGCTCATCGCCTCAGAGTGTAGAAGTTCATCACCGTAAAGGTCACCGACAGCTGCAATGTTTGTGAGATCATCTCTTGGAATAACATTTGGATCTCCGTGTAACGAGAATAGCATTCGAAATGGACCTTCCAAGTCGACCTTCCTTAAGAACTTTCCATGTGGCTTCTTTAGATCACAAAACCTAAAGAACCTAATCACCCATTGATCATAGTTTTCGGAGTGAGCATTGAGGTCTATCAAGTGATCCCGCCTCATGAATGGATTGTTGGCTACTTAAAGCTTCACACATCTTTGCAAACCAAGTCGGTTCCTTCATAGTATTCCCGGATGGATGTTGATTGTAAACGCTTGTAAGGTTGTATTTGAAGACTAGTGGTGGTTGAACCATTTGGGTGAAATTGCTCCTTGTTGTGGATAATGTTGTTGATTGAATTGTTGTTGATAAATTTGTTGCTGTTGATTGAATTGTTGATGTTGTGGACTTAGTTGTTGTTGTTGTTGTTGATTATAAGTATAAGGAAAATAGCTAGAGTATGGTGGTTGTGACATGTTGAAAACTTGTGTTGTTAAATGGATCTTTGTAGTCAAATGAAACGTTGTTGATGAAGTATCCTTAGGCGTAGAAAAACCAAGTTTTAGGCAAAGCAACACTTAGGCGTAAAAACACCAAACTTACGCGTAAAAGCAATAGTTACGCGTAGGATTAGCTTACGCGGAAGAATTGAGAAACACTAAAATTATGTGTAAATGTAAAGTTAGGCGAGAAAACTTATGCGTAGGATTAGCTTATGCGTAAGACAAGGCTTAGGCGTAAGAAAATCTTAGGCGTGAAGAGTTCTACGATAAGTTCGAGCTATGCGTAAGATTGTGGTTTTGCCTAAAAATCTTTACACTATCACGGTGGTAAAGGATATCCAAAGTCAAGTGTTTTCAGTGCTTATCCAAGCAAGAAAACACCGAGTAAACCACAAAACGAAGATCAAACCAAGGATGAGTTACGCGAAGATTAGGTTTTCACGCGTAGAAAGTAACCAAAATTGATTTACCAACGATGTTTCTAAACCGATTTTAGTGATGAAACAGCTTCAATATCACCAAAATAACACAAAAGTGTGAACCTTGATGATCCAAAACGTCTAAACACCTTGTGCGTAGAAAGAATCCCACATATGAAACCAAGTTTAAAGACAAAGAATTACACGTAAAGTTTGAAACTTTTTGCTTAAAACAGAAATATTAACACCTAAAAACGTTGAAAGTACAAGAATCTTGGATTGAAAAGTGTAAAATTGAGTTTTAAAGCGTGACAAAGTTTGTAACCCGTGTGTTACGCTGTGAAGAGCAAAACTAACTTCAAAACAAAACCTTTTCACCCAACTATTTGGCGAATGATACCACCGTTGGGTTCCCATTTTAGTAACACAAGCATCAATATAAGAAAGGAGATAAGATAGTGATCGGATGAACAAATACAAACACACACGAATAGAGATAAGGAAGGTTTATGCGAGAGTGAAAGTAATGAATAACCAACCCTCAAGTGAGGGTTATACAAGAGTATTTATAGGCAAGAGCTAGGGCAACACTTCTAGCAACCTTCCCTTCTTATGGGCTTGGGCCAAGGCTCATGGGCTTTCTACATAAGCCTTGGCATGATTACTAACATAAAAGCCATATTAAGCTAACTATTACATATTAATTACTAACACTTGAAATATAGTTTAGGAGTGATTCCAACAGTAGGAGTACTTTACGAACATGAACCTCGCACATAAATTTTTCTAAAATAAAATTTTCAATATTAACCGTCAGATTGATTAGTAGAGTAGTTTTTAACCCTACACGTGTATCACCCAAGTGTTGGGCGAGTGTGGGGCGAGTCTTCGGCCAGTGTTGAGCCAAAGCGAGGTTTGAGCGAGTGGTGGGCGAGGACAGGGGCGAGGTGGGGCAATGATGGGCGAGAGTGATGGGGCGAGCTGTCATGAGATGAGATTCTGGGCGAGAAGGTGTTGTTTTTTCTTTGGGCGAGTAGGCTGGGCGAGAAGGGAGCAAGGTGGGCGAGTAGGCTTATGTGTTGGGCGAGTGAGATGAGATTTGGGCGAGTAAACAAGTGGTTGAATGAAATATATGCTTGATGCTGGGCGAGAGAGTAGGCGAAGGGCTGGGCGAGCGAATGTTTCTTTGTGTGTAACATAGTTGATTCTCAAAGACACCTGTTGGGCGAGTACAATTTTGGGTGTGGGCGAGTGTTATATTTTGTATCTAGGATCTATAGTCACTAGAGAGGATGTTTCTCTATTTCAAAAAAGAATGAATGAATGTCAACAGTGAATCCTATCCTTCTGAGTCAACAATGAATGCCTACCTATGTACTTGTGATAAGTCAACAATGAATGCCTATGTATTTGTAATATATCTAACTGAGTGATTTATATTATTGGGCGTTTTAAACGAAATGTAGGCGAGTGATTTATATATAGGGCGAGTAATCTAGGCAACTGAAAATAGAAAAGTTTGATTGTGACGTATTTCGTTCATTTTTGTAAACATAAAAATAAAGTTCAGTTATGTAAATTCACTCTTTAAAAGGATTATTTAGGTAATTTTTTTTTTCTTCAATTTGTTTATTCTTGGGAGTTGATTGACACACTCTCATTTGTTATTTGCACAAACAAAGCGATAAAGCATCATATAATAAATGTACAAGTGCTGAATGCACAGTTTTAGAGTATGCAAATAAAAAATGAAAGTATGTAAATTATTAGCTTTTAGTGTTTAGTTGTGGTTCTATATAGGTGGTGTGGTCGTTTCAGCGGATTTACATAATTGTTTCGGCTGTCATGTCATTCAATGCTTTTAAGAGTGTCTGTCATGTATCGTGGCATGTCAAAACTTCATTTTCAGTGTCATTCGGTATCTCACTTTAACATTTACACACCAACATGCCCTTTCTCATAACATGTCATTTAAACCCTACCAATCATTTTATTTTCTTTTCTATTTTTACAAACAAAATTTTTATTTATCATATAAAAATATAAATAACACTTTATAAAGAAATTACAAAATTAAAACTAAAAAAATAAAAGTTAAACTTATTAAAATCCAACAACCCACTCTTAGTGTCACGTTACTACGTCAACTTTTGTGTCATAACACAACTCTTTCACTCACAATATCAAAAACATTCTCTCATAACATGCCATCACATGTCATTTGGGTCCCATTTTCGTTTTCATTTTTATTTAGGGCCTTTTTTTTCATTTTTCATTGTTAAATGCTTGTTATGGCATACGTCATACGTCACCACAATGGCGAATTCGATCACTGTTGCCATTTGGCATGAGGGCCGGTGTGGTGGCTAGCCAATGGCGCGAGCCAAAGGCCAATGGTGATACCGTACCTGATGCTCTAAGTGATTAGATATTGTGTTAGGATCTTCTATATGTTTAATGTAACAGTTGTTTGAATAGACAAAAATTCATATCGCAGTAGGCTTTCGGGGTCGTTCTGGTCAAAACCGTCGATTGCCATCATAATCCTTCGTTTTAACATTCACATATTACCAGTTGTAGCTTATTTCGTAATAATTCCGAATTTATACTACTTCATACATATCAATTGAACTTTGCCTCTCCCCTTTATATGTTTTTAATCATATAGACACTTACAATTCTTCCTTAGCTTTACATAAATCAGCCATCTATTTACAACCACAATGGTTTTCAGATGAGACGATCCTTGTGTGTAAAAGACCATATTTTAGAAGTTCCATTGGAGTATTCGACTCTCGAGTGTGACCTCACGCATGGTAAAGTCATTTTTGTTCACTGGTTTCTCTCTAATAACGTGGAAATGTGGTTATCACCGTATCACACGTTGAGTGTGTACACCAACAAAAGTTTCATAGTGAACTCTTCACATTTTTTATGTGTTAACATGTTAAATAAGCTCTCATTCATAATAATATCAGTTGCTTGGTCTACATAACTTCTTTTCTATAGACGAGCTTGACACATAAGTTGTGCTCATTAGGACCTATTTAAAATAACCACTTAGCACATGAGTGGGGCTCGGCTTATATATTTTACGAATCAGGTTGACAATGAATTGGATGGGAGTTCAAATAATCATGAGGTTATGAAAACCAACATTGAAAGTAAACAAGATTCTGATGTAGGCTCTCTCCGTGAGGGGAGTGGAGAGTCACACTCCATATTTACGAATTCTATTGCTAGACAAAAGATGTTACGTATACTAGATGGATTCTCAATCAATGATGTTATTGAATTTGGTCAAGCAATGGGATTTGATATGAAACGCTGTAAAAAGGACATGAAACGTATTTTAACAAGGATGGGAGGACCAATTGATCACAAATGAATATTTTATTGTTAAATGACTAATTGTTACAAGGTATCGGGAGGAAGGTATCAGTCCTATGCTCCTTTATCCGAAGGAAAGAAAGAAGTCCTTCCTGCACAATGAGCAACACGCGTTAGCCTCGTCTCGGGTGTTGTCCCGAGACCAAACTCCGGCGTGAGAATAAGCAGAGGGTGGTAAAGAATAAATGCAGTAATAAATATGAGAGAGTAAGTATGTGAATCTTAAAAGCAAACATTAAATGTGTTGGGGTATTTATACTACCCAAACCCTTGAAACTTGAGTCTAGGCACGACAGGCCTATGGCCACCCTACTCAGTAGGTGTCAGGCCACGTGGTGGTGAAATCCCGTAAAATCTGGGAAGCGGCGTTGACATGGTTATAAGCTTTACCTTGGATAATAGCCAATCCGGGTAAAAGGACGTACCGGCCGGACGCTGGGTCCTCCAGTCAAACGAGCGTCCGGACACATACGTCAACATGTCCCCCCAAGTATTGTATTACCGGATGGAATTTGGTAATGCAATACTAGAAACATTCGTCTCATCAACACTGTTCAACTTCGTGCTCCGGCCATTGAGCCCGCAGTTGGGTTGGCCCGGCGGGCTTCGGGCATCCGCTGGGCTTTGTCAAGATATCCTTTGGTGATCCAAGGACGGGCGGCTCAGATGATGCCACGTCACGTTTTTACTGACTGATGGGATGTTTTGACAGTATGCTAGGGTTATCTTAGTATATATATTCACTTTTTACCTCATTTGCTTTTCACATTTTATACACACACGACTGCCTTTTCACAGTCAGACGTCTTTCCTTCACATTTTCCAAGGTTTGTTTCGTTCTCTTCTGTAATTATTTGTACATTTTCTTTCGACATCTTTTAGTAATGGCCGATAATAGAACCGGGGAAACAAACACCCCACTCACAGAAAATGCGACCGTCTGACAGACGGAGAACATGGCTAAGACCCAAGACCAACCTTCGGTAGTACCAAAGTTTGATATGCATATTTACACTTCAAAGTTAAGACAATCTGAATTAGACAACATAATTACCGAATTCGGAATTCCAACCGATTTACGCCCTCAGCTACCTCCAGATGACATGACCATGGATAAACTACGGATGATAAGATAGGAATTTATCCTCAGCAGTTAGATACCGGTGGTGTTAGGATTCCTTTTTCCTCTTTCATGCTAGCTGTTATAAAGCATTTTAGGGTCCATTTCTCTCAGCTGGTTCCGATGGGTTTAAATCGTGTGACCCTTTTTGAGATTAGGTGTTATAGTTTAGATATCCAACCTAGGGTCTCGTTATTTCGGGTGTTCTACCGGTTGTGCAAACATAGGTATTGGTTTTCCTTTGAAAATCGGATGGGTAGAAAAGCTTATAAGTGTTTTAAAGAAGTACTTTCAGGGTTAAAACATTGACCGAAGGGCGATTCCGCATGCTATGGAATGGAGTCATAAGGACTTAAAAATTTCAGACGAATTTCCACCCGCTTATCCGGAGGATGATGCTGTGAGACTAAGCCGAGTGGTTATCCCGTTGCGTAAGCCTACTGTGAGTTTATTATGGATGTGTCATCTTTCCTCGGTTTTCAAGAATCCGGGTTTCGAGCCTCTTCTAAAGGATGCCGAGGGTCATGGTAATTATCTGCCCGATTCTAAGTTATATTATAGGCATGGTATATTTCTTTCTATACATATTTTTTTTCTTAGGAATTTGTTTCTTTCACTTGCAGTTGTTAATATGTTAGAGTATCTTGAGCTTCCCGACTGGGAAGGGACGGTCGTTAGCAAGGGTCCTCCCGTAGATCCTAATCAGGTCAAACCAAAGAGGACGACCGACCCGCTAGTTTTTGGAGAGCGTATTCCTCCCAAGGATACATTAACCCGACGGGCTGAAGAAGCGGATCAGGAGGTTGTAGCGGCTCGAAAAAAGAAAGAGAGAGAAAATGTTTCCCGCCTTGCGGCCCGTAAGATGGGAGGGGAAGGGACCTCGGGCGTGCAAAATAGGAGGAAGAAAAGGCGGGGTACACACGTGGAAACTATTTCATCCGGTGAGCCAATCTTCGATGCCGATCCTTTAAACCAAGCTGGTCCTGGGAACAGCCAAGGAGGTGGTGCGGAGGTCAACCCGGAGTAGGAGAATATTGGTGCTGCTACTGGTGGTGGTGCTGGGGATATTCCCCCTGATGAAGGAATGAGTGAGAATGTGGAGAGGAGCATCCAACAAGCACCTACTTCTCGCAACGATCAAGGCAGCCAGTCTCAGCCAAGGGATTCTCTCCCCTACAACTCCGATGGTAAATGCACAATACCGTCCTTTTTGCGTTGCCTTAGCTATTATTATTTACTCATTTTGACTTGCACTTCTATGTTTTCAGGTCATTCTGCCCACCACTCCGATCGTTCCAGGCGTGTTGAGAATGTCAACTTAGAATCCGGTATGTTTTGTCTTCCTTGTCCTTCTTTATCTCTTTCTGTCCCTCTTTTGTTTTTATTTAACATACTTAGTCCTCCCCTTTCTTCTTTTGTTTGCAGATGAAGCAGCGAACATCTTTGTTCCTAGCTGGTCCTTACGAGACCATGTTCGTATCGATTCCTTCCATTCCTGCAGAGAATTGATTGACAATCTTGCCACCTTGGCCGAGCAAGAAGCACTCGATGAGCTGAGCAATGTCCAGCTCACCCGCCGGGCGTATGAGGAATTTGGTCTTAGTGTCGTGACACAAGGGGAATTGTTGAGGCGGTTCCGGGCTGTCAGTTCGGAATACAGACAGTTGTCTCAGGTTCATGAGGGTTTTCGAGGGATATCTGAAAGGCTGGAGGCCGTAGAAGAAGATCGGGGCAAGTTGCTGGAGAAGCTAAAAAAGCTAGAGGCTGATCATGAAGCCGATATTGGTAGAGAGAGAAGCTTGGAAGATGAAGTTGACCGGTTGACCAGAGAAAAAAATGAATGGAGGGAAGCCTCCTCTGCACAAGCCAAGCGGATCCGAAAACTGGAGAGTGAGCTCAATACCAAGAACCACGCTCTAGAGTCTTTGCAAACAGAGAAATGGAACTTAGCTGCAGAGGTTGCGCAAGCCGAGGTCATCAAACAGAATGTTGTCCGTTCTCTTCTCCCGACGGCTGTTTGCCGGTTGTTGGATAGCGTAGAATACAAAAAGAATCTTGCCAAGGTATACAGCTTGACTTATCAATCCGGGTTTGTGACAGGGGCCAGCATAGGCAGGACATAGGAGGAGTTGGACGAAGCATTGAAGAATATCGCTAATGTTAACGGGGAAGCTCCCCAACTATGGAAGCCGGAGTACAACAAGCTCTTTAAAGCTGAGTACCCCTACATACGGAAATTAGTTGATTCATATCGTCTTCCCTTAGGAGATTTGATAAATATGCATCCGGATGTTCCTGTTTCTCGGGATGTGTTTGGTCCCTCTGTTCATCCTGCCGCGGTTGATGCAGCTGCTGTGAATGCCCCGGATGAAGACACCCCGACCGCCAACGTTTAAGCTTAGGATTTTCACTATCTTTTCATGGCCTGTATTTTGAACAATATTCAAACAATGTTTCGCAAAACGTATCGACTGATTGTAATAATAACCCGTCGTGGTTTGTACTTTGGGAATGGTTTTTGTTATTAACATTATCACTACAGTGTATATATATTCTTTCTTTTCATGCATGCATGTGTATTATGTTTTTCCTTGATGATTTTGCATCAGTGGGCATCCTTAGGTTATTTTAAGGGCATCCGACCACGTAGGTCGAGCATCCGGTAGATGTTCCGGGCATCCTTAAGAATTACTACTAGGGCATCCATTTTTTGGGCATCCGGCTAATATGCTCGGGCATCTGCGTGGTTATTCCACCAGGCTTCCACAGTGATTTTTCACCTGGGCATCCGTTTTTCGGGCATCCGAATGAAATTTCTTGGGCATCCAAATCATGTTACTCGGGTACATTTATAACATTCATTTAATCTGCCCTCGACGGTGGCCAGCCGTCGGGACTGTTATCTACACCACACATGTTGTTACGGAAAATTGCTTCCTTGTTATAGGAAGACTATATAATCACATTTTAAAACCAATAGTCTTGTTACAACAGACTAAGGATTCTTATCACAATAGCAATTATAAAAAGCAATTTCTAAGATTTGTCACATGCCAGATTCGGGGGACCTCCTTTTCTTCCATCGTTTGCAACTTACAAGAGCCATTCTGACATGCTCCCATGACCCTGTAAGGGCCTTCCCAGTTGGGTCCCAGCTTACCTTGATTCTCCACTCTACTTGCCTCTTTCTTTGTGTACACAAAATCTCCGACCTTGAAACTCATCGGCTTAACCCTCCGGTTGTATTACTACTCCACCTGTGTCTTATACGTGGCTCCCTGTATGTCTCCATTTTCCCTTCTCTCCTGCAACAAGTCTAAATTTAGACGTTGTTCGTCTTCATTATGCTCCTCCCGGAACATCATCGTCTGGTGTGTGGGCATGCCTATCTCTGCCGGAATCACAGCTTCACTTCCGTAAGTTAAACTGAATGGGGTTTCTCCATTGCTTGTTTTGAGGGTTGTCCGGTGAGCCCATAGGACGTTGGGTAATTCATCCACCCATCCACTTCTTTCCCGTCCTAACCTTGTCTTGATCGCTACCATCAAGCTTTTATTTTCTCGCTCCACCAACCCATTAACCTGTGGGTGTGCAACTGCCATGTTTATTTGTTTAATCTTCAATTGCTCGCACAAGCTTTTAAATGGGTCGTTAACGAAATTGGTCCCATTATCGGTGACTATAACCCCCGGCAATCCATATCTGCACCCAATGTTCTCCCATACAAATTTCTTGACATCTTTTCCAGTCGTCTTTGCTAATGGTTTTGCCTCTATCCATTTTGTGAAATAGTCTATAGCCATAATGACATATTTCACCTTTGCTGGTGCTTCCGAAAGTGGTCCCAACACTTCCATTCCCCATTGATAAAAGGGCCACGGGGCCATGATGGAGGTCAACAGTGTTTTTGGGAGTTTCGGCACTGGTGCATGTATCTGGCAAGAATCGCACTTCCGGATCTCCTCTCTTGCATCCCTGTGCATAGTAGGCCAATAATATCATTTCCTCATAAGTTTAGCCACTACCGTTCTAAGACCGAAATGCATTCTACAGCATCCTTCATGTACCTCCCGTATTATGTAGTTGGCTTGTAAAGGCCCTACACATCTCAGCATTGGTCCCAAATACAATTTTTTGAAGAGAACCCCTCCTTCCATCACATAATGAGGGATTTTCATCCGGAGGCTCCTTGCTTCGTTCGACTCTGTCGGCCATACCCCTTCCTGCAAACACTTGACAATCGGCGTCATCCAATTATCTTTCTCCTCCTCCACTATGGCATTCACACTATCCTCCTCGCCGGATGGCTTTTCCAACACTTCTACTAACACTTTCTTGGTAAGATGATCAAAAGTTACGGACGCTAACTTGCTCAGTATGTCCGCCTTTTGATTATGGGCCCTCGGAATGTTGCAAATTTTGAAACTCTTAAAATCATAGATGTATTTTTTGGCCTGAGCTAGGTACCGCTGCATGCTCTCGTCAGTTGCTGTGAACTCTTCATTGATTTGGCTTGCCACCAACTTGGAATCTACCCGTACATCCAATGCTTCTATCTTTATCTTTTTTGCAATCCGGAGACCAGCTAGAAGGGATTCGTATTCAGCCTCGTTATTGGTACTTGAAAAGTTGAGTCGTAATGCATATGTTAATTCCTCTTTCGATGGACCAATGAGTACTAATCCTGCCCCGGAGCCTTTTTATTTGACGCACCGTCCGTATACAATAACCATTCATCAGCGCTGGCGACCTCCAACACTCTGTCCCCCCTTCTTTTCCGGACATCCTGTCTCCACTGGTATCTCCGTGAGGAAATCTGCTAGTACCTGACCTTTGACTGCGTTTCTAGGAACATAGGCAATATTATAAGCTCCTAGTTCCACAACGTATTTAGCCAGCTTTCCTGAGACTTCTGGCTAGTTTAGTATCTGCTTGATGGGTTGATCAGTGATGACTTTGATGGGATAGGCTTCAAAATATCTCCGTAACCTTCTAGATGTATGCAACAGACATAGAGCCAGCTTTTCTATTGGTGCATAATTCCTCTCGGTGTCGTGTAGTGTCTGGCTAACATAATGCACCGGCAACTGTCTCCCTTCCCTTTCCACTACTAACACTGTGCTTACAACGCCCTGAGATGCTGCTAGATATACAAACAATTGTTCTCGAGGTTTAGGAGTTGGCAAGGAAGGTAGTTCTAAAATTACCCTTTTCATCTCTTGAAAAGCCGCTTCAGCTTCTTTCGTCCAGCGGTATTCATCCTTATTCTCCTTGGTGACGTTCTTTAGTGTATCAAAGAAAGGCAAGGACCTTTCTGCTGATCTAGCTAAGAATATGTTCAGAGCTGCTAACTTCCCACTTAGGCTTTGCATCTCTTTGAGTGTTTCCGGAGACTTAATCTCCATGATCACCTTAGTCTTCCTGGGGTTTGCTCTTATGCCTTTTGAAGTTACCATGTATCCAAGGAACTTACCTTCCTCCACACCGAACGAACATTTCTTCAGATTCAGCTTCATATTTACTCGCCTGAGGTTGTCGAAGGTTTCAGCAATATCGGCTATCATGTCTCGTTCAGTTTTACTCTTTATGACCATGTCATCCACATATGCTTCCAGATTTCTGCCTATCTACGAGTGGAAGGCTGAATCCACTAGACGTTGGTACGTGGCTCCTGCGTTTTTCAGGCCAAAGGGCATCTTAGTATAGCAGTATTGTCCATTGCTCCGTATAAAAGGCAGTCTTTTCCTCGTCTTCTATATTCATCTGGATCTGATGATAACCCTTATAGGTATCCAAAAAACACTTGTACTTATATCCCATGACAGATTCAATCTTCCAATCAATTTCTGGTAAGGGGTAATAATCCTTAGGGCATGGAGAGTTCAGATTTTTTAAATCGATGCACATCCTCCAGCTTCCGTCACACTTCTTTACCAACACTGGATTTGATAACCACGTCAGATATCTTACTTGACGAACTATACATGCTTTCACCCATTCTTCTACTTCCCTTGTCACCACTTGGTTCTTTTCTTGCGAGAATGTTCTTCTTTTTTGCACTACGGGAGTGTCTGAGACGTTTACGTGAAGGAAATGCTGAATCAAGCGTCTAGGCACTCCGGTCATATCCGCTGGCTCCCAGGAAAATGCATCCTTGTTCTTCCTCAGTAGCTCGATGAGCTGCCTCGACATTCTCGGGGGAAACTGGTCCCTATAGTTACACGCTGCTCTGGAAATGTTGCGTTGACTAATATGTCTTCCGTTGGTTCCAATTCCTTCAACTTTTCTCGATTTCCTTCCTCCGTCGTTCCTCTCTGAGAGCTAGTTTCTCCAGTGTCTTGCCTTTCTTCTAACCTTCGACATTCCAAAATAACTAATCTCCTAGTGGTTAGGGTAGCTATTCCGCCTGGTGTTGGGAACTTCATCATAGCATGGATGGTTGAGGGTATGGCTCTTAACTCCCTCAAACCGGACCTTCCTAGTCTCACGTTATAAGGCGAAGGAGACCTTACGACTGTGAACTTCATAGTAGTCGTCCGGAATAGGCCATGATCCCAGAAGCGTACTCCCAATTCAATTTTTCCCAACGGCTGAATAACTTCACCTGCAAACCCAACCAACGGCGAGCTCGTCTCCTGTAGCCTGGAATTGATGGAGGGGCAAAGGTTGTTGAAACAATTTTCGTACATTACTTGCACGGAAGCCCCTTCGTCCACGAAGACCCTCCGGACTAGATAACCTTCTATTTATGCTTCTAGGATCGATGGTTCTTCGGACAAGTCGTCAGCAGATATTCGGGGGGAAAGTTATGGGAGTGTTCATCCATTCTTCATCTTGAAACCTCGTCTTCCTCTTCTGGATTTCCACATAATGATTGACCATATTGATCACTTTACCCTTCCCGTTATTTTGCCCCCTCGGTTTGTCCCTTCCCTTTTGCTGCATATTTTTCAACCGGCGATCTAGTTTTCTCGACTCGAGAGCAATCTCCAGTTGTTTCCTTAAATGGTAGCAGTCATTGGTAAGATGGCCTTTCTCTCCATGATATTCACAATACCTGTCTCCGTTTTCTTTGCTGGGTTTTCCTTGTAAAGGTGGCGGAAGAGGCAAATTCAGGTGGTGTTCTGTAGCTAATATTTCCTTCGGCTGCTTAGATAAAACTGAGAGCATAGAACGATGATTATCTGGCTTGCCTGGTTCATTACGTCGATACTCGTTACGAGGACGAGTATCAACCCTAGGAGTGACGTAAGAAGAATACGCCTCTCTTTGTTTGAAGTCACTTCTATCCCACGGCCGTCGGTCACCTCTCCTTCTATCTCCAAATCCTCCTCTAGATGTCCGATCCCTTGCATCGGAAGGTTACCCCTCCGATACGACTCTTGTACTTCTCCTTTCGGTAATTCAGTGCTTTTATACGCTTCTTCCGACCGAACGTAATCATCCACCTGGATCATCATCTCTTTGATAGTTTTTGGGACTTGGTCAGAGAATTTCTTTGCCAATTCCAGACATCGATGGGCATTCATAAATGCCGATATCCTCATCAACTCTGGGACTCCCAGTATCCTGCTAGCTTCATCAGTCCATCGCTCCTTGAAATCCAGCAGTGTTTCATTTGCCCTTCTGACTATCCTTGTGATTTGCATGAGATATTTTATACTTTTCTGCCGCAGTGCAAACCTGGTAGTGAACTGTTTTCTCAAGTCGTCCCAACTATCAATGCTTTCCAGTTCTAAGTTGCTAAACCACCCTTGCGCAGCTTCGTCTATAGTCTGTTGAAACATCCGACACCATACAGGCATCGGTCATTCTCCTTGGTTGATGTGGTCGTCCGAATCAGTAGACCCATCATACATCTTCAAATTAGTTGGCATGGTATGTTTGGGACCAACAAATTCCATAATCCTCCTGGTGAAAGGTGACCTAGCCACCTCCTTATGTGGTTTATTCAAATCATCATTGGGATTTTCCTCCGTCAGCTTCTCTGGCGTCTCCTCATCATCTCCAAATGACAAAAGGATTGGTTTGATTGCACTAGCTCCCGTCGCGTTATATTTATTAATGAGGGCTTCTAGTGATGATACTTGGGCTTGTATTTGTTCCGGAAGTTCGGGTGGTGGATCATTGGTGACTCCACTTCCTCCTACCTGTTCCGAATGTGGAACATGGGAACCGGGTGTTGGTGTTTCTAGCGGGTTAGTCATTCGGTTCTGTGGTAGAATGAATAACGTGTCCCACGGATGACGCCAATTTGTTGAAGAAAAATCCTGCGCCCCGGCTCTTTTCCGGATGTCCAGTCCTTTGCTCCTTTATCCGGAGGAAAAAAAAAAGTCCTTCCTGCACAATGAGCAACACACGTTAGCCTCACCTCGGGTGTTGTCCCGAGACCAATCTCCGACGTGAGAATAAGCGGAGGGTTAAGAATAAATGCAGTAATAAATATGAGAGAGTAAGTATGTGAATCTTAAATGCAAACATTAAATGTGTTGGGGTATTTATACTACCCCAACCCTTGAAACCTGAGTCTAGGCGCGGCAGGCCTATGGCCACCCTACTTAGTAGGTGTCAGGCCACGTGGTGGTGAAATCCCGTAAAATCTGGGAGGCGGCGCTGACATGGTTATAAGCTTTACCTGCTTGATAATAGCCAATCCGGGTAAAAGGATGTACCGGCCGGACGTTGGGTCCTCCGGTCAAACGAGCGTCCGAACACATACGTCAACAGAAGGCGAAAAAGAAGTGGATTAGGGGTCTTTGTATGAAACATAATGTTCACTTTTTAGCAATTCAAAAAACTAAGAAGACTTTGTTTACTGATGTTACGATTAGATCTATTTGGGGCAATTCTTCTTTTGATTTCTGTGCGATGTTGGTAGTGAGTACATCGGGGGGGGGGGGGAATTTATGTGTTTGGGATAAAGGAGTTTTTTCTTAGACTAAGGAATTGATATGTGACAGTTTTGTTGCCATGGAGGGAATATGAACGTCTTCTAATACGTCTATTATGATTGTGTCTATTTACGCTGCTCAAGATCTAGGTGATAAAAGAATTTTATGGGAGCTTCTTAGGACATGGAATGGCGAGGTGATTCTCATGGGGGATTTTAACGAAGTTAGCTAGGAACATGAAAGATATGGACCGGTTTTCTCTCTAAATCAAGCAAATGTTTTTAATGACTTTATTGCAACAATAGAGCTAGTTGATGTCTCGTTAGGAGGATATATGTATACATGGTCAAACAAGGAGAATTTTAAAATGAGTAAAATTGATAGGTTTTTTATATCGGAGGGATTGTTGTCTACATATCCTAACATATCGGGGCTGATTCTAACTCGCCACTTGGCTGATCATCATCCATTATTGTTGCATGAGTCACGTATAGATTACGGTCCTACTTCGTTTCGGATGTTTCCCTCATGGTTTGTAGAACCACATTTTGCTGAGGTGGTTGAGACATCTTGGACAATAGATGGGATAAACAATAGTAATGCTATCAATAAATTGCGATATCTGAAAATTAATTAAATATTTGGAGTAAAGAAAAAGTGGATGATCGTAATAAGATGAAGAAAGATATCAGTTTCAAGTTGTGTGAGATTGATAAGTGCATTGATAATAGGCAAGGATCTACATCAGATATGGAAAATAAAGTGCAGCTCACCAAACTTCTATTGGATATCGACAAGAAGGAGTCGATAGACTTAGCTCAAAAAGCGAAAGTTAAGTAGGCCACTGAAGGGGATGAGAATTCGAAATATTTTCACAGGATTATATATAAAAAAGATGTCAGCTTACGGTTAGAGGATTCTTATTGACGGGGAATGGGTAGATTTGCTAGATAGGGTGAAACAAGAACTTTATAATCATTTTGCAACTCGGTTTCAAGCTCCTGATTGGCCTCATCCTTTTACTGTTGAGGAATTCCCTAGATGTCTAACAGCAGACCAGATACGTGAGCTTGAGGATAATATAACTCATGAAGTAGTTAAACAACCCGTGTGGGATTGCGAGTCAGATAAGGCTACGTGTCCCGATGAATTCACATTTAATTTTTTCAAGACGTTTTGGCACTTGGTGGGTGATGATGTGTTTTGAGTAGTAACTCAATTTTTTTATTCGGGTCAGTTCCAAAAGGTTGTAATTCGTTTTTTGTTACTTTAATTCCGAAAGTGCAAGATGCCAAATTGGTTTATGAATTTCTTCCTATAAGTCTCATTGTTTGCCAATATAAAAAAATCGGGAAAATTCTTGCAAACCGGTTGTCCATGGTGATTAATGATCTTGTTAGTATGGAACAATCCGCATTTATCAAAGGTTGTCAAATTCTTGATGGACTGTTTATTCTTAATGAAATGTCATCGTGGAGTAAGAATCATAAACATAAAGCTATGGTTTTAAAGATTGATAGAAGACCTATGATTCAGTGATATTTTGGATGATATTTTGGCTTGTTTTGGTTTTGGGGATCGTTGGAGGATGTGGATCAACGGTTGTTTCTCTTCTTGTATGGGGTTTGGTTAGTACAAAAACGACTAGAAGTGTGTGAGCCTATGAGGGCACACACGTTAAACACGAGAGTACGTTTAACACGTTTAGTACTTGAACCATTATTTGACCCGTCATTGACCAATAAACTCGACCCGATTACATGTTGGATCAAAAGCCCATTGACCGGTCAATATGGAGGTGTTTGGATCGTGTATAACATGACTAGAAGAGTTGTGTTTAGATTAGGAAAGTGGGTAACTTGGTGCTCAAGTTTGAGCCCAAGGTTCCTAGGTTTTGGAGGTTATAAAGACCCCAAACCTAGCTCTCAAAACTCACGATATACTATCCCTAACTCTCAGCCAATTCTCAATCGATCTATCTCCACAAAAGACTCAATACCCGATCGGTTTTATATATATCCGATTAGGGTTGTTTGGTTTTGTTCGAAACCCTAAACTTGCGTGTTCATTGATCCAAGATTGTTTAATGTTTCGTTTGGTGTTTTCTTGCTAGTTCCTATTCGATCAAGTAAGCAAGAAGAGTTTCGTTTTCTGTTTTGGTTTGCTCTCGGACAAAGGGGCAGAAACATCTCGGGTATACTCTGTCCGATATCAGACAGAAGTGAGTTTGGTTCTCGGGTTATTGTAGCATATCTCGGACAGAAGAAATAAGGGTTTCTTGGTTTTCTTGGTTCGTGATTGTTCAAGGTTTACAAAGGTTGTTTGGGTAAACGTTCACGACTAGCTTTATCGGGCGTATTCGTGGTTAAGTGCTTGTGTGTGAACTCGTAGAGGTATTCATTTTGAATACGTGGTTTCTTTGTTCGTTAATACTTGCGGGTGGGGTTAGTTTTCTTGTTCCCCTTTATAACTTATTGTTTATTAAATATGTGTTAACCTAATTGCTTAAACTAGATCTAAATTCCGCTGCGTACTCGTAGTGTTACTTGGTTAACTAGATCTAAAATCCCAACAACCTGTTCTCTCCATTACAAGTTGGAAACACTAAAAAGGTGTCACTTTCTCATTCGTTTACGCGGATGATGCTATATTTATCAAGAATGGTCAAGGGAATGTCATTGTTAATTTTGCTTGTTACAATGTTTTTATATGGCTTCCGGTTTGAGTGTCAACTTTCATAAGTCTCAGCTTATGGGTGTAAATGTCTCTATAAATGAGGATGATGATATGGCGTATTTGATAGGTTTTAAGGCATCTAAGTTTCATGTTTCTTATCTCGGAGTGTAAGTAGGTGAAAATATGAATCGAATTGAGTCATGGAGAAAAGTAGTCAATAAGATAACCAATAAACTATCGTCATGGAAGGTAAAAACTCTTTCGGTGAGAAGTAGATTAACTTTATTGAAATCAGTTTTGGGTTCTTACCCTACGTATTACATGTCGATATATAAATCTCCCCGGGCCATAATTTCATCTCTTGAAGCTTTACGTAACAAGTTTTTTATAGGGGCCGAGAATGATGATCGAAAAATTACTTGGATTAGTTGGAAGAAAGATGTGGCTCACAAGCAAGACGGTGGTTTAAGGGTTAATAGTATTTATGCTTTTAATTATTCTTTGTTATTCAAATGGATATGGAGATTTCGAAATTGCCCAAATGCATTGCGGGTACAATTAGTTAAAGCAATTCATGGTGAAGATGGTAAGTTATCTTCCAACATTCAGTAGTCTTATCCAAACACGGTATGGATCCAAATTGTGAAATTTATTTCTAATCTTAAAGATAAAGGTGTGGACTTGCTCTCTTTTTTTAAGAAAACTTGGAGATGGTTGTGATACTCAATTCCGGAACGAAATTTGGATAGGGGATCGACCGTTGAAATTTAGGTTTCCTAGATTATTCTCCTTGGAAACCAATAAGTTGATTACTGTAGCAGACTAAAAGAGGCAAGGAAGTGGTTTAGCTTCCTTCCGTCGTCATCCTATAGGAGGAGTCGAAAGTACACAATGGGAGGAAATGCTAGAATTACTCGATTCGGTCCAATTGTTTTCAATGGTGGATAGATGGGCTTGGACGTTTCATGGCATGGTTTCGTTTACAGTATCCTCCACCCGGGTTTTCATTGACAACAAAGTGTTGATCACAGATGGAGAGCCTACAAGGTGGTGTAATTTAATCCCCATAAAGGTTAATATTATGGCTTGGAGGCTTTCGTTAAACAAGCTTCCAACTCGTATGAATCTCGATACTCGCGATATAGATGTGCCTTCGGTGTTATGTCCTATTTGTGGGGAGCATTTAAAAACCGCCAATCATCTCTTCTTTTCTTGTTCTTTTGTTTCCTAGGTTTACATCTTGCTTGCTCGAGGATGGGATCTTGATGTTCCGATATTAAATTCGTATAGTCAATGGTCGGATTGGTTATTCAATATCCGGATGAAGAGAATGCAAAAACAAAATTTTTAGGCCTTGTTCTTCTCCTTATGGTGGCATGTTTGGGCGCATAGAAACGATTGCGTTTTTGGAGTGGCGAGTCCTAGAAAAAGTGTGTTTTTTGATAACTTTGTAACGAAATCTTTTACTTGGATTAATAGTAGGTATGGATCTACAAACTTTTAGTTGCGTAGGTTGACTTCAAAACCCAACTCTTCTTACTTCTATGTTTTAATTTTGTTTTGTTCTAGCTTCTTGCTAGCTTAATGAATCATAGCCGTCCAAAAAAAAAAAAAAAAAGAAATCTTGGTACAATAACTGTTTATATTTTCAGTTACTTGGACAGTTTGAATAGCGCAAATTATGATATCCTCAAGAGACGAATTCTATATATATACTAAATATGGGGAGTACATTTCCCTCAAAGTGGGTATGCATTAATTGCTATGTTTAGCAACTTGGCAAAAATAGCCCCTGAGGTTTAAGTGTCGTTGCAAACTAAGTCCTTTAGCAAGTTGGCAAAATAGTCCCTAAGGTTTAAGTGTCACCGCAAAGTAAGTCCCAGATATGGGGAGTACATTTCCTCAAAGTGGTATGCATTAATTGCTATGTTTAGCAACTTGGCAAAATAGCCCCGAGGTTTAAGTGTCGTGCAAACTAAGTCCTTTAGCAAGTTGGCAAAAATAGTCCCTAAGGTTTAAGTGTCACCGCAAAGTAAGTCCCAGAGAATTAATAACTATATATAGCAATTTGGCAAAATAGTCCCTAAGGTTTAAGTGTCGTTATAAAGTAAGTATTTTGTAGGCACGAAAATAGTCCCTAAGGTTTTAATTGTATTTGCAAAGTAGGTCCTTCAAAGACTAACCAAATAAAGTTCGTATCATTAATTGCTATCTATAGCAATTTGGCAAAAATAGTCCCTACGGTTTAAGTGTCCTTGCAAAGTAAGTCCTTTGCGTACCACGAAAAATAGTCCCTAAGGTTTGAATTGTCTTTGCAACGTAGGTCCTTCAAGGACTAACCAAATAAATAGACAAACAAATTTTTCGGTCATTCATCGCCCAAATTCACGCTCATAAAGCAATCCACGCGTCGCGCGAGTTCCACACTGCTATTACTAAGATCACTACTTTCGATACTTTAAAGGTTTGAATAGTGCAAAAATGTTACTATACTCCGTATTTGATTTTTGTATTCGTAATATCACTAACATGGTTAATTTATATTTCTATGTGAATCAGGGTGTTGTGTCTATGGTTTTTGACAAAGCTGTTCTTCATAATCTGCGTTGTTATGTGTACGCTCATCTATGTTCTTATCTTAAGCGATTGCTTATGTTAAAAATTCACGACACCTTTTATTGTTTTGACCAGCCCAGAAGTGCCAGTGACCAATATGCGGCTAGAACAACGGAGTGGCGAGTTATGGGAAACATTTGCTTTCTCCATGCGCTTCATCATCAGGAAATTGTTTCATATAGTTTGCTGTGTATCAGTTTTCAGGTTTTGATTGTTTTACACCACTAATCGTTTGTTACGCAGTGTAACTTGTTTTTACATATAATATGATATGATACTTACCCATGGAGTAACTTGTGGACTTTCGGCAGAAGCTCGATATGTGGACTTCAGTGTATCCTTGGACAGACTTCAAGTGCAATCCCCGCGAATACGTGGCGTGGATAGAGGCCAACCAGTTATGAAAGCTTTTGTTCGTTTATGGTTTTGAGGTTTTCGTTGAACATTTATCAAGTTGCTGTAGTTTCAGTATATTTTCCGGCTTTGCTGTTTTCATGCTTTGCAAGTTTTGTTATCATTGTAATGCATTGTTACAGCTTTTTTAATTCGAGCCCTAAGAGTTGTAGTTTACAAATAATTTTTAAGGTCATGGTAATTTTCTAACAAAACTAAAAATAATTACATAATGATTAGTTATATGATGGCTCGGCTATCCATGCACATTCTCCAACCTTTATCATTCTTTGGTGTTAGAAGTGCCGCAACGCGCGAGCACGTTCCTATTCATATTAATGTGCATTATGACAGTTATTTGGCGATACCGAATAACTGCAACATTTATTGAAACTCTACACTATTTTGTAAAGCGGATTGTATCAATATTATTTATTTTATATAATATTATGTTGAAAAATAATACCGTATCACTAATGGTCTTTTTAGCTAACACTTTTTAGGCTTCTGTTGTTTGGTCTGATAACGTTGAATATAACAATATCAATGGAAAAATAAAAAAACGGTGCAACTTCTAGCAATAAAAAAACTTAACAATAAAAATCTTCTAAGAATTTAAAAAAGCAAATGCATAATAAACTAGCATAAAAATTACAAAACAAAAAAGCTACAATTAAAAAATAATAATAAGACATAAAAAAGCATGCGTCGGCTATAACCGCGACGCGCAAGTAGCTTCTTACTCGCCAGACTTATAACCCAACTTAAAAAGCAAAATACATAAACAAAGAAATATGTAGAAAATATTTCAGCAAAAAAAATAAATGCACACAAATTTGTCACATAATAATAACACAAATCAAAACCAAAAAGCCTCACCACAACGCGCAAAAGATGTACAATAAAAAACTATATAGAGATCAAATATGTGCAAAAACGGAGAATGATTTTACACAAAAATAATGCAAAACAAATTTCGTCACACAAAAATAACACAAACATAATAAGTTGGAAACATTACCCGCCACTAAACTTATAACACAAATATGTAAAAATATATAGACAACAAATATAGAGAATAAATATATTACACAACAAATATATTAAAAAGGATTATATAGATACACATGAGGCACTTTATTTTACATACCTTTAAATTGATGCATACCGAGGAACAGATCTGCACCGTTGGATCAAAAGGACAAAATTTAATGAAGAAAAACACGGAGGGACTACTATTGTAAATTTGTCATTCTACCCCCAACCCACACACCAAACACGCTATTTCTCACACACAAAAAACACATGATAACATTTTCTCTCTAAATGAAGACTTCAAAATAAAACAAAACATCACGATCATCCAATCTTAACCACAAAATCAAAGAAAACACATAAAAGTGAATCGAATCAAGGCAATCAAAACCGATCCGTAAAAAAAAAAATAGGTATGGCACTTCCAATTCATTATTTTGTTATTTATTAACAATTTGTTTTGATTTTATTCTTATATTTATGTTTTGATAGTGTTTATGAAGATTTTTTGTTTTTGTTGATTTTAGTTGTTTATTAATATATATACATGTGATATAAAAAAATGAATTTGTTTTGGTGTGATTTTTATCATGATCGTGACACGCTTTTGGTTGTGTTTTAGTGTTTACATTTGGTTGAGTTTACGAGTAAAACACTTTGATATACATGGATGCACACCAAGTGTTTGATGAAATGTGTGAGTGAAAGTATTATGCGTGCAATATCACCAGTGATATTTGAAGTTGAATCAGATATATGTATTATCACTAGCGATATTTTTATTATCACTTGTGAAATTTTTGTTTATTTGATAGGTTTTTTTGTTTACTTGTTAAGATTTATTATATGTAATGTATAATCTCACTTTTGATATTTTATTGTTATTGTTTTGTATCATAGTTAAACTTTTTTTTTTGCTAAAAGTTTTGATGATATACTATTTACTGTGAGTAAATGTAGTTCTGTCGTCAATCAAATTTTTGACTCAATCTCCAGATTCATAAAAGTAAAGGTATATTGTAACGTATAAGCATGTTTTCTTTAGAAGAATTAACTGTGATAAAAGCTCGAATGTATGCGCATACTTGATTTAACATTTAGCTTATGTGTTGTATCACTGATGATACATACACATTCAAGAGAATGTATGTATACTTTCAAGAGAATGTTATAATCGTATCCCTAAAAACACGGATATTTATTCTATAGTATGAACACTTTGTCGCTTTTGTAGATTTTAGTAGTTTATCGAGGATTGTTGTGAAGGTTAGATGATTATTGTGATAATATGAGAGACTTAATGTGCTAAAATAAATATTGTGATCGTAATATGCTTTTGTTAGATTTGTGGCGTATATATGTGCATAATGGATAGATTGGGCATGCTTCGATATATTTAAAAGCGGTATTTGACTCTAGTATTAGTTGCTAGTATATCACCTACGATACAACAGTTTCAATGATTGCTTATTGTTAGTATATTACATGTGATACAACAGTTGCAACGATTGCTTAGTTGTAGTATATCACCTGTGATACAACAGTTGTAATGATTGTTTGTTGGTAGTATATTACCTATGATATTTGATGACATATACTTATTCAATTTATATATCACGTATGATATTAAAAACAATGAACTATTTATACACTAACATAGTATATATTTTATGCGATTTGAATATCAAGAATAAAAGAAGCAAAAAGCAGGGTCAAGGTGAAAGGAAAAGACATTTGCTAAAAATAACAAAGTCAAACTCAAGAAGTGAACAAATGAACAACATCATCACCAACAACACTAATAATACCAAGCAAATTAACAAAATCCGCTAGACATTTAAGCTTAGAAAACACAACAAGAACAAAAATGTAAACAGCTTACACCACCAACAACTATCGAAGAAACATCCGTGATATCACCCGTGATATAACATGATCTACAACCACCAACACCACCAACAAGAATTGTTGAACTGAAACAGAGATCGCATGTAAGAAAGCAAAGACAGCAGTAAAAAGAAGAAGAGGAAATGAAGAAGAAGATGTCAAACTAAAAAGAATGAAGTGGGAAAGAAGACAAAAGGAGGGATGCTCATAAAGCTAGCAAGAAGAAAGTTGTAGAAAATAAAAGACAAAAGCATCAATTAGTAATTTTCTTTTGTCGCTTAAATTGTAATTTTCTTGCTACTTAAATTGTAAACAATGATAATTTATATTCGCTTGTAAACAATGCTTTTGGTTTATCCGAATATAACCTTCTTCGGTAATTTTATTAGATTATCACAAGTGATATTAATGAAAAGTCACTTAAAAATACCGTTGACTTCATGAAGAAAACTATGAAAATAAAAACATGACATATTCTCAAAATCAAATAAGAATATGATTAATTAAGCAATGCTTTTGAGTAACATAACGATTCATATTCTCAAAATCACCATGATTAACAACAACAACACCACATCCAAAGACATCAACAAATACCACATCATCTTCTTCATCTAGAACTAACAATAATAACAACAATGGTAATTCTAACGCACAAACACAAGGAGTGGAAAACCGAATTTAAACACATAAATAATGTAAACATTTCATCATTTTCATGCTTTATCACAAAGTGTTAAAATGACAAAATATCCCATAAACTCACAAAGACCTCATAAAATTAATTCCGCTTATTTATCACAAGATATACATAACTTCTAATTTATGACAAAAGACGGGCTTGGAACCGGAAGCTCATTGCAATTACTTTTCGATAGCACCATCTTGACCATTTACGATTATATTTGGATAATGCACAAAAGCTTTCTTGAATGCTTGAGTAACCATACACAAGATTCAAGTAGCTTCGCTCTTAAGCGCACTGTAACCAACAAAGAACACATCTCCAAAGTGATTGTCAATTGCAGTAAAAGGCACAAAAACATCATGTACCGGAAAGAGAAATATCTCGTGATAATATATACAAAATGTACAAAAATAATGAAATCTCACAGAGATATTACAAATTAAAAAGCATGCTTGTTTGTTTTGTATGTGTCATAAAAGAGACGATATCATCAAACTATTTGTGATTGCAATTTGCAAAAAACGGCTCCATCAAATGAAAGAATCAACAACAACTCGCACTGTGGTTAAAAAGCACAACACCCATAAAACAAATTGAAGAAGCTCAAACAACTTTGATATCGCCGTGATATCATAACATCCTCCATTACCACAACTGATTCAACAAAATAAAAGAAAGTTGACACACCTATGATATCATAGGTGATATCACATTTGATATCACCTGTGATATCACCTGTGATACAACTGAGAAACCAACAATACAGAAAATCAAAAAGGAGAAAAACGTAACCTCAAGTACAACACATTGGGTCTTCTTATCTTCTGCAATTAACTGAATTACATGATTTCAAACAAGGTTTAAGTTGTAATCAACAACCTTTCTTTTGAACCTTTCTTTTGAACTTTTCAAGTGGCCGAATATATGCAATCACATAAAGATTAGACTTCCCAATCATTTCCATGTTTTTCAAATGATTTGCCTTCACGATTGTTAAGGTAAGCAGTTCTTGTGGCTTAAGCTCTAGGTCATCACGCAATTATGAACAAGACATCAAATTTGCATCACCTTAGATATAGAGTGATGGAGAAAGCAAAATACAAAACGCACTAAAATAATTCAAAAATAAGCTATTTAGAAAAATGAAAATAAGCATCAACTAATGCAACATAGGATATGATTACTCATTTACAATAACTACAATGCACTTTGATTAATTCCCCAAAGCTTGTTTATTCAAATAAATATTTTTGATTTGGTTACATATATGAAATGTCGGACAAACAGAACATGTGATTGCTTCTCAACTCAAGCATCCCTCTCTTAGAATTTTGTCAAACACCTTCCATGCATCAAATTTCCATCAATTCACCCATCCCAAAATGATATCATACTAAAACCTAATGCTACTCACAATCTAAAACATAAACTTAAAGTATCAAATAAACAAAATTTCACAAGTGATAATACAAATATCACTCGTGATAATACACGTATACAATTCAACTTCAAATATCACTGGTGATACTATACGTACGATACATAGCAGATTCGAAACAACAATCAGGCATAAAAACAACATTCAAATGCAATTAAAAACAAAAATTCAACTAACGACTTAATTAATAAGCATAATTACATGAGCAGATAACAAGATTATCAAGCATTTTTCACTCACACATTTCATCAAATGCTTGGTGTGCAACTTAATAAGAAGGAATGTTAACAACTTGATCCACATAATTAACAACCGATCAACAATATTATCAACCGCAACAATATCAATCAAATCAGCTTCTGAAACAAACGGTCCATTCAAATCAAAAAGAAGATATAAAAAAAGGATGATATGATCGTGAGGTGATGATGAGATGATTATCGAAATGGTGATGGTGATTGGAATGGTGATGGTGATGGTGATTGGAATGTTTATGGTGATGGTGATCTAACTCGTGATGATAAACTGGTGATGATCAAAAGTGAGAGCAGGTTTGGAGGAAAACACAGAGTAAGTGTGTGAAAAAAAATGAAGCGAATGAAAAAAGAAGAAGAAGAAAAAGCTTTATATAGTAGGGAGAATTAAGGTTAAGCATAATAAATTTTAGGTTAATCTTCACCATTAGATCAAAATAGATGGATAGTGGGGATTTGTCCATTAGTAAGCATCAAAATAAAGGTAACCAAATGAAAATTCCTCATATACACATACACAATCCCATCTTTTACAACTCAGAAATCCCGAAGACATGCATAAATCGTATAAAGATATTATAAATACTTCATCCTTAATGTTAGTATATTTTGACTTTTTAAATTCAACTTTAACTTTAAATATTTTTATTTAATTTGTATTATATTATAACTAATGAAAATTATACTAATAAAAATATATTTAAAACCCATTAATTTATATAATTTGAATTAAATATTATATAATACAAACAAAAATATATAAGGTAAAAATTGGATAGAGAAAGTCAAAATAAACTTATATTTTGGGAGAGAACAAATTTATTAAAAATTACACAAATATAACTCGAACCAAAAAGAAAATCTATTCACATGAACGCTGCGGTGCAATCCGTTCTATTTAATTACATACACTATTAAGAACTCAAGTAACGTAAATTTAAAACACCAAAAATGCACATCTAAGAAAAAAGAGTGTAATATTTAAAAAAAGAGTGTAAAAGCAAAGACCTAAGTCAGCCATCAATCACAGCCTTACATTAGTTTCCACCTAAATTATCACTTTGTTCTTCACATACAGAAAAAAGAGATCAAAATGACATATACAGGCATGGAATTGTTCATGGAAAACTTGAAGCAGCTAATTTACTCCAATGATAATCCACTCATTAACGACCACCCATCAATTCTATCAGAAAGGCCTCAGTTGCAGCTTCTCTATGAAGAGCTTTACTCCACGGTCCAGATCCTTTTTCACGGCGAACATACAGAACTGCATGAGCTCAAACACATCAAATATCTGAAGAAAATACTCAAAAACACAGCAGAAGAAGCTCAAGATATCATTGATCTATTTGTATCTGGTGTTCATTTCAGGAAAAAAGGATACTCTCCTAGACCTGATGTCTATAAAACTTCCCTGATGCTCGATCATGTTATGAGATCCATCAAGTCCATCAAGGAAGAACTCATTAAAATAAGCATGGATAACATGGAGATGGATTCGTCTCAAAGGACTAAAGGCCAGCAGATGCAGTGTGGAACTTCCAACAGCAGAAGTTCGCTAGGATCGAAGAAATTATTCGATGAAATTGTTGTGGGGCTTGATCATCATGTTGAAGTCATACGTGATAAACTTGTGGAAGACCAAAAGCAGCTAGATGTCGTCTCCATCGTTGGCATGGGCGGGATTGGTAAGACTACCCTGGCTACCAAAGTATTCAATGATCGTTTTATTATGTATCATTTTGATATCCGTGCATGGGTTACTGTCTCTCAAACATACAACAGGCGTGATGTGTTTATTCAAATCCTGGTATCCTTGGGTGTTAAATTAGATATAGAAAAAACTGGTGACTCTAAACTTCGTGAAATGTTGCACAAGAGTCTAAAGGGTCGGAGATATTTGATTGTCATTGATGATATCTGGAGCAAAGAGGCATGGGATAACTTGAAAGTACTTTTCCCCGATGATAACACCAGCAGTCGAATTCTGCTCACGAGTCGCCTCAATGAAGTTGGATTACATGCCAATCCAAAACCAAATGGGCTTGTCCATTTCTTGAGTTATTTAACAGAAGAACAAAGCTGGGAGTTATTGTGCACGAAATTGTTCCATGGCAAAGAATGCCCACAATGGTTCTTTATACTGTACGGAAGACAAATTGCAGAAAAATGTAAGGGACTGCCACTTGCGGTGGTTGTCATAGCAGGACTTCTAGCAAAAGACCCGATGAACAAAGCTTTGTGGGAAAAAATTACTCACAGTGTTGGTTCATACATTGCTAATGACGAGAGGGGACACATGGAAACACTAGCTTTAAGTTACAATCATCTACCTCTTCACTTGAGAGAGTGCTTTCTGTATTTAGGAGGATTCCCGGAAGACTTTAAGTTCCCAGCACGACAGTTGATGGGGTTATGGGTGGCTGAAGGATTTATACACGAAGCTGAAAACCAAAGCCTTGAGGATATTGCAGAGGCTTGCCTGATGGAATTAGTTGACAGAAATCTCTTAGTTGTTGCAGAAAGGAAGTCCAATAATGGAGTCAAAGCTTTTAAAGTCCATGATCTTGTAAGGGAGTTATGCCTGATAAAAGCAGAAGAAGAAAGATTCGGCATAGAAATAAACTCGACATGGAAGTATGAGGTTATTACATCATATAAAATGCGGCATTTCTTCACAAATGAAAGTATCCAGATTGCAAACAGGGCTCATCCGCATACCCCAAGCATCCACTCCCTTTTGTGCTTTAAACAGCCCGCCACATCTGTGATTTATGACATTGTGGAGTATTTCCGTTCCTTTGCGCTCCTTAGGGTGTTGGATCTACGAAACTGTGAGTTGGATAGTTTTCCTGACGGGATAGCATTACTAATTCACTTAAGGTACTTAGCAATTTGGCTTCTATCTGGTTTTCCATCCTCAGTGTGCAATTTAAGGAGCATACAAACCCTCATTGTTAAAACAAGTCATGGATTTTTGGTTTTACCGAGTAACATATCAGATTTGGTAAACCTGAGGCACTTGTCGAGCAACACGGAAATATATCTTTCTTCTATTAAGAAACCAATGAATTTGCAAACCATTTCCAGAGTGCAGTTGGGAGATTTGATAGGAAACTTTCAAAAATGTTTTCCGCCGTAAAAAAGCTTTCGTCAAATTTCTACTCAGATAAGGAAAATGACTTGGGATCCCTTCCATACCTTGAAACCTTGAAGTTAACCGGATTTCAAAAAAGAAAGCCAGAACTTCCAAAAGGGGAGCCAAATCGTGTTAGGTTCCCTGCCTCATTAAAAAAACTCACATTAGTAAATTGCCTTCTACCTTGGAGTGATATGTCAATCATTCAATCGTTACCTAACCTTGAGATTCTCAAACTCTGTGACCATGCCTTCGTCGGAGCAGAGTGGAACATGGATGAGGAGCAGTTTCGACAACTAAAATTCTTAAAACTTGAGAAGCTAGATATAGAAAAGTGGGAAGGTAATATGATCAACTTCCCATGTCTGAAAAAATTACAGTTGGTAAATTGCGTTTTACTTAAGGAGATACCACTTGAAATAGGCGACATTCCAACTCTTGAGCTTATCAAAATTGACGGCTGGAGCCGCTCTATTGTTGAATCCCTGGAAATAATTCAAGATGAACAACATGATCTAGGAAATTATGACTTGCAGATCAGTGTTGATGGAATGGCATTATCCTTTTTTTTATCCAATAACAAAGATTTTGCGTCAGGACGGGAAACAATCTATGGTCCTACAGAGACCCTTTTGCGTCAGTACCGGTGATTTAGATGTAAATGTGGGGTGGCTGCCACTTGGGTGGCTAGCGGGTGCTGGGCCTCCCCCAAATGGTCCAACCGTCAGGGGTGGCATGAAGCTAATCGGGCGAAAGCGAATAAAGAAACGATCCCTAAATTTGGAAGAAGAATAGGAAATAAAGGGAGATATAACTTGTGATAAAAAGATTTTGCCGGGAAAAAGTTTCAGTGGATAGACCAGGAAGAAAACAAGAAACCGAGAGGGAGGCGTTAAAATGAAGATGAAGAGTGAAGACGAAGATTCCTCTCTTGATTGGTTGAATACTTGAATGGTCACGTGGGGGATAAAGTAAAATGTGATATTTTATGCATAGAAAATGAGAAATCAGTTAATTTGCATTTAACTATTTAAAATTATGTTATGTCATGTCATCACTTTTTAGTCATTATTAAGTTGTCTTCTTAGAGCGCACGGTGTGGCTTCGCCGTGGGGGCTCGCCGTTCACCGTGGCTCTTCGCCGTGGCCCGCCGTGACACCGACTCCCTTCGCCGTGGGGCGTCGTCGGTTGATTCGCCGTTCTGACGACGAGCAAAGTCCACTGACAAAAAGGAGCATAACGTTTAGAAATTTTAAAATCTATCCGTACAAACGGATACAATCTTTTTTTTTTTAACCCACCACTCTATAAATTAACATATCATATCCTACAATTTTTTTCATATTCAATCAAAATACTAAACCATTCAAACTTGTTTGAAACATGAGTTACACGGTGAATCATCTTATTCCCATGAAAGTGACCTCAAGAGTTAACTAACTAGAAATGTTTATTAAAGAGTTCGAGTATGAGCAAACGTTGCAGGGAACAAAGGTTCTGGTCCTTCAAAGTCGTCAATATGTCCCTCGTGAACATGCGATTGTTTGAGCACGACTACTTGTCGACTATTTTGGTGACAACCCAAAATATACTGACGATAATTTTAGGCGTCGATATCGTATGGTAGTCGTCTATTTCTACAAATAGTACAAGATTGAAACATATATTGAAACTCATCATCCTCTTCCCAAGATTTTGATTTTTTGAGTTCAATTACCATGGTAGGGTGTAATGAGTTTTAGTGTGATTATGAACGCACATGCTTCTACGCCAATTGGCTTACGGGATATCACCGATGCATTATATGAGTATTTACAACAGGTGAACCCCATGCACGCGATTGCTTGAGATTTTTTCTTATGTGCGTAATCCAACTATTTATTAAGGAGTTTTAAGAAAACCAGATGAGGATGACATTCGCCACTTATACCATGCACATAACATCGCTCATGGGCTTCCGGAATGTTGGGGAGCATCGATCAGATGCCTTAATCTAAAACTGTCCGAAAGAATGGCAAGGCCAATTTCATAGAGGTGATAAAAAATATCCAACTATAATGCTTGAAGCCGTTGCTTCACACGATTTAATGATTGGCTTGCATTTTTGGGTAGCGGGTGCGAATAACGATCTAACGGTTTTAAATAATTCTCCGTTATTCGACGACTTGCTTGATGACGCCGCCCGAGGTTGAGTTTGAAGTATACGGTGTAAATTTAAGCAAGGGTATTATCTAGTCGACGAATTTACCCGGAGCGGCATCTTTGTCAAGTCATTTACAGTGCAACTAATCCAAAAATGCCGCATTCAAAGCGAAACAAGAAAGTGCTCGAAAAGATATCGAAGAGCTTTTGGTGTCCTCCAGGACGTTGGCATATCATTGCCCAACCGTGTGACAATTTACTATTAGCAGAGCTACGGAGAATCACGACGAGTGCATCATAATGCATAACATGATTTTGAAAGATGAAAACTTTGCGATATCCGACATTCTTTGAAACGCATATTTCTCGACACCAAATTTACAGCAGACATGGATTGAACGCTGCCAATTGCGAGAGAAAAAGCCAAAGAACTACATGATAAACGCAAACACGCAAAACTTCAACGATGTCTCATCGAGCATGTTTGGCAACAACTTCAATGGGCACAATTTCAACAATGTAATCCAAATAATTAGTTTCGTTATAATTTGATGTATTTCTTGCGTTTTTTTTTTCAGATATTTATTTTATGTTTAGACGCTTTTTATTAAGTTATGTATTGTATTTTTATTTTGAATGAAATGAATTTAGTTTATTTGGAAATGAAATTGAATAAAAAAAAATAAAGTGGTAGTAGTGGACCCCAAATGAAGAGGTTGAAGTTTGTTATGAGTGAGGAGGGGGTTTGATGTGGTTAGTTGTGGAAAAGTGGGATGCTGAGGTGGCACTGACGAAGAGGCAAGCCTTGTCGTGACACCTAGTGCTCTTACTACCATGGCCCATATTTGATGATTTTTGAAAATATAAAAAGATGACCCATATAGCAAAACTTGAGTTATTAAGTTGGCATATGTTACTCTTGAAACAAGAAATGAAATATTGATACTGATTTCTTGTAATTACCATATGATTATAACTAAGTTATCCAATTACAATATTAATATTGATGTCTTGTAATTGGCTTATGATATATCATTTTTATATTTAACAAGTATGTTGCCAATAGTAATTGAGTTCTTATGGATTTGAAGCCTAGCTTCCTAACTTTTTGTCTAAAACAAAAAAATCATGTTTAATGAAAATTAAAAACAACCGGAATCATATTCTGAAAAACTGAGTTGGCAAAGCTGATAATATTCTTACGTTAAGAACTTATAGGATCTTTGTCATTCATTTATCTTTCTTTATAAGAGAATCTACGGAGTTCAAATGCAAAATTTGTTGCGATGTGAAAAGCGAAAAAAAATTAAAAAAGTATAATAAATTCTGCCCCCCTTAACTTTAATTCCTGGCTCCGCCCCTGGCTGCCACCATATTTGATGTGACATAAGAGGGTTTTGGTCAAAGATTCTTTTTGTCTTTTATTTATTTTCAGTACAACACTGTTTTTTGTCAGATTATGTTTCGTATTTCTGACAGTTTTAAACATTTAACTTATTAAATTTTATATTTTATGTTCCGTACTTTCAGCTTTATAGTTTTCTGATGTAAACAAAATTATAAAAATAAAAAATAAATAATAAAAAAAAAGCAAAAATGGAAGGGGTGTCCTTTGTAAAAAAAGTGGGTTTTTTTATAACCTACCCCGTTTGATTTAGTATATGTCCATTAGTATTTATACATGTCTAAGTATAAATACTAATGGACATATACTAAATTTTTTACATGCCATTATATTTATACATGTCTAACTTGATTTTTTACACCTCTTTTTAAATATTATGTGAGGGGCCTACGATTTAGTATATGTCCGTTAGTACATGTCTAAGAGCAAGAGGTATCATAACCTTGTGTTAAGGTTTAACACATTGTCACGTCAGCGCCACGTCTGCTTTAACCTTTAACCTTAACTAAAAAAAATATCCTTTATCATAACTCAACCTTAACTCACTTTAACTCAAATATTTTCAAATCCAACAACTAAACTAAAACTAATACTTCATTTATTAAAAAACATAGCATTAAATCTTAAACATATTACAATACAAAAAAAAAAAAAAAAAAAAAAAAAGAAAAAGGTTACAACGAAAAAAATTACGAAAAAAAAACACGACACAACACAAAGCAAACTACAACATAAATGAAATTACGAAAATACAATTAAAACTAGTGACGAGGTTGCAAGTTATATTTTTTGATTATTCAGTCCTTTTTTTCATTGATCCAAGCCACAACGTTTGGATCATTGCCGTCAATGTCAATCATCAAAAATTTAATCTCTTCCAACCATGTTATTGTTTCATCTTTTACTTGGTCCTCCCGATACGCCGCTTGGGCGGTTTCCCGTTTTATACGATACTCGGTTGTCGTAGTCTCTGTGAATTGGCTTGACGAGCTCGTTCCTCCGGTGCTCGCTCCCCCGGTACTTGTCGTGCTCTCGGATCTGGCTTTCTTCGAAGCACACTTTTTGGCCATGCGACGTGGTTGTTCATCATGAAACCCAACGGCTAGTATTGTCGTTTTAGGGGGTGAAAGTGAAATTACACCGTTCATCCTTATGGTATACGTTGACCGACAAGTTGAGTCCTTTGACCAAAAAAGGTTTACCGTCCGTCCTTAAATGCAAAACGTTATGTATCGTTGGTCCCTCCTTCTAACGGCCCTTGTTAACGACCGTTAAGTCTTATCATGTAAGGGTATTTTCGTCCTTTTACATTTGCCACTAGTATCTATAAATAAAATATAATAAAACATGTAAGAATCATATTTGATGATTTGGTCGTGTGTTTTGTTCAGCAATATACCCTTTCATCATCATCAAAAACAAAATCTAACAAAAACCAATTTCATCGTCAAGAACAAAAAAAAAACTGACAAACCCATTTCTTTACCAAATTAAAACCATCTCATGGAGTACACCTACATCACTAGATGTAAAACCAAATCTAAATAGATCCATATTTATGCAGATCTGGAAAAATAAAACACATTTATCCATCTTCATCTTACTCTTTCATACACACACAACACATACAAATGCTATCATCAACAACACAGATCTGAGTTTAATGATTTTTTTTCGATGATTTTTTTTTCCGATAAGATTGGATTTGGGTTTGATGATTTTTTTTGGATAAGACTGGATTTGGGGTTTCGAATGTGGATGTCGATGATGGCTGAGTTTGAAGGGATGACGGTGGTAGTTAGTAGTCGGTGGTGGCCCGTGGTCTACGGTGGACTTGGGAGTGTTTTTTAGTATGGGTTTTGAATTAAAATTCTATCTTTACAAGTTGTGGTTTGAGATGTGTAGGCTTTGATTGGGTAACTTGTATTGTACAAGTTGTGATGTCATGCGTTGTGTGATAAGATGTCGCTCTTGAATAAATAAAGTAAATCGAGCTGTGGTGCGAAATGTGGGTGGGTAGCCGTAGGCTGGTGGTGCTGGGTACCCGGTCACCGGACAATTCTTGGTGTTTTAGTGTATGTTTTTGGAAATAGTTGGTAATGATTCATGTTGTGGTGATCCTTTATGAAATGTGAAGTGAAATTTAAAGATGAATATATAAAGATAGTTTTTTTTTAAGGTAGTGGTTGGGAAAATAATCAAAATGTGGATGTATTGTTGATAAAGATAAGTGGGGAAGATGTGTGTTGCGGCATTTCGGCGTTGTGGGTTGCGTTGACCGGCGTTGCAGGTTTCAAGAGGAGTGGTTGGCTGGTTGCGGCGTTGTTGAGATGATAATGATGGTGTTGGTAGAATTGCAGGTTGTGGTGGTGAATTGTTTAAATTGATTTGGTGTATGAACATGTGATGAGATAATGTGGTTTGCTAATAAATAAAGAAACCATAGATAAAGATTTATGAAGATAGATCAAGCAGATTTCAAGTTTTTTAGTTATTGAGATTTTGGAATGGGTTTGAGGGTTTTTAGTTTTTGAAGTTTTGATTAGGTATATTGAGTAGTTGTGATGGAGAAAATGATAATAGTGGTGATATAATGATATATACATTAAAAATGGAATGGATTAAGATACAGACAAAAAAGAAAAAAAAAATAGTTGGAAAAAAAGGGTGGGAAAAGACAAATATACCCTCACATGGGTATCACGTGTGGGAGTTTAACGAGAGTTAGTGGATCCTGTTAGTGTGGAGGACTAACGCTACATAACGTTTGCCATTTAAGGATGAACGGTAAACCTTTTTTGGTCAAAGGACGAAACTTGTCGGTCAACGTATACCACAAGGACGAACGGTGTAATTTACTCAATTTCTTTTTATTTGAACTAGCCTTTAACGCGGCGTTAAGGGGTTAACGCACCCTCGTTAACGCACCCTTAACGTACCCCAACGATGTGGTTAACGCATGTTTAACGCGATCGAGTTAAACCTTAACTCGGGTGGTGCGTTAAGGTACCTATTGCTCTAAGTATATATATTATGTTTTGAATTTTTCATAATAGTTAAGATTTTGGTGATTTACGGAGACTCATTCGTAGTTTCGTACTGGGCCACCCAAATCAATGGACGGTCATGCTGATAAGCCTTCCTCCCCCACCCAACAGAGTGCCCATAATTTATGTTTAATGAACCATTTGTTTAGATAGGAGTATAAACAGTATATTGGGTAGTGTAGGTCAAATAGGGTTAAGTCTTGTTAGGGTTCTGCAATTAAGAGTTAATTTCTTATCCAAGATGTCATATTTGTTTGTGTTGTTAATCCTATTTCAATATTATTGATTATATATATAATATGCTATATGCTAGGGCTGTAAACAAATAGGTTTAAGTCTTGTTAAGGTTTGTAGTTAAGAGTTAGATTCTTATCCAAGATGTCATATTTGTTTGCCTTGTTAATCCTATTGCAATAATATTGATTATATATAATAATATACTATATACTAGGGTCGTAAACGAACCGGACAAAATCAAACGAAGTTTTGTTCATGTTCGTATGTTTAATATTAATCGGACTAATAAACAGACACGAATGCTTAAACTGAACCCTCGGCCGTATTGAGACAGCCATCAGATAAGTTGTGGTTCAATTTTGGCCGTGGATGATAACGGAATTATGGTTCATGATAATACATAAATATTGGCCACAAAAGTGTTTTCAAGAGTTAGAACGTAAAATGATTAATGAAAGCTAACCGTGTTGTCATTATCTTAGGTGTTGAATCTGAGTATGAAGTTTCCAAGTATGCACTCGCGAATAACTTTGAAGAAATGAGACTGTGAGTCTGTGTAGTCGATCAAACAAGTTGACTTATCTCCAAGATCCTTTAACCGTTGAATGCAGGTGAACCTACACGAGAAGAACGTAAAAGGATTAATAGAAACTATATGTGTTGTCATTATCTTAGGTTTTAAATATGAGTATGAAGTTTATGAGTATGCACTCGCGAATAACTTTGAAGAAATGAGACTGTGTAGCCCGTCAAACGAGTTGACTTGCCTCCAGGATCCTTTAACTGTCGAATGTAGGTGAATCTACGCGAGAAGAACGTAAAAGGATAAATAGAAGCTATATGTGTTGTCATTATCTTAGGTTTCGAATCTGAGTATTAAGTTTCCGAGTATGTGCTCCTGAATAACTTTGATGAAATGAGACTGCTTAATTGTAACACCCCATGAATGACACTATTTAAAATCATTGAAATTTAAACTTTTACGCGGAAAAGACTCGACTTAAAACTGACCTACTGTTACTAATCGTTAAACTGATATAATTCTGTAGCAAACTGACCCTTAAAAGTATTTTTACATGAAACTAGACTCAATTACCTTCGAAACGACAGGTGGCGGTACTCGTGAAGACTTACCGTTTTAAAGATATGATTTTTCGAAAACTGACTCCGACTAGTTCTCCAACTAGTTCTCTAACTATTTTTAACCACTTTACAAACACTTAACCATATACATTGTTTTTCCAAACATTCTTGACCCGTTTGACCCAAAATGAGTTAAAATAGACCTTGTCCCAAACACTCATTTTCCTGCATAACCCTTTTGTGTACTTTTGACCCATTTTCCGGAAGATGACTTCTATAACATGACATAACACCAAAACTTCCAGAAATCTTTAGGTCATTATAATCTTCAAATATATGCATAAACTTGGTCATAATGACCTACGGAAACGTGCTTTACAAAGTGACGGGTATTATGCCAAAATACCCGTTTTGACCCGTTTGCATACACCACTAAAAACATAACTTTTTAACATGCTTTAGGACCTGTAAAATGACTCTTAAACCATTTCAAAGACTTGACATTACAACCATTTAACCCATTTAAAACTCCCGGGGAACAACTTTGACTTCGAGCTCGCTATTCTACCTAAGCTCCTATTTGCATATAAACCTTCTAACATACACTCTTCCAATCCTTAAAATTCAATTATTTTAAGTAGTGTCGTTCATGGGGTGTTGCAACTATCCATCAAACGAGTTGACTTGTCTCCAGGTTCTTTTAACCGCCGAATACAGGTGAACCTACGCGAAAAGAACGTAAAAGGATTAATGGAAGCTATACATGTTGTCATTATCTTAGGTGTTTAATTTGAGTATGAAACAAGGAGACCTTTTATCCCCGTTTATTATGTTGTCATGGAAAGCTTGCATATTTCTTTCCGAAGAGTTTTAAGCATAGGTTTTTATATAAAGGGATCATTATAGATAATTCTTTGATGATGTCTCATTTATTTTAAGTTGATGATACCGTTTTTGTAGGAGAATGGGATGTTTCTAACATCAAAACTCTTGTTAATGTTTTGAGACTCAAGATAAACCTTCATAAAAGTAAGCTAATGGGGGTTGTTGTTCAATCCGAAGACGTTGGTTCGACATATTATTATGTGCCTCGTGCGCGTGATGTGTACCTCTTTTTATGCCAAGCGTTTTCCAAACACAGAATATATCAAGAGACAATAGATTCAGTACATAAAAAGTGGACAATATGAAAGAACTAAATGAGCCTACTTAACCACCTAGTGCAAAAATAGAAAACAACTTAGTTGACAAAGAACGATTTAAATGCCGTGAGCAAATTAAACAAGTATACACACTACAAAGAAGATAAAGTCAGAACTGCTAAACTAGGTAGCGAGAAAGACAGCAAGTCTAGCACATGGAAAAGACGGACTCACAGCAACTAATCGATAACAAATCAACAAATAATAAAATACATGTGAAAGATTGTTACTTTTTGGCCTTTCAGTTACTAATTTACACACTAAGATATATTTTAGATCTATCTGATGTGATATTTATCAACCATGACAAATATGATGATATAAAAGAGAAAATAAAATTGGCATACATATGCGTGTCGTCTAAACTCTACGAACATAAAGCAACCAAGAAACAGACTTTCACGGCCTTCCGACTTAGAAAAAAAAAAACATGGGATTATGGGAGGCAAACTAAAAGGAAAAAGCAACTAATACATGGAGTCAATCTTGACGCAAAACAGCTAAATTCATCAAGCTCACAAATGCAGCTAATTAGTATTAAAAAAAATTAGCTACTGCTTCTAGCCATAAATTAAGTTATTTCCAACAAATAACAAGCTGTTGAGCTTAATGCTAGGGAATAGTGAATTTGATTTAGTCTGGTTAGTGTGTATGATAGATAATAATTTAAAAAGAAAAAAAAAAAAAAAAAACGAAGCAAGATTGCCCAACTTCTTTTTCGACCAAAAGCTAATGTACATGATATTATCAGCATGCAACTCATACGCCCAAGTCCCAAATCAAGAAACTTATAAGAACAAAATTATTCGAACCTAAACTAAGAGGGTGTTTGGAACTGCTTAAGTTTTTCTGCTTATTGCTTATCTATGGGTAAAATAAGCAATTGGGTAACTGCTTATCTGCATCAAAGTATAATTAGCAACCCAAAAAATTGAAACTTAACATCATTGAGAGACTTGTTATAAAGTTCAAGAATCCATATTTGAAACAATAACCATAATCATCATATTATATATAACCAACAATTTAACATTAAACAAATCTTCTTGTTTTACCTCTTGTTGATGTAATTAAGCTTCTGAGTTCTGAATAGCTTAATATATCTGATTTAATTCTGCCAATATGAATGGGTTTTCATTCCAATTTCAGTTGTTGCAAATGAAATTAGAAAGGAAATGATTTGATTTGGGGTAAAATGAGATCAGTTTGGTAGGGGGAACTTTTGGGCTAAAGGGATGGGGGTCCTAAAACAAACAGTCCCTCTATTCACACGTTTAGAATGTGTGTGGTGCGATGTCGCAGTGGTAGCGCTAGTGTACTTATTGAAAATAGAAAAAATTACACGTTTGGTCTTTGTAGTATACCCCAAATAACAACTTTAGTCTCTAAGTCGTTTTTATTACATCACACATACCTACTTTTTAAACCTTGCACTCATTTAGTCCCTATTTTAGATGAGCGTTAGTTTAATCCGTTAAGTGTTTTGCGCTGTTAGTCCTCCGCTAATATTTTTTGCATCGTTAGTCCTTATTTTTTAAAATAAATTAAAAAGGGTCAGGGATTGAACTTGGGTATTTTGCTTCACTGTTAGTCCCACGCCATCATCGGTTTCAATGTTTTCACGGTTTTGTCCATTTTCAATACATTTTACGTTTTTGTCCACATGCCTATTTTGTCCGCTTTTATCGTTTTGTCCGCTTTCATCCGTTTTTTATAACTTTTCATACGTTTTGGTCCGTTTTTATACGTTTTCTTCCGTTTTCTTCCGGTTTTATAGGTTTTTGTCTGTTTTTCTACGTTTTCATTCGTTTTTTTATAAGTTTTCGTATGTTTCTTACGTTTTCTTCGTTTTTATACGTTTTCATCCATTTTTAATAAGTTCTCATACGTTTTTTATAGGTTTGTGTCCGTTTTTATATGTAATCATCCGTCTTTTATAAGTTTTCATATGCTTTTACAAATTTCGTCCATTTCCCAACATTTTATACGTTTTTATCTGCTTTTACACGTTTTCATCCGTTTTTATAAGTTTTCAAACGTTTTTATACATTTTTGTCCATTTTCATACGTTTTCATACGCTTTTATAGGTTTTTGTCCGTTTTTAAATGATTTCATCCGTTTTTTTATAAGTCTTCATAAGTTTGGTCCATTTTTATACGTTTTCGTCCATTTCCTTACGCTTTTGTCCTTTTCAGCATGTTTTTGTTTGTTTTTACATCTATTCATACGTTTTTGTCCGCTTTTATACGTCTTTATCCATTTTATTGTACATATAAAAACGAATGAAAACGTATAAAAATGGATGAGAAAATATTAAATGTATGAAAGGCTATAAAAAAAGGGATGAAAACGTATTAAAAAAAAACAGAAAAAAGGTAATAAAACGTATGAAAACGAGCAAAAATGCATAACAATGTATAGAACGTGTGAAACTGATTAAAAAAATTGATGAAAACTTATAAAAAAAACAGATATAAACGTATGAAAACGGACTAAAATGTATGAAAACTTATTAAAAATGGATGAAAACGTAAACGGACAAAAACGTATAGAAACGGAGAAAAACGTAAGAAAACGGACGAAAACGTATGAAAACTTATAAAAAAAACGGATAGAAACGTATAAAAATAGACAAAAACGTATAAAAACAAAAGAAAACGGATGAAAGCGTATAAAAACGGACAAAAGCTTATAAAAGATGGATGATAACGGATGAAAGTTTATAAAAGACGGATGATAACGTATAAAAACGGACAAAAACCTATAAAAAAAATGTATGAGAACTTATTAAAAATGGATGAAAACGTATAAAAATGGAGAAAACGTAAGAAAACATACGAAAACGTATCCAAAATTATAAAAAAAACGAATGAAAACGTAGAAAACAGACAAAAACGTATAAAAACGGACGAAAACGTATAAAAACGGACCAAAACGTATAAAAACGTATGAAAAGGTATAAAAAACGGACAAAAATGAACGAAAATAGGTTTGTGTGGACAAAAACGTAAAAAATGTATGAAAATGAACAAAAAAGTAAGAAAACAGGTGAAACCAGACGAAAACGTGGGACTAACAGTGAAGCAAAAGACCCAAGTTCGATCCACAGCCCTTTTAATTTATTTTAAAAATAAGGACTAACGGCAAAAATATTAACGGAGGACTAACAACGCAAAACACTTAACGGATTGAACTAACGCCCATCCAAAATAGGGACTAAATGAGTGCAATGTTTCAAAAACAGGTATGTGTGGTGTAATAAAAATGACTTATGGACTAAAGTTGTTATTTGGGGTATACCACAGGACCAAACGTGTAATTTTTTCTTGAAGATATTAGGTCCGGTTGATGTTGGTCTAATTCGGTCTCGGTCAGGTTTTTTCCGGTCTGGTCTCGTTTTAGACCGATGCTCAGCACTACATAAGTCGTGTCATTTAATGCTTTCAATAGTGTAGGTATCGTGGCATGTCAAAACCTCATTTTTAGTGTCATTTTAGCATCTTACTTTTAAATTTTACACACAAATATACGCCTTCCTCGTAACATGTCATTTAGGCCACACACACATTTTTTTCTCCATATTTTTCAAACTAAGTTTTCTATTTATTAAATAAAAATACAAATAAAATTTTTATAAAAAGTTATAAAACTAATAATAATAATAATAATAATAATAATAATAATAATAATAATAATAATAATAATAATAATAATAATAATAATAAATAATAAAAGTTAAACTTATTAAAGGCCGTTTGGTTTGTAAATGGTTTTAGGATTTGGATTTGGATTCGGATTCGGATTGGAAAAAAGAAAATATATTAAATGAAGTGAAAATAAATTAAAAAATATTATTTATGGTTTTTTTAAAAAGAAAATAAAAGTAGACAATATATAACTAAAATAAATGAATGTGAGAATGTAGTCGGGTCCTTGTCAGGGGATTTGATCTAATACTACCCATATGGTGTGGAATGGATCTATCATTCTAAAACATGTGTGAGAAAATAATTTAACTACCAAACATTTGATTTGAAATAACTTTGATTCTAATTCTCACATACCCCTATACCAAACGGGCTCTAAATTCCAACAGCACACCTTTAACTAATAATAAATAAATAAAAATAATCAAATATCATCTTTAGGTCCACACACAGTCACACACAGAGAGTGAAAAACACAACACAAACACAAATCCATTTTTTTTGTCCTCATTCGTTTACATGTACGCCAGAAAATTAGCGTTGTATTTTGAAGAGAGGGGGGGGGACACGTTTCAACGACCCAGTTTTTAGTGCTACGTAAGTACATCTAGTTTTATGTCATAACACAACTCTTTCACTCACGACATCAAAAAAAATTCTCTCTTATTTAGGGCCCCGTTTTCTTTTTTATTTTTATTTAGGCCCATTTTTTTTTCATTTTTCATTGTTCAATGGTCGTTATGACATAGGTCTGTTGGGTTCAGTAAATACACAAACCTCTTAATCTAGGATTTGAATAGAAAATAACCTAAGTGTTTAATCCGTTAAACACTATCGGTCACCGAGTGCATAGTCTCGGTGAGCCATCTTCGAGATACTCAAGACGAGGCGAAGAAGCCTCTCCACTCGATGAGGCGGAACTTAATGGGTGAAGACTAAGTCAAGAAGAAGATGGTGGATACAAGGTGAGTGATGGCAATAACTCACCGAATCCCTAAGACTCCTCTCCAACCGCTAACATCAAGACAAATGAAGGAAGAGGCGAAGGCTTTGAAGATCAAGAATGAGCAGGACTAGGCGGGAAAAGTTTACCCGATAAAACTAAGTCCCCTGATGTTTACCTGTGATAAAACTAAGTCCCTATCTACTAAAGCCATATCTTCCCATTTATAGTAAGCGGCGATACTAAAGGATTCTCTGTTATGGAAAGAAGCCGCTACCGACTATAAATAGCAATGTGAACGACAACCGAATATATCAATATTCGTGTTTGCTGTGATCTATGTTTTGTCTTCTAGGTTAAAGTTAAAACCATACTTGTATAAATAGCATAAGAGTGAGTGAAAAGTTTAAGCTTGTGAATTGTAAAACACACACACACAAGCCATCTTTTCACTCCTCCGAATACAACTTTATCCTTGAGATTGCTCGGTGGGTTCTAAGAGTTGTGCTCGGACTTAGCCCCGAGCTAGAGGAGTCACAAACCTTTGTCATTTCAATCCCAGTACTATTCCGCAAGTACTTGGGTAATGTATTCTTTTGATTCATTTCTAATAAGAATATAAGCGTTGAAAATTTATAAGTGTGTTTTACTTACGTTAATTTCAGGTCATTATTCACTATTAGTTTGTTTTATTTACTTAAACCTGCTTTTATACGTTAGTGAATAGGGAACAACAAGTGGTATCGAGCAAGGTGATTATAAAACCTTTTAAGCCGCCTAAAACGCGTTTTAAATCGGGACTCATATGGTCAAATTGATGTACCCCAACTAGTCGATAAAAGGGTGGAGCTTATTTAGATGTTGCCCTAGACTTGAAGTTGGTAAATTCAACAAATGGAAAAGCGTATGCTTTGCTATTTGATCGATGGAACATTATTATATCAAGTGTATAAATGAAGGTCCATTTATCCCAAAGATCGCGAAGGTTTGCCCAAACTCAAGCTCGATGGACTCAGGATGAAAGGAGAGTGGTCAACTGTGACCAAAGACTCAAAAGTATCATCATATCATGTCTTCCCGATGATATAATGGAGTCGGTTATAAGTCATGTCTGGTAAACAAACACAGGATGACCTAGTCCATAGCCATGAAGGCCCATCCGATACCAAGGAAAACAGGATAATGGACACGAAACTTGAGTACAATACCTTCGTGGCTAGGGACTCGAAACTCTCTCAAACTTACACCGATACAAAACTCTTTTAAATGAACTGCTAATGATGGTGTTAAGTTGTCCAAACATGAGATTAATGTTGGTTTTTTCAATTGTCTCCTCGAGAAGTGGTTGAATTTCTCTCGGGGACTTAGAAATGCAAATCATATCCAAAATCTTGAACTTCCCGAAATTTATGGGAAATTTGTCTATGAGGAAAACCTCATCAATGACGATACCACGACTTAAAGAAGTCTCAGAAGTCAAGAAGTCCCCACCACCACCTCACCTATTTCAACCGCTTTCTTTTCAAACAATGTGGTCCAAGATTTTCAAGAAAATTCGGATGATGAGCCCGATGAGAGATCGAGTGAGAGTACCTAAATGACACGAACGTTGAGTTCGGGAAAGGGCACTCCTTGCAAACTCTCGGAGGTTTATTAAAAGAAATAAAGGTTTTCAACTGCTAAAGCAAATGAGGACACCGAATGCTTTAAGTGTCACAAAAGAGGTCACTTTGCAAAGGATCGTTATTCAAAACAATTTCAAACCTCTTATAGATCATCGGGATCAAATCGGTCCTCGTGCTTTAGCAAATTTCAACCAAAATCTATCGGTCTCATCAAAACTTTCAAAACAAATCGACCAAAACAAAACCATTGATTTTGAAGCTAAGTATAGGAAAATCAAAGCTAAGCTTGCTCGCTTGAGGCTAGTCCTCGAAACAAAAAGTGTTCAATCATGCGGGGTAAAAACAAAGGTCTTGTTCTTGAAACCTTCGATCGATGAAGAGCCGGTGTCATCGAGATGATGAAATGGTGCATGTCAACAAGACCGATGGCCCTCTCGAGAGGAAGACAAGCTAATGTTGGAAAGAATCATGCCGAAATGAAGAATGGGTCAACATCACAATGAAGAAGGTAAATATTCTACTTTCTATGGATGATGACTGATTGGCGATCCTATATGAACTATATCAATGTTGATCTTAAGTTTGTAGAGGAGCAAAGACTAAATCTTTTTTCTAAGTACAACAAGTTATGTTTTGAATTGAATAAGTGTAGGGATGAGTTACTTGTGTTAAAACAAAATAAGCTTGAGGCTATCACCTTACAAATTCAAAACACTGAATTAGTTAAAAGAAATCAGGCTCTTCAAGATGAACTTAAGAAAGAAAAAGAAATCATTGCTAGTTGGACTACCAAGAATCCAAGAGTCTTTGATGCTGTGGGTGCCCCCAGTAGCAAAAAGAGAGTCATAGGTGAAAATCATCTCCCTGACTCTCACAACAAAGACCGTAGTTCTAAACCATTTGTGTCCGTGACATGATTACAAACATGTTGACTATTCCCAAGCCCGGTGATTGGATTGAAAGGGTTAATCTTGAGAGTAAGCTTCCTAACTTTGACTCGAAGAATTCTAGAGCACGAAAGTCAAGCTCTAAAGAGCATGCTTGACTCACGATGTGTCCAAGAGATCGAACACATCTCGTAGTCGAAGATGAATCTCAAGCACCACTTCCACCTTTGGAACCTCTTGAAGGTCTTGATCCTAGCTCGAGCTCACTCCTTTACAATACAATCCACACTCTCCTAAAGAAAGGTCCGACTTGTAAAACTCTCTTGAAAGACCATCAAAACCAACTCAACAAGAATCTACTCCCACGAAACTTCCACATCCTCGGTCCCACCGAAGGCGACCAAATTCAAAGAATTGATCGAACTTGTGAAGAAGCTAACCGACAAGATGGAATCCATTGAGAAGACCCCGAATCAATCAAGGAGACAAAGTCGCCTCTAGTTCCTCAAAGCCAAAACCTCCACCAAATCCAAGCGAAGTGTGATCTATGCCACTATACGAGTCATACCACCGATAATCGTTATAGAATCCTTTTTGTATGATCCGCAAAAGGACGATCACGAATCTAGCGACCACTTACAATATGTAAGTTCTCCAAGCAAACTATGCCAAAGTTGGTCATCGGTATGCTTCTACATCCAAGTCAGCTCAAAAGTTTAGAGCTAAACCCTTTCCTCCTTGCCCACACTATGGCTTTAATGATCATCGCCCTAATGATTGTCTTATGAACACATGCTGCGATATTTGCGGTAACACAACTCATAAGACATCCCAGCATGACAGTGTCATCCATGCAAGGAGAAATTCAAAGCAACCCAATATCACTGAGTCATCCTCAGTCTCTAAATGCAAAACCTGTGGTAGCACAATGCACTCCACCACTGACCATGAATCTATTGCTCAATTCAAAGAGACCATGATAGCAAGCCCACTAGTAAGTGGGTCACAAAGAAACTAATTGCCACTACGGCAGGCAGACATGCCGTGGAGCCTATCGGCATCTAGACGATGGATGCTCAAGAAGCATGACTAGAGTTAAGGAATATCTCGCACAAGTATGTAAAGGAACCAGACCCAAGGTAGTATTTGGTGATAACTCATCATGTCCCATCAAGGTTATGGTTCAAGAACTGCAACGGAATAGTTTTCTAGGATAGCTTATGTCAATGGTCTCAAGTACAATCTCATCGATGTAAGTCGCCTATGTGATGCTAAGTACATTGTGCAATTCAATGACAAACAAGGTACCATTTTCAATGCCAACAAGGAAGTTGTGTTGATAGCTCTAGGAGAGATGATGTTTATGTCTTAGACATGTCAACTCTCTAAAGATGGAACTCGTCTTTGCCAAAGCCACCGAAACTATCAACCGGGCGTGGCACAAGAGACTCTCACACTTAAACTTCAAAAACATCAACAACTTGGCAAAACAAAACAAGGCCCTTGGCTTACCATCACTAGTTTTGCAAAAGATAAACCATGCTCACTGTGAAAAGGCAAACATCAAAGAGCATCTTTCAAAACCAAGAAAAATTTCTCTATCAAAAGTTGCCTTCACCTCTTGCATATGGATCTCTTTGGACCGGTCACCCTAGATCAATTCGAGATGAGAAGTATACACTTGTCATTGTTGATGAGTTTTCAAGATACACTTGGGTATACTTTCTTTCCAAAAGAGTCAGCAATGATACTATAATGTCATTCATCGTGAACATTGAAAACCGTAATGACATTACAATAAACAAATCAGATCCACAATGGTAATGAGTTTAGAAATGCCGAAATGAGAGTTTCGTGATGAAAAGGAATCTCCCAAAATTTCTCATCTCCTTACACCCCTGAACAAAATGGGGTGGTGAAGGAAAACAGAACTCATTGAGGTCGCAAGAACTATGTTAAATGGTTCACTCTCTCAAAGCATTTCGGATGAAGGCTGTCAAAACAAACTGTTACACTCAAAACAGTCAATCATTGTCAAAAGACATAATAAAACCCCATACGAGATATTCAAAGGTAGACTTCGACATCGCCTACTTTCATGTGTTTGGATGTCCGTGTTTATTCATAACCACAAAGATCATCTAGGCAAGTTCAATGCTAAAGTCGATGATGGATACTTTCTAGGTTACTCATTGATCTCCAAAGCCTTGTGGTATTTAACACAAGGAGACAACAAGTCGAGGAAACCTTCATGTCACCTTTGATGAAAGTGTAGAAAGCATCGTGTTCACCAACACCTCGATGGAGGAAATAGGAATTGATAACTCATCAAGATATCCTCCCGATGAGTATAACACCGAAATCACTTCCTCATACCAAGTCGATGCCGACATCTCATATTATGTCTTGCCTCACAACCCGTCACAACCAACTATCGGTGAATTCATTGATAATCGACCGGTCCCTCTGGATAGGTAACACCGATCCAATTGATCGGGAGCCCGTAACTCATGAACCTCAACGTAATAAGACATCTCAACAGATGATCTAAATGATCATGTGGCTCTTGCACCGAACTCACACCGAACTCCCAAGAACCTCCTCAAGCTCGGATCCTAGACCACAAAGTAAGTGGACAAGATCTTAGGACATTGAGCTTGTAAACATCATTGGTGAACCCATCAAGGCATGCTCACTAGAAGCATGGTCGCTAGGTTAACTTCAGCCTTGACCAATAAATGTCTATATGTCGACTACCCATCGACATAGAACCCAAAAGTGTCACCGAGGCTCTAAAGCACCCAAGCCGGGTTCGGGCCATGTAAGAAGAAATTCAACAGTTTGACAAAAACAAGGTCATGACCTTGATCAAATGTCCTCGGATGTCATTGTCATAGGAATGAAGTGGGTTTCGTAAACAAAAGCGATGAAAATGGCACCGCTCATTAAAAACAAAGCCGGACTTGTAGCCAAAGGTTACAACGGCAAAGAAGGCATTGACTATGATGAGACATTTGCTCTGTTGCAAGAATGGAAGCCATCGGATCTTCCTTGCATATGCTACCTACATGAACTTCAAAGTTTACCAAATGGATGTAAAAAGTGCATTCCTAAATGGTGAACTCAAGGAAGATGTTTATGTTCAACAACCTCCGTGCTTTGAGAACGGTGAATTCACGACTATGTCTCAGAAGCTTGATAAAGCCCTTTATGGACCAAATAAGCTCCTGTGGCATGGTATGAAACTCTCTTAGCCTTCACGATACAAAACAAGTTTGTCGAGAGGAAGATAGACAACACAATCGTTTGTCTATAGAACACTGCAGATGTGACATGGTCCAAGTATATGTTGATGACATCATCTTTGGCTCAACAAACTACAACTTTGCAAACAGTTTGAAAAACGATGACAAAGAAGTTTGAAATGAGCATGATGGGTGAACTCACATACTTCCTTGGACTACAAATCGAACAACCGAGAAAGGAATCTTCATCACCAAGAGAAGTATACAAGAAATCTCTTGAAGAAATATGAGATATCCGATCAGCCTCGGTGAAGACTCCTATGGTCCCACCTAACAATCTTGGACCCGATCTCACCGGAAAATCGATCAATCAAACCCATTTCGTAGGATTGTTGGCTCACCGATGTATCTAATCGCCTCGCACTGACATACAATTCTCGATCTGCCTAATAGCAAGATATCGGTCAATCCTAAAGAATCCCACCTCACTGCAGACCAAAAGAATACTCGGTGTACTGGGGAACACCAAGCCTTGACTCTACTATCCAAAGTGCTCGGGGTTCGACCTCAAAGGTTACTCGATTCGATTATCTTGGCTGCAACATGGACCGAAAAGTACCTCGTGGTCCCGCAATTTCTTGGAGGAAAACTGGTTTGTTGGAGTGCTAAAAGCAACAATCAAGTAGCTATGTCTTCACCGAAGCCGAGTATGTAGTCGCCGCAGGATGATGTGCCAATGTTTTATGGATGAAAAGTCAACTCGGTGATCGACATCCATTACAAAATGGTACCCATCTTCCGTGATAACACCGGTTGCAATTGCAATCTCCAACAACCCGTCCTCCATCGTGAGAACCAAACATATTGATATCGATATCACTTTATCGTGGATCACATAATGAAAGGAGACATAGAACTTCATTTCATCCCTATCAATATCAACTTGCGATATCTTCACCAAACCTTTGGATGAACCTACCTTGTGAGACCGAAGCTTAATTGGGAATGCTTGACATTGAAAGTCGCATCCGAAACCAATCTCAAGAAGTTCTGTGAATAGGTTCGCCTTCCCAACATCGAAAATCAACCTCTCACCGAATGAGTAAGACTCACTTAGGGTCCCTGACATAAAGCATTGAATGAGTAACTAAATGATCCAAGTATTAGTTACTTAAATGTCCTAGGTTGGTAATCCCACCAATTTAATATAGGAATATATGTCTTACTATCAGGGGTCTCATCACTTACCCACTTGGCATTAAATGCTCTCTCACACAAAAATATCCTATCGATATTTTAATGCTGCAAAAGTGCACTTTTACTGTGCATTGCAACTGCTCCTTGAAATATGGGATTTTATCGGGTAGTGGTGGGTGGCATTAAATGTGGAATTTAAACGCTTTCAAAACCGCCTTTATGTATCCACGCTTATGCAAAACCACCCTTCTCACCACTCTATAAATACCCTCTTCTAAACCAAAAACACACACACAAATTATTTTCTACAACAAAACTCTGTCAAAATCCTTTCTCAAATCCAGAAAAATTTGTGTGTTCTCAAAAATCTTTAAACCTTCCTTTGGAAAACCCTCCTTGTAAACATTTACAAAAGTTTTACATCACAAACTTGAGAGATCCAAAAACTTTGATTGTTCTTGTTGGAATCACTCCTAAACTAGAATTCAAGTGTTAGTAATTAATATGTAATAGTTAGCTTAATATGGCTTTTATGTTAGTAATCATGCCAAGGCTTATGTAGAAAGCCCATGAGCCTTGGCTCAAGTCCAATAAGGAAAGGAAGGGACTAGGAGTGTTGCCCTAGCTCCCTCTCCTATAAATAGTCTTGTAATACCCTCACTTGAGGGTTGGTTGTTCAATTCATTTCACTTTCACTCCTATGCATAACCATTCTATATTCATACGTGTGTGTGTGTGTGTTATTGTTCAACCGATCATTCTCTCTTCTATATTTCTACATATTGATGCTTGTGTTACTAATATGGTGACCTAACAGTGGTATCATTCGCCAAATAGTTGGGTGAACATATTTGTTTTTGAAGTTTTTGGTTTTGGTCGTACGCGTAAAAGAGTTCCATCTTTCTCACGCTTAAAAACTAATTTTTTACACTTTTTAATCCAAGATTCTTGTCCTTTCAACGTTTTTAGGTGTTAAACTATCTGTTTTTGGCAAAAAGTTTCAAACTTTACGCGTGGATCATTGTTTTAAGCTAGGTTTTGTGCGTGGGTATTGTTCTACGCATAACGTGTTTTTGAGCTTTGGATCATCAAGTTTCACACTTTTGTGTTATTTTGGTGATATTGAAGCTATTTCATCACAAAAATCTGGTTTGGAAACATCATTTGACAGTAAATCACTTTTGGCTAATTTCTACGCCGTGAAGAGAAACCCTAATCTTACGCGTAACTATCCTTGGTTTGATCTTGGGTTTCAGGATTACTCAAGGATTTTCTTGCTTGGATAAGCCCGAAAACACTTGACTTTGGATATTTTTGCACCGTGATAGTGTAAAAGATCACTTGGCAAAACCCTAAATTTACGCATAAGCATAAGCTTACGATAGAATTTTACGCATAAGATTTATCTTACGCCTAAGCTTTGTCTTACGCATAAGTTAATCCCACGCCTAAGTTTTCACGCCTAACTTCTTGTTTACGATAACTTTAGTGTTTTCTCCTTCCTTACGCGTAAGCTAATCCCACGCTGTAACTATTGTCATTACGCCGTATCGCTGGTGTTTTTACGCATAAGTGGTATTTGGCTTTTACGTGATTTCTCGCCTAAGGACTCTTCATCAACAACGGTTCATTCGACTACAAAGATCCATTTAACAACACAAGTTTTCAACATGTCACAACCACCATACTCTAACTATTTCCCTTACACTTATACTCAACGACAACAACAACTAAGTCCACAACATCCACAATTTAATCAACAACAACAAATTTATCAACAACAATTTAATCAACAACATACTCCACAACTTGCAGCAATTCCACAACCTTAAATGGTTCAACCACCACTAAGTCTTCAAGTACAACCCTACACAAACGATTTCAATCAACATCCATCAAGGAACACTATGAAGGAACCGACTTGGTTTGCAAAGATGTGTAAAGCTTTAAGCGACCAACAATCAATTCATGAGGTCGGATCACTGATAGACCTCCAATGCTCACTCCGGAAACTACGATCAATGGGTGATTAGGTTCTTTAGATTTTGTGATATGAAGAAGCCACATGGAAAGTTCTTAAAGAAGGTTATCATGGAAGGTCCATTTGGATGCCTACTATCGTTACACCGGAGATCCAAATGTTGTTCCACCAATAGATGATCAATCAAACATTGCTCTTGTTGCTGTTGTTTGGAGATGAACTTCTACACTATGAAGTCGATGAGCTTGCCATGCAATATATCCTTTTAGGATTACCAAACCCAATTCTTGAAGTGTTGATGCTCAAAAGGCGCAAAGGCGATGTGGGAACACATTCATCTACTTATGGAAGGACTGCACTCAATCGGAGGATATGGAATCCAAAATTTACTTGGCTTATGAACACTTCATGATTGAACACGGAGAGACACTAGAGTCTTATCATCATCGATTCTCGACATCATAAATGATTTGGATAAACACAACATCATCATGCTAAGAATTGCGCTTAATACTAAGTTCTGAGTAGTCTTGGTTCCGAATGGGAGAAGTATGTCATTTTTCTCCGCTGCTTAAGAATTTGCATCATGCTACATACGGATTGTTGTACGATTACTTGAAGCCTCATCAAAAAGAAGTTGATAAGGAAAGGATTCTCCGTGCTCAAACTGCTTCACCTTCACTTCGTGATAATCAACAACTTGCTTTGTGGGCTCAAACTAGTTATCCTCCTCAACCAAAGAACTCAACCAATCGCCACAATCACACCATATGATCCTTCACAAGAACAATCTCAACAAACTCAATTGGTTCCATACAACAACAATGATCAAGCATTTGTCGGTGAAGCTAATGAGGACTCGATCCGTTCGATGCATTGCATCAATGATTTGTTATGATTGCTAAAGCTTTTGGCGTTATATAAACAAATCCAACAATCGTTCGTTCCTCATCTAACACAAGGAATCAGCCGTGAACAATGGATGAGTTGAAGTACGTAATCGTGGTTATGGTCGTCGGATGGGCTGTGGTCAAGGGTTTAATGATATGGGTAGGAATAACCACGAGCTCGCCGGTTGAACAAGGAAATGCTCGAGAATGGGTTGAATGGTCTTCGATGCTACAACCGCAATGAGAAGGACACTGCTAATGCATGCCCAAAGCCGAGGACTAGGCGGTGCTTATCACAAGGAGGTTCTACTTTTGGCTCTTAAGAACAGAGCTTTATGGCGTATGCGACTCGGATGTTGATATGGAGGATTTGCGCACCAATTCAAAGAAGCTATGTTGATGGCTAATATGCATGAGCTACATATGAGTGACACAGCCCGCAGTATGACACCGATGGCTTGTCTCAGTAATTCGAACAAACCATATTTATCTATGATCTAATATCTCCTCCAACATCTCGAATCCGCAGGCTCGGAATGTTCAAAATGAGTCATCCATATCTCATTCCGACGATTCTCAACTAGACCCGTAGTTACATTTGACGATCAAGATGACCTTATGGTTTCCTTTGATAATCAAATTGACCGTAGTTATACTTGAGGATCCGAATAATGATCATGTTGTGACTCACGTTGAACACGCCGAACTTTGCCTAGTCCGGATGTTGATCCGTTACTTAAAGACCAACAAACCCTAATGGAAGAATGTCGTGAATTAAATCAGCAATTAAAAAGTAACAATGCACTGTTAACCAAGGATCTTGAATGTTTAAACCGCAACTCAACATTTTCAAAACTCAAGAAAACCATGAAAAAGGTTTTGAAGCCGCTTTGCTAAATCTCATCAAACGAACAATATTTAGAGCTGACGGATCGTGATCTAGCCGCTCAAGAATGCTTTGTTGTCCGAAATAGAACAACCAAACATGAACATAAACGACAAATTAACGCCTTACCTTGGAAAATCAAAAGCTAAAATTTGAGTTGTTAAATTGTCAAAAAGCAGTTCTCTGCATACAAAAGCATTCAACAAAACGAATAGATGACCATCTTGAAGAAATTATCGGCTTGCAAAACAAACTTAAAGAGTTTCAATTTTTTACAAACATGGTGAGTCATCCATGCCTATTCAAAAGTTTACTTTAAAACGCAATCCGATGGATATGGACCGAATCTTGCGATTATAAACCTAAGCTTTCAACCAAAGCATTCAAACCAAATCATGAAGTTTCCAAAGCGTAATATAAAATTGATGATTACATATGAGTGTTGTTGAATATCATCGTCAAGAGGAATTAGATGCGTAAGACGCGAGTCGATCAAAATTAGAAAAAGTTGTTTACAACAAACCTTTACTTATTCATAAGCGGTCACTTCGTCCCACCAAAGGATTCTTCTAACACACCAAGGATTATCACAAAATGTCTCGAGTCTTCTAATGTTAATCCCAAACCAAATTATGCACAAATTTATGGTCCTTTACCTTCATCGATGAAGTAAATTCAAAACACGAAAATCGTCAAATTCTTAGATATTTTGACCTTTTCATGGCTGACCTCAAACTTTTAGAACATGAGATTGAATTTCATTCTGAAATAAAAGTTGAACATTTTCAATCGCCTCTGGCGCGAGAACAAAGAGAAATTTTTCAGAAAAGACTTTTACCCAATGTTAAAAATTTGAAAAATTGTGCATTGTATTGGGAACGGGACTTTCATAAGGAACTTGGATTGATGAAAGTCATTTTTGAGAAAACAGAAACATCTATTTCTAATACCAAACGTAAAAAGAAAATGTTGCGAAAAGATGTTGATCGACTCTTGGAAGATGTTCTCTGTGCTGATGTCTATAATGTTGTGTTATTGAATTCTTTGCCATATGCATCTGATTATATCTCTGCCGATACTGTTGATTCTGTTGAAATTGTTGAGAATACTGATAATGTGCATCTGATCGAGTCTTTAAAAGTTGAAAATGAACGATTGATTAACGAGCTTTCAAATGCAAAACGTCGTCTTCAATGGTGTCAAAAATATTGTCAAAATCGTGAACTTGCTTTGCAAAACAAAATCAATCAATTGCAATCCAAAACGTTTAATCCAAAATTTGAGCAACTGGATGATCAAAACGTGTCTTTGAAATGTCAAATCTCAAAATATGAACAAGAACTTGAAAAAGTTAAAAAGGAATATGGTGTCATATTTGATTTACTTAAAAAGACTCGTGATGAAGCATCAAACGAACTTGATCATTTTCTTGCACACACTAGAGAAGTCATGAATTTTTCTGGAAATCTTCGTTCTGAAAATCAAGAATTGGTGCACACTATCTTTAAGTTAAGAGAAATGTTAGGAAAGTATGAACAACTTCCGCCTACCATTATTAAGAGAATAGCACTTGTAACACTTAGCAAACGTGAACCTAGATTGCCTACTGACAAAACACAAGTAACTAATGTGTTTCCCTCTACTGAAACAGGACTAGTTGCTTCTTTTCCAAACGTCCGCACTTCACAGCCTAGGAGCAATACAAGGAAGAATAGGAAGTTGCGACCTAAGAAAAGAATAATAAGGAATGCTGAAGTAGAAGAACACCCTAGGACTTTGAATAAGACTCACGTTGCACCTACTTTAGATATTGCGTCTGACAAATGTAATAGAAAAAGTGTTGTAACGAATACTAAACCTTTAAGTACTTTTGATATTCAGTCTGATACTTCTTGTGTTATTTGTCGTAAAAGTATGCTTTCTGATTGTCATGACAAATGTGTTGCTAGAGCTATCTTGTCTCGTTTATGGAATCCTAAGACCCGGAATACCTCTAGGCCCACTAATGCTTCTAAGTCTGTGCTTGGTAAACCGCCTTCTTTAGATTCTAAGAAACGCATTGATATCCCTATAGCTCCAGTATCTCCTCCAAGGACTGTGGTACCACCTAGTGCATTCACTAAGACTAAATCAAATACTAGTTGGAGATGGCGAAATGGATACATAATACACTAGGATTTAAATGGATGCCTAAAGTCATTGATGTGTGTATTTCTACTATAATCGCTTGGAACCCTCTAACACTTGGGTTCCACATCTACTTCTATTCCATCCGTGTCGCCCGTGTAATGCAGGTGATCTGAGATCATCCTTCGATTGTTGATATCGGATGTTCCCGACACATGACAGTAATCTTAAATCTGTTATCAAACTTTATTGCAAAGTTCATTGGCATCGCCGATTAGGAATGATCACTTCAGACTATCATGGGCTACGGAGATTATATCAATGGCAATATCGAAATTAGTGATAAGGTTTTAAAAGGTACCTTTTGAGGGGTCGTTTAAGCCCTTATTTGATCACTTTTGTATCCGTTATTTCTTAATATCGTTCCTTTTCACTTTTAGGTCTCTTGAAGGCAAAATCTTGGAATGGCACTTATTTGGATGAAAAGGCGCGAATATCTGAAGAAAATGGCCAAAGTCGAATCGAGACACTCAAAGCTACCGAAACATAAGGTGGCGTCGGTGTTAATGCGATGCCGTCGGAGGATTTTTGTGACCGACGAAGCCAAACTCCTATTTTCAAGTGACGACGTCAAGTTATAAAAGAGTAGGCCGTCGACTCGGATGGTCTAGATGTAATCCAGACGCGCCGGGTCAAGAGGATGGTGTCACAAGCATAAGGTGGCGCCGTCGCAAGTCTAACGTGGCCAAGACGAAACCCTAATGACGGCGACACGACGGCGTCACAAAAAATAAGGTGACGTCGTCGCATATGTAATATTATATATAGAATCCGAATTTTCCAGTATTTAGTGTGTAGTCTTTTGGAGTAAAAACCAAAACCGAACCAAGGCTGTCTTGTACAATATTTTAGGGTTCCAAACCCTATCTTACACCAAGATAAGTGTTTTACTTCATTAATACAATTATGTCTTTGATTATTTGTGTGTATGCTTGCATGTTCTCCATGTCCGGCTAATTTACTTGTGTGTTTTCTTAGGGAATATGAAACTTAATTATTGAATATTGATTGGTTGTCTCTTATCTTAGTTGATTAATGATCTAGTAATGCGATAGGTCATTCGTTGTGTACTTAATGCTTGATTAAATCTTTGTGAACCTTAGAATATGACTCCTTGAGTAGTTGTAAGCTAAACCATCCAAAGAGTGCCTTAGAGTAAGAGTTTATTATCCTAGTGGGTTTTGTAGACGAGACCCTTTGGTAAGTTCAAAGAGTTAGGGAGAAACGCATACCCTACAACCTTAGACACACAACGCAACTAGGAATGAGGGCGTGACAATTCAACCACCAATAGGAGATAATTAAGGAGTAGTAAAACCTAAGTAAACACATCTTTAAACTATCATACGAGCACACAATAATTAGACATAGACTACATACACCTTAGATAAGATAATTAGATAAGTAGAGTAATCGATAGCAATACCAACCCCCAAATTCAAACCCCGAGATTCAGTACCTTTCCATTTCATAAAAATATAAAAATACAAAACAATCTTCCTCAACCCCAACCTTAGCGTAGTAACTTCTCACTAGCATTCCTATTCCCTAGAGAGCGATATCAATACCCGTGGCTTACCCTAATACTACACTACAACGATTAGGTTCACTTTGCCTAGGGTGTTGAAAAACTTGCTCGATGAAAAGGAAGTTCTTTTGACCTCGAGCGACGGCGTGTGGCGTTATCAATTAGCGTGGTTTATTATGTGGAAGGCCTCGGTCACAATCTCTTTTCGATCGGTCAATTACGTGATGGAGATTTAGAAGTTTCTTTTCGGGAGAAAACTTGTTTCATTAAGTGATCTACAAGGAAGCGATCTTATGTCCGCTCTCACAATTCTAGTTTGTACACAATCTCAATGCAAGACATGATTGCTTCATCTCCTATCTGCTACTTTCAAAGGCTTCATCAACAAAATCTCGGCTATGGCACCGCTCGTCTCTCACATCTAAACTTTCAAACCATCACCAACCTTGCTCGACACAAACTTGTTAAAGGTCTCCCACGATTCCTAGTATTCTAAAGATCACCTTTGCTCGACATGAACAAGGGAAAAGCACTCGTGCTCATTTTCCTTCAAAGGTGGAACACGACTCTCGACATGTGCTTCATCTTCTTCACATGGATTTGTGTGGCCCGATCGCGTGCAATCGATCAATGGCAAATGCTACATCTTAGTAATTGTTGATGACTATTCACGATGGACTTGGATCTACTTTCTTGAAGCAAAGACCAAGCTCCACAGATGATCATCACCTTTCACGAAAATTCAAGTTCAGCTCCGGAACACCGTCCGCCAAATCGTAATGTACAAAGGCGAATTTGTGAACCAAACTCTTCAAGAATTTTATGAGAAAGTAGGAATAGAGCATCAAACATCTATTGCATGGACACGGAACAAAGCGGAGTTATTGAAAGATCGAAACCGAGCGTTAGTGGAAGCGCAAGAACAATGTTAACTAATGCTAAACTTCCGGATTACTTGTGGGCGAAGTCGTATCAACCTGCATGCTACACTCAAAACCGCTCAATGATTACAAAGCGCCACAACAAAACACCTTTCGAGCTTATCCACAACAAAAAACCGAATCTTAAACACTTTCATGTATTTGAATCCTTTGCTACCCAAATAATGATCGTGAAGACTTTGGAAAGCTCAAAGCCAAAGTCGACATTGGAGTATTTATTGGATACTACGAGAATTCAAAAGGTTTCGGATCGGAATCGTCGTACAAAGCGGTTATGGAAACGATTCATGCTAATTTTGATGAACTTCGTAAATGGCTTCGAGTATAACAACTTGGAACTCGGTCACAACCGCTTAAACTTCCTCAAACCCCATCATCACCGAACTAAGCCCTCGACTTACTCGTCAACAAATGGAAAGACTATTTGCTCCTCCTGCTCGATGGCGATATTGATGAGCGTGCTCGGTGTATCCATTGTTCCACCGCTCAACCCGATAATACTCCTATACCGATACACTGCTACAATAACTCTGTTGAAGAAGCACCACCGATTGACTCTACAACAACAGTTGAACAAACCTGCATCCAACGACGCATAACCATTGATGATGTTACGAATGATGTACCCCACCCGCAGATTTTGATCCGTCGTTCTTGACCCGTTTGCTAATGAGGCGATGCACGATGTCGCGGAATCATCTACAAGCCATTTGAATCCTCGGAATGCACAATGTATACCAACATCAACCCTCTACACATCGTTGGATAAAGACCATCCTCTTGAGAATATTATTGGCAACCCGAATCAACGATCGTTCACGAGACAACGTCTTCACACGATGGTGAACATTGCATTTATGCACTCACTGTCATGCCAATCGAACCTAAAACATTAAAGACGCTTAATGACAAAAGACACATGGATTGAATCCATGCAAGAAGAACTCAACCAATTCAAGCGTCTTGAAGTATGGGAACTGGTTGAAAGACTAATGAGGGTTTCGTCATTGGTCTCAAATGGATTTGGAAGAACAAATTGGATCTTTGAAGGGAATGTAATCGAGAACAAGTCACGTCTGGTGGCTAAGGGTTATCGGCAGGAAGAGGGTATTGACTTTGAAGAATCATTTGCTTGATTGCTCGTCTTGAGGTTGTTTGGATCTTTCTCGCGTTCGCGCTCATATGAATATAACGGTCTTTCGGATGGACGTCAAAACCTTTTACGAATGGGAAACTTAAAGCGGTTTATATCGGTAAAACGGAAGGATTCGTTGATCCAGAGTTCGAACCATGTCTACAAACCGAACAAAGCTCGTATGGTCTCAAACAAGCTCCTCGGGCGTGGTACGATAAGTTATCATCTTTCCTCATTGCCAATCATTTTACCAAAGGTTCGGTCGACCAACTCTTTTCATACAATATCACGAGGCACATATTTTAATTGTTCAAATTTACGTGGATGACATCATTTTGGGTCAACACATAAAAAGTACTCAATCGCTTTTGCAAAACTAATGAAGAAATATTTTGAAATGTCCATGATGGGTGAACTTACATTCTTTCTAGAATTATGGTTCATCAATCACCCCGTGGTATTTTCTTGAGTCGGTCAAATATGCCCTTGAATTGTTAAACAAATTTGGAATGCAAAGCTGTGACACCTATGCCACACCAATGGCTCCTACCAAGAAGCTAGGCATTGATTTACATGGGAAATTGGTGGACCCTACCAAATCTGTAGTATTATTGGGTCTCTCATGTATCTAACTAGCGGACGATAGTGTCTTTCTTGGTATATCTTTGCTCCCGTTATCGGTCGAGACCAAGCGAAACCCGCCTCTCGAGGCTAAGCGAATCCTCCGGTACATCAAGGGAACCATTAATTTGGGGATCGGTATCCAAGGATTCGGTTTTGAACTAATCGCTTTTAGACGACGACCACGCGGGATGCTTAGATTCACGGAAAAGTACTTGAGAGCACTACAATTTCTTGGTGATAAACCGGTGTCATGGCAATCGAAGAAGCGAGGATTGTACATCGCCACCTCAACCAAAGCGAGAATATGTAGCCATGTCGTGTTGTGCTCAAGTCATTTGGATGCGAACACAACTCAAAGACTATGGTTACGTGTTGTGAGAATCCGATGTCTTTGCGACAATCGGTGCTATTGCGATCTCGTGCAACTCGGTTCAACATTCAAAGTCAAAGCACATCGATCTTGATATCATTTCATCAAGGACCACGTGGAGCAGTCTTTGTTGAATTATACTTTGTGGGTACATAATACCAATTGGCAGATCTTCTCACCAAAACCTCTTTTGTAAATATTTTTCAAAAACAAAATACAAAAATATAAAACTGATAAAACAACAAAAATATTCTTCTATCTATATCTCTTTTAACATGGCAAGTACAATTCTTAGTCAACACTCAAATCTTTCAAAATTCAGTATTTTTTCGATCAAGTGTTGAGGGGGAGAAAACAAGTATTTTTCAGTTTCATAAAACACTGTACTTGCATGTTACCTTATCCCGGTTGTTTCTTTAATAATGGTGGTCACATTTCTGGTTTCTGACACTCCTCGGACTATTTTATAAAATTTCATTATTTTTTTAAGTCGAGGGGGAGTGTCGTCATAATTCTTTCAAGATATCCTTCGTTTGGTAACCAAAATGGAAGTTAAAGGCATTGGATGTAAATGGTAAAGGTGGAGGGGCTAAAACTGTCAAAAGCATAAACTTATTTTAACAAAACTACCCACCAACCTCATTAACTCTTCACATTTAATTTTTCACCAAACAAATCCTACGCCTAAGAATCATTCGTCTAATCCGTGTTTTTGATCATCAAACTGTAAGTGGTTTTATGTTTCTAACATGATTACAAACATTGGTTTTGAATTTTAAATAAATCCAGCGGTTAGATTTATGTATATGGTTGATTTTGTGTTCTACGCATATGCGTATGAACACATAATCAAGTTTGTGTGTTTGTGGTTAAAATGATAGTGTCAAAACGTTTTCCTAACATCAATGATTACATTTTCATCACAAAAACACACCCAGATACACGAATTGATTGATTTTGGGAATTAGGGTTTATGCATGAAATTGGGTGTTTTCAAATGAGAACGTTTTTGGTTAAAAAGATTGTTTTGTGTTGTTGTTTACAAGATGAATTGATCATATCCATGTTTAGAATTAACCCAGAAACACTAATTGATTGATAATTAGAAATTAGGGTTTAACATTCTTGATATTTGGGTACTTTTGATTCCTTTGAGAATTTGATGTTAAAACTTGGTCATAACACTCACATGACTTAGAACTACCGAAAAACTTTGATGCATTTTCCATGGCTAAATTTCTTAGGCGTAATTCATGAACTTTAGAGTTTAGTTTTACGCATAAGGGTTTTCGCATAACCTGTTTGAATGAGTGTTTGTGATTAAATACATTATAGAATGAATGTGTGTTAATATTGATGCTATGATGAACTTATTTCGGGTTTGTTACAAGTGAAAATTCGAGAATCAAGGTTATGCAATCTCGCATAAGGATCACCTTACACGTGAAGGTTATGCGTGGAGTAATCTTCTGGCATGGCTGTGCAGCGTGGGTTCTACATAAGGGACTACGGCGTATCACAGTGAAGGATATGCGTGTGATGACCTCTCGCATAAGGTCTACTCTTACGAGTAAGACTTACGCGTAAGGTTTTATATCGCTTCTGTGGCTCTCGCATAAGGTCCCTTTTCCTCGCGTAATATTTCTTCGCGTAAGTCAAGAACCCACGCGCAAGCTTGCGTTTCTGGCGTATATCACTCCTGTTTTACGCATAAGCTTGCCATTTCTCGCGCTAAGCCTTGTTTAACCTTAATCATGAATTGTTACGGCGTGCAAACTTGTAAATAAATAGATCATAACGTCACGAAACCAATAATGTCACTAATAAGCAATCGTTTAATATGTTGTGAAAAATAAGTGATAACATGAACTTTAAAACTTAAAGTTAACTAACTCACGAAACTTATCACGGCGTCATTGGACTATTGGACAAACAAGTGACATTGGACTCAGAACAATCATCAACATATCACATTCAATAATTAGACAATAAAATCATCTGTTGACTAACATAATGTCTTTCGATATGTTGGTTCTTTTGGCTAAATGTATTTCAGATCTAGACATGGACGCTCATATGCCGAATGTGGATGCACCAAATGTTCTCACCATTGTTTATATCTTCCCTAATGGCTATCCGATGAAGATTGGAAAGAACAACCTTCGCGTTGACTTTGAAACTCTCACTTGCTCGAGTCTTCTTGCTTGATTCTTTGTGGATATTCTCAAGAATCATCCTTATCGAACATGCTCTCAAATTACGCTACGATCTGGAGATCTACATTCATCGATTCTGGAACACAATGCAAAATATTAAGGACGAATGATGTGGTTGTGACTCTCAACCACAAACAAGTCACCATCACACCGCAGACTTAAGGGCCGTTCTCCTCATTCCCGACATCGAGCCTACCGATTACAATCTTGCACCAACCGAAGAGACTGCATTCTCCAATTCATGATCGACATTGGTTATGGCGAAGCTACGAGTAATCACTAATCATTCATAAGTGGATCTTAAGAATATTCCTCAACCACGAGAACACTCTACATCATCATCACCAAATCGGTTTACGGTCGTGACGGTGGCTATGAGCATCCCAAGCTCATGGAGCGCAAATCTTTTGGGCTTTGATCAACATGAAGCACATCGAAATTGAAGCTCGATATGGGACGACATGATGTCATTCCTCAAAAGCTTGGCTCAAAGATTCCTTATATCGGATATACAAAGCCGCTGATCGAAAGAACTCTTGGACTCAATCACGATATCCCCAGTGACTCAATGACCCCAACAATCACGACATGTTGGTGAACCTACTCTAGCCATCGATTCAAGGAATCAACAACAAAGAAACAGGTCTTTGTGTTGCGGATCACCTTCTCTCGATGATATCAAAAGCTCTACACATACAAAGGTATCGGTAGCGATTGAAGTTGGTTTCTCGATGACAAGCCTTCCGCACACCTACCGGAAAACCGGAAGAGGAAGTGCGAAATCGCAAGCACTAAAGTAAAGGAAGTTCCCTAAAGGAAACACAGACACGAGACGGAAAGTTCCTTCCGAGGCTGTTCTATTCCGTTCCTAAGCTGAACCGCCAAGAAAGCTAGCTGGTGAAAGCTCAAGAAAGCAGAATCGGGCGATGAGATCTTCTACTCAAAAGCGCAATCGATATTACTCTGCTCGGTAGCTAGACCTCCCGGTCCACCCGAGATAAAGGAAAAAGGAAAACTCCAGTGATTGAGCATGATAAGGAGAGCTCTGAAGAAGAACCAATATATGAGCAAAAGGAATATCAAAGGAAATTGAAGGAACTCAGACATAAACATCTTGCCGAAGCATTCGTAAAAGATCAAACTCGTGGCCCTGGAGGTTCTAGTGGTGGTACTCATACCACACCAGTTCTTGATGCGGTTAATCAACCCGATAAGGGAACTGGTACCACCATCACCCACGAACAACAACAACGGCAGATTGAGGATTCCATCAACTTTGATATTGAGGAACGAGCGAAAAGGCGAGAAAACTCTTAGCGATGATAAGGCTAAGTGCGAAATGAAGAAGAAACCGCTTATGATCACTTTCTTCTCGGCAGGTCCCGCACGTTCTAAGGAGAAACTTGAACCACCTAAGGACCCCGAGTCTCCTCACGTCTCATCATCATTAGACTCGTCTTCTCATTCTTCACCACCACCATCCAAAAGATCAACGGATCCACATCGAATCGGTGAAGAAGCCAACTACCTCTTGGATCTCTCAAGCTAAGACACGAATCGTTAAAGGCATCAAGCGGTCGAAAGAAGGCGTGCTTTCGTAAAGTCAATTTTCTCACCGACCGGTACAATATCTTCATGATGAGAATGACAAGATGCAAGTTGAAGGGAATATGTCGAAGTTCATACAGCGTGATCTTCAGGGGAAATGAGCGAGATGATCAAAGGTTACACTCACAAGTACCTTCTTGACATCGATCACGGAGTTACAAAGGAGATGTTTACCAAACAACTCTATCCGAATCTATTACATTTGGCCAAGCAAACTATGAGATCAACACCAATGCATGTAAACATCAACCCGCTTGATCCCAAAATATTCTCGGATCTTTGAATTGGTTAACAGTTTGGTAGCTCAAATGTCTAAGCGCTCAGAACATTTACTTCTTAGAAGGTAAATTGTTTGAAGCCTTCTTTGGAATACCAACTACAATCGACTTACAAGGAAGAAGCTCAAAGGACCAAGCGTCCAATAGGCGATGAAGATAAGGATAAGGATAAGAATAGCGAGCCTAAGCGCGAAGAAGTCGGTGAACCATCCTCCATGCAACCTCCACCCCAAAGGACTCCAACTCAACAAAGATCTCCTCCTCGCTCTTCTCTCGACAAACCTCGGGACTCGAGTTACCACCCCAGCACTCGAGCCGGTGATCACTTTGAGTATACGGTGGTGACGATGAGGAAGTCCATGAGCCCCAACAACAACCCACCTCTCCCGACACATCTAAGAAACCGTAATCCACATCTAGGCCTAAGAAAAAGAAGAAGAAGGGGCCTAAGGCTGACATCCTATCATGGCTAGACGAGGATGACACATAATATGACTGGTTTTCTAAACTTGCTGATTCTACTCCCTACCCACCTGAAGGTCAAGATGCGATAGAAGGTCGTACTTTGGAGCATGCTAAAATTCTTCAAGATAAGTTTCGGGTAAAGAAGATGACGAAATCGGAGTTGAGAAGAATCAAGAATGAAGCTTTTCAACTACTCAAAGACGACTCGAGAAAGTGCTATTGAAGTTGAGTATCACCTTGAAAACATAGCACGAGCCATGTCTAACAACATTGATTGGCTCAACCCTGAAGCAAACATCGACTTTGCGAGAAGAGACAACGCTCCATATTACACCCATTGGTCTAAACCTCTTCCAACGATTGGCCAACCGGATCGACCTAAGATTCCATTTCGATACTTCTTCAACAAATATTTGGAATTCCTTCTACACGGTGGCGATGGTTCAAGGAAATCGCTACATCACTTACACTTCCGTTCCGTGACCATATACTCCAACCGCATAGCCATCGAAGAAAAGGCTACTCACATGTTTTCTAACGATGTGGAGCAGTGTGACGTCGATGCAATGTACGGGATTCACCATTAGCGAGCAGCGACGAATCTACTACAAGAGTGCCGGTTCGAAAGTCTCAACATGCGGTGTATAGTACTAAAGGGATCGTTGCTATTAAGCATGTTGATCTTCGTCTAAATGGGACTACACTTTCCTCAAGAATATCGTGGTGAAAGACAAGGCGAAAGGGATTATGCATTACGTGAAGCGGACTTTGAGAATTTGTCTTTCAGCGACATTGAAGATCTGTATCTTGCCAAAGTACGGGGACTAATGAGACAATTCTCGACGAAGTTTAACGTGAATTCATCAAGTCGACTTATCTTCATCGAAGCATAGTGATCAAGGAACGTGTAGAAGATCTACAACTTGCTGTTGAATCCTATCAGACCCGTGTCAACTTCACCAGACCTCAGCTAGAACTACCTGACATCAACCAACTTTCACAATGCACTCTCGTCAGCAAACCGTTCGGAGTAATTTACCGTAGTGAACTACAACAAAACTGCTTGATGGCGTGTAGAGATCTTCACAAGTTTGGGGATCACACATTGAAGAAGGTTAGGGATGACTTGGCTTATCGGTTGAAGGCTATATATGAAGGCATTGGGTCTCCAAAGAGATGGAATTCTCAGGAAAGACGGGATGTGAAGAGGATCATCACTCGGATTGATGAAAGGTTGTACAGAAGGGACCAGTTCAGAACATTGGAGAGCTTTATAGGCGGTCGTCCCAGGATTAATCTCACAGGCTATCTGTTTCCTTCATTATTAATTTGGATGTGTGATTTTATATTGTCTATGGCTTGTGCACACATAACAATGTACACCCGTTCTTGTAATGAAAGGACCCTGTGGTACGCTTCAGTGCCACAATCCTTATAAAAGGAGCGAAAGCTTCTTACTTTTGAGTAAAACCTATCAAACCTTTCAATTTTTAAAGGTTTTGCTCAAAAGAACAAGTACTTCCCCTTATGATTTTTCAAAACCTCAACCATTTATATCACTTGTTGAGGGGGAGTATTTGACTTTAAAATCTCTGTTCACAAATTGTTCTTTGTGTAATCTTCCCACAAAACTCAAAACGGTCATATTTATTCTCAACATTTCATAAAAAAATAACATTTATATGCCATTTTTGAGGGGGAGAAAATATGTGATAAGAAATATGTTGTGTTTTGCTAGTTGAATCCTCGTGCGAAAAGACTTCAACCCATGAATTGACGGGATCAGAACAGTCATATATTGAAAAGATTTGTCTTCCAAGACTTATCCAAGTAAATTGTACCCATTCGAGAAGCTCTTGATAGACATGAACTTTGACGGGTTTGAAAACCTTTCGGGGTTGTCCACATCTTCAAGGTAGTTATTAGAGCTAGTTGTCACCTAAAAGCTGACAATGTATCTCTTTAACTATGCAGCGTAATCGTGTCTTGCAAGGAATTGTCTATCTTGAGTCGATCAATTCAAAAGTGCGCGCTCTTCTCTAGCTGTGCGATTTACTGTCAAAACTCTTAAGCACATGTTGAGGGGAGTATTTAAAAATCTAAAACTCTTGAAGTGTTCAAACATGTTTTCATTCACAAACACTTGAGATTTTCATGAAAAATGGTTTTATGGCAATGGAGTTATAAGGTGATTAAGGTTAGGAATAACAGTCCTATGATCCGCCATTTGGAGGATCTACCCAAGGACACTACCAATAGTTATAATTAGAAGTCCTTAGGTATGATTGTTAAAAAGGAGAAAATGCGAATCGAGAGAAGAAGAGTTGAAGAATTAAAAGAAATGCAAAGAAAGGGTGTAAAGAAATAGCCCTCCAAATTATTCAACTTAGGGGCGGAACAGGGTTCAATTCATATACTCTTGGTTGTCACTTGATGGCGCCGGTATTGAAGATTAAAAGTCGTCATGGACCCGATGGCGCATGCACTAAACCTTCTTAACCACTCAAGTTTCTCTCAATGAGCTTGTTTCATTCTCACGGGAACCCTACATAATCTATCGGCTTTCTCTTGAGATTCTTTGGTATTGAAGAAGGAGACCCTCTCCTAGTCTCAGCTCGGGAAAACCAAAGCACTATTGAGTCTAGAGCCACGAGATTCATCAAAGATCTCTTAGGTACACTTGACATTTCATCACTTGTGGTTCAACAATAAGAGCGTCGATGAGTGCGTTATCGAGTCTTACACGGATCTTAGCAATCATCGAGAACATTTATGAGAGGTTCACAATTGTGATCCTCGGTGATTGAATGGAAACTCCTGCCGGTCAACATCTAATGACCACGACGGCATGTCACTTGGTAACTCCCGTGGATTCGCTTAGTGTGTCTCAAGCGGTCTCTGTCGTGAGGTGATGCTTGGTGTACCTCGGCGACTCATACGAGCTGTAGGTGTGCTTGGTACACCGCGTTATCTCACTTGTGGGACTCGGTTCAAACGGCCTTTGTAAGAATTAGAGTTGTGTTTTCACACTATCTTGTTAACACTCTCGTTCAAACTTGTAAGTGTTGGAATCCGCTTATTACTAACCTTTCTTATGTTTTCTTCTTATGGAAGCTACGGAGCGGATGATCGTCTGATTCTTCACATGCTCATACCAACATCATCACTAATGGAAGTTCTCTCAAAAGGCAACACAAAGTCGAATGATTCTTCGTCGAGTCAAATAATCTACAAAGTTTAAAGACTAAGATAACTTCATTAATCTTGAAATCCAGCGTTAAAGGCGTGTGAGCATGTTGAAGAATAGCGTGGAACCTTTGAACGAAGGCGACTGATCTGCGAACAACAACAACATACTATCACGCCATCACAAAGAACAAAGATATTGATGGCGTCAGCGCGAACTTTTCGAGAGAAACAATTTCTACTACCTTTGGGAGATTGTTCGAATCAAGGCAATTCTTCTCACAAGAAAGAAGAATGTCGGAAGGCGTCAAAGCTACTATTACATCAACACCTTCATCATTCACATCATCAATCACTAACACTTAGGGAGATTGTTGGAATCACTCCTAAACTAAATTCAAGTGTTAGTAATTAATATGTAATAGTTAGCTTAATATGGCTTTTATGTTAGTAATCATGCCAAGGCTTATGTAGAAAGCCCATGAGCCTTGGCCCAAGTCCAATAAGGAAAGGAAGGGACTAGGAGTGTTGCCCTAGCTCCCTCTCCTATAAATAGTCTTGTAATACCCTCACTTGAGGGTTGGTTGTTCAATTCATTTCACTTTCACTCCTACGCATAACCATTCTATATTCATACGTGTGTGTGTGTGTTATTGTTCAACCGATCATTCTCTCTTCTATATTTCTACATATTGATGCTTGTGTTACTAATATGGTGACCTAACAGTTCTAGTCAAAATACATATTTTCAAACCTAAAATCCTTTAAATGGAAATGGCTAGAACACAATCTCTCGGTTTGCTTCTCGATGGGTAGGGATCTTACAAATGTTGAATTTAAAACTAATAATGTCACGAAATTTTGAATACCACAAAGCGTCGACCTACAAAGACATTATGAAATTTTTGTTTAGCGCTTGCTGAAAGCGGCCTTTGTTGATGTCCTCCATTGCTTACAAAATCTCCTCGGGGAGTTTTGGGCAGCAGCCAAGGCCTTTGACCCGACACCTCTCGATGAGAACAACCTCGGACCTCTCGGGGAATATCTCATGATTCGGTCTTCACGAGGGCAACAACAATTCACCTGGATTATAAAGCGTTTTGCACTTCAACGGGGTTGGATTATAACAAAGGAGTTTATATCGCCCATCACGAACCCTCCACAGATGAAGGATGGGTTAAAACAAATCATTTTAGATCCAGCGTTTTGGACAAGACCCCGGTCACCAAAAGCTCATTTCCGTGGCTTGGAGGATCCTATTCACTTTTGTGATTCGGGTCCTCGGCGGGAACCATTCATCCATTGAACAAGTTAACTCTATTCGAGTTGATGATGGCATCTTGCTTGATGAATGGGGTCACTTTGTCGACATAGGGAGATCATTCTGGTGATCTAAGTAACCAAGCTCTGAGCAAAACTAGGGACGAATCGTTTCATATCCTAGGTTTGTCTCTTGTGCTACAAGTATTCTTGGGTTCAAATTATCCTCGGGAAGAAAAATTTGGTGCTTTACGGGCATCTTGAGCCAATCAAATTTTCAAAAGACCCATCCTTGTCACTCCTATTGAATTGGCGGCCCATATGGTTCTTTGTAAACAAGCAGAAAGAATCGGTGTCTCCAAACCCTACTCTAAAAGAAAGGGAAGTCTCGGTGGGACTAAGACTAAACCCAGTCTCGGGGCCACGAGGCTTGAAACACATCTAAAAGGCACAAAAGCCCAAGACTAAGCAGACACCCCCGATGACCGGGCAACATCCACCCGTGACAACGAAGGACAACGATACATCACAATCGGTGCCGCGGTCATAACTCACTACTCCTCGAGATCGGAGGAAACAAACAACCCGATGGTAGGGGCGCCTTCCACAACACGATGATGACATTAGCCAATCAAAGCCTTTGTCGGAGGGTACAGCGATCGATCCCAGACTCGGAGGAATCAAACAACCCGGCGATAGGGATACAACTATCGACTCCGCCTGAAGGCAGCAGGAAACACCAGCTGGTGTCTCGGGGGTCGGCTTGGGGACAAAGACTCGGAGGAAAGAAACAACCCGCCGATCACGGAACCCGAAACCAATCGACTCGGAGAAGGCACTTTGAAACTCCACGATGTCGAGGGTCAGCAGGGACAAAGACTCGGAGGAAATATACCGCGATATGGAACCCATCGCCAACCGCACTAACCATTCTTGATGTCATCGGTATACTATTCTCGAAGATGAGCTTCTTTGAAACTAAAGATGAAATCTTATCGGTGGGGAAGAAGTGGGCCGAGGTTCAATCGAACAAGAGCCTCGGCTGATCAAAGGAGCATCTTGGGTCACCATTTCAACGAAGACAATGACTGGACTCCTCATCATCCGACTCGGGGAATTTAACGTTTTGATAACATCCTTCCGATCCTTGAAAGGCAATTTGGTTCGATGGATCACTAAAGCCTCGAGGAAGGCATGCTGGGGTTCTTGAAAATTTTGGGATCAACACACCGTGAAGCGCATTTGCCATTCGCGATCTTAGATCCGATGTGCTCGCCTTCATGAAAATGTTCATGAGCAGGGGATCTTATGTACCAACATCTTATTAGGCGGATGAAAACATGGTTAAGTTCCTCGAAGCATCTTCAGGGCGTGTGGGGTTAAAATTGATGAAATCAAGGATCTTTGTCAAAGAAGACCCGACCTTTCGATGCCAAAGTCTTTGGAGGCCATTGAGGTGTATGTGAAAAATTCATCTCGACTCATTGAACTAATAGAGATGCTCCAATCGACAAATGTTCAAGGTCTCCAAACTTGATTCGGTCTCTTGAGACCACGGTGGACTCATTGAACACTCGGGTAGTGATCGGCTCGAGCCTCATCTTCTATGGCACGGAATCTTGGTCCCAGAATGAGTGCATTGGAGATATCTCGGGCTAACTTGGACCTGAAGGTCCTGGTATTGACGAGATACTTGATTAAGGCCATGATCACGAAATTTATCGAGGCTTTCAAGGGTCAGCTCGCTCGGTCCCCTCGGTACCAACACCAACTCTTGCCCTCACTTGAAGCTCGGACAAGCAGTTGAGGGGAGAATACTCTTGAAGAAACTCCTCTTTACACCGAGGGGAGCAAACACCACCGGTCTCTGCGGCTCCAACATCATCATACGCACGGTCTCGGCAATACCCATCTCATCAATCCCACCATCAACATCAACAACAACAACACTAACGGTGATTACACCAATAACAACAACAACACACACAGGTAGCATCTTCTTCTTGAGGCGGGACAAAGGAAAGGCAAAATGACAACACCTCCCGAGCACAGAAGATTCCCTAAGATCGGCGACCTTTGAATACCTGCTCACTTTCACAACGGCTAAGTGCCTATCTTGCAAAGAAGAAAAACAAAAACTTCTTTGAGGAAGAAAGAAAAGCGGAGAGCCTTTGGTAAAGTGGTGTTGAAGAAAATTTAACGTTGGAATAGATGCTAAGAAGCTTAAAAGGGCGAGCGGACAAAAGTTCAAGGAAGCTCGAGTGCTAAGATGGTGAAATGAGAAAGCAGTTGGAAGAAAAGAAGAAAAAGCTGAAGCTCGGGCAAAGCGAATTGAGCATTACAAGCGGACAATGACAAGCGAAGGCTTCTAAAAGATCACGGATGTCAAGATTATCCCCGATACCAAACCACCGGCCATGAATGTTTATAGAGGATGATAAAAGACACTTGAGGTTCATGATCCCCAAATTCACGACTTTGGGATCACTTGAACTCGATGAGCTTAGTCGATTATCGAAAAGAAAAAGAATGTTGTGGTTAAGGAGGCGATGAGAGATGCTCGGTAAAAGATATGAAAGGCGAGAGATGCACGGTGCAACTAAGGATTCAACACATTATGACTCCTCGAGGATCTCAACCACAATCATCCAGCAAAAAAGAAAGAGGTTGAGTTCGACTGAGATAAAGTGCACGGACTAGAATGCAGCAGGGCTGCACGAAGGTGTTATGTTAGTGAGCTGTTTAGTGATTGAAAAGCTGAAGAGGGCTATTTCACATTGATGTCAATGGAAACCCGACTTTTCAAAGATGGAGTGATATTGATCGGTGGTGTAGGCGCAATGATAAGCTACATACGGTGGCCTCTCGGATCAATCTGTGAAACATCGGGTTTTGTCAAGACACGAATGCCAAAATAAGAGACCATCTGACGAAAACACTCATCACTAAAATTCAAGCTTGAAGCAGGGAATCCATACGGGTGACATCATTTTGTTGTACTAGTGATAGGAACTATGTAATCGATCAATAAAGATGTATGTTTTGTTAAATCACTCGGTGTTCCTTATTGTATTCATTAGTACATTCGATGTAAGAAGAAGCCATTTGCTCACTTACAGCGATCAAACACTTAGGCTATTTGTATATCGAATAGGGGAGGCTGTTGGGTTGATAAATACCCAAACCTCTTAATCTAGGATTTGAATAGAAAATAACCTAAATGTTTAATCAATTAAACACTATCGTGTCATTTGAGTGCATAGTCTCTCGATGAGCCATCTTCGAGATACTCGGTACAAGGCGAAGAAGAAGCCTCTCCCTCGATGGCGGAACTTAATGGGTGAAGACTAAGTCGAGAAGAAGATGGTGGATACGGTGGTGATGGCAATAACTCACCGAATCCTAAGACTCCTCTCCAGCTGTAACATCAAGACAAGCGAAGGAAGAGGCGAAGGCTTTGAAGGCGAAGAATGAGCGAGACTAGGCGGGAAAAGTTTACCGGATAAAACTAAGTCCCCAAATGTTTACCGGATAAAACTAAGTCCCTATCTACTAAAGCCATATCTTCCCATTTATAGTAGCGGCGATACTAAAGTTCTCTGTTAAGGAAAGAAGCTTCACCGCGACTATAAATAGCAATGTGAACATCAACCGAATATATCAATATTCGTGTTTCTTTGTGATCTATGTTTTGTCTTCTAGGTTAAAGTTAAAACCATACTTGTATAAATAGCATAAGAGAGTGAGTGAAAAGTTTAAGCTTGTGAATTGTAAAACACACACACACACAAGCCATCTTTTCACTCCTCCAAATACAACTTTATCCTTGAGATTGCTCGGTGGGTTCTAGAGTTGTGCTCGGACTTAGCTTTGAGCTTAGAGAAGTCATGAACCTTTGTCATTTCAATCCCAGTACTATTCATAAGTACTTGGGTAATGTATTCTTTGATTCATTTCTAATAAGAATATAAGCGTTGAAAATTTATAAGTGTGTTTTACTTACGGTAATTTGGTCATTATTCACTATTAGTTTGTTTTATTTACTTAAAACTGTTTTATACGTTAGTGAATAGGGAACAACAAGGTCACCACAAATGACGAATTCGGTCACTATCACCATTTGGCATGAGGGCCGGTGTGGTGGCTAGCTGATGGCGCGAGCCAAAGGCCATACCTGATGCAGCTTATTTCGTAATAACTCCGAATTTATACTACTTTACACACATTAATTGAACTTTGGCTCTCCCCTTTATATGTTTTTAATCATATACCTACTTACAAGTTACAACTCTTCCTTATGACCTTATCTATTTACAAACCACAATGATTTTCGGATGTGTAAAAGACCATATTTTAGAAGTTCCATTGGAGTATTCAACTCTCGAGTGTGATTTCCCTCACGCATGGTAAAGTCATTTTTGTTAACTAGTTTCTCCAATTAACATGGAAATGTGGTTATCACCGTATCACACGTTGAGTGTGTACACCAACGAAAGTTTCATAGTGAACTCTTCACATTTTTTTATGTGTTAACATGTTGAATAAGCTTTCCTTCATAATAGCGTCAGCTGCTTGGGCTATTTAACTTCTTTTCTATAGACGAGCTTGACACATGAGTTGTGCTCATTTGGGCCTATTTAAAATAACCACTTAGCACATGAGTTGGGCTCAGCTTAAATATTTTACCAACGAGTTGGGCGTCAGTCCGTCGCGTTGCGACGGGACATTGTATTCATATCTTTCGGGATTGTTATGACTTTAACAGTGTTATGATGTTTAACTACGCAATAATATTTTAATACTACAAAACTTGTTAGCTACTACGGAGTATACTTAAAAACAATACACCATAGAATCTCCAAAAACAAAAATATCACCAACGTTTACTGGGCCTAATACCAACACATGTGAAGGTGATGGGCTGTTTGGTGGACCAAAGTCAGCCTATTAACATGCAAAGTCCAAAATGACACAAAAAGCTGGGCCAAAAATTGGCGTAGCCCAAATTGGCAGGCAGCCAATCAGATGGCACCGAATTGCCGGTAAATTATATATATAGTAATGTTGACAATTAATAGATAGGTAGTGGATCAATTGCAAAGTGATAAAGTTTAAAAAGTGGGAAAAGCCACTCATCATATGACATGTGTCTTTTCACCTATTTTATTCAAAAAAATCGTCCAAGGGTAATATCGTAATTTTACCCGTTTTCTTTTCACCTCAATTTAAAATGCATATCTCTTAAACGACAAACTTTTATAAAAAACCGATTTCACCATAATTCTTAAAATTTAATCCTCTTTAATTTGGTATAAATCTTGTTAAATATTTTACATTTTTTTTAACATATCAAATGTGTCTTGATTTTCTTGATATTTTTGTCATTTTCGACCCTAATTTTTACCTTCAAAATTGCCGAATCTTGAAATACTTGAAACATGAAAGTTGTAAACTTTGATTTGCTCTTTACCCAGAATTTTGAATCACTCAAATACGATATGATATCAGTGAGATATCACACATTAAATATGACGTTTTAGTCATATTTGTTGCACACAAAGTGTTTGATGAAATGTCTAGCTTAAATTTTTAGTGTTAAAATTGCGTTAAATGCTCTAATTTTTGTACCACAACACATTATTAATCATTTTATTAATGTAAGATTCAAAAAGTAATAATCTTTAATCGTTATTTAAAAAAGAATACGTTATGTTCATCAGTTAGTCTCTGTTCATCAAGTGAGTCTTTGTTCATCAGTAAGTCTTGTTAATCAGTTGATATTGTTCATTAGTTAATCTTGTTCAAGACTGATGAACAATATTAACTGATGAACAAGACATATTTATTACTAAAAATAGTTGATCATCAGTTTATCACAACGTTCATCAGTTCTCTTTATTTTTGTTCTTCAGTTATATCACAATGTTCATAAGTTAGATTATGTATCCCATCAGTTTTCTAATAACAAAATCATAGTGTTCATCAATAACAAAATCATAATGTTCATCAAAGAAATCACATTGTTCATCAGTTAGAGTCACAATGTTCATATGCTCATCAATTAGTTGTTCATCAGTTAGCATTGTTCATCAATAAAAAGAGATGTTCATCAGTTCTCTTGAATTTTTGTTAATTAGTTTATCGGTTTTCCAAAAAAATCATAATGTTCATCAGTTATGGTCACAATGTTCATCAGTTTATCATTTCGTTGTTCATCAGTTAAAAAAAATCAAAAATAACAAAAGATGTATTTTGGTATACCAATTAGTGCATTTAAAGGTACTTTTATAAGAAAAATCTCTTTTAGGCATTTTATCAAACACGTTGTGTGCACTAAATATGACTAAGATGTCATCGTTAACGTGTAATATCTCACTCATATTATATCGGAATTGAGTGATTTAAATTTCTGGGTAAATAATAGCCAAAAAGCTACAAATTCCGTGTTTTAAGTTTTGCATAATTAGGCTTTTAAACTAGACAAAATTAGAGCCGAAAATGCCAAAAATTTCAAGAAAATCAACACCCATTTAAAAAGTAGAAATAAAAAGTTGCGATTTATATATCAAAATGCATACCAAATTAAAGAGAATTAAATTTTAAAAATAATTGTGAAATCGGTTTTTCATAAAAGTTTATCGTTTGAAAGTTATTTACATTTAAAGTTTTGGAGTGGAATAAGAAAATAGGTTAAAAATACAAAAATGCCCTCTAACCGAATTGAATAAGAAAAAAATGAAAGATTGGTTGGGGGACACATGACATTTAATGATAGACTTTTTAGACTTTTTAATTTTTTTCACTTTGCAAGAGATCCCAACTCTTAATAGATAATCATGACATTAAGAAAACCAACATTGAAAGTAAACAAGATTCTGATGCAGGCTCTCTCCATGAGGGGAGTGGAGAGTCACACTCCATATTTACGGATTTTATTGCTAGACAAAAGACATTACTAGATGGATTCTCAATGATTGACAAATTCAATGATGTTATTGAATTTGGTCAAGCAATGAGATTTGATATGAAAGGTTGTGTGATACGCGTACAACGCGCGTTCGAGGTCAAATGAAACTTCCTTTTCTTTGAGCAAGTTTTTCAACCACCTAGGCAGTGAACCTAATCATTGTAGTGTAGTATTAGGGTAAGCCTCGGGATTGATATCGTTCTCAAGGGGAATAGGAATGCTATTGAGAGTTACTACGCTAAGGTTGGGGTTGAGGAAGATTATTTTTTATCTTTTTTATATTTTTTAGAAAATTGAAATTACGAATCTCGCGGTATTGGATTTGGGGGGTTGGTATTTCTACCGATTACTCTACTATTATCTATTCTAATTAACTAAGCTAAGGGGTGGTCTATGTCTAATTGATGTGTGCTCGTATGATGATTAAAGATGTGTTTACCTAGATGCTATTACTCCCTAGTTATCTATTATTGATGGTTGAATTGTTACGTCCTTATTCTTAACGCGTTGTGTCTTCTAAGGTCTTAGGGTATGCTTTCTTCCCTAACTCTTTGAGACTACCTTAAGGTTATTGCCTACAAAATCTCTAGGATTCATAAACTAACTCTAAGGTTATCTTTGGATTTTTAGCCTACAACAAATCTAGGCGATTATAAACTAATGTTCACAAAGATTACTCAAGCATTAAAAACACAACGAATGACCTATCTCAATTCTAGGTCAATTACAATTAAGATAAAAGACAACCAATCAATATTCAATACCTAGGTTTCATAGATCTAAGCAAACACACAAGTAAATTAGCCGGACATGGAAAACATGGAAGCATACACACATACAATTGAAGACATAATTGAATCAATGAAGTAAATTACTTATCTTGTTGTAAAATAGGGTATGAGAACCCTAAGATCTTGAAGACAACCAAAAATCGTTATTAGGTTTTACTCCACAAAACTACCTCTCCAAATTACGAAAATTTGAATTCTATATATAGAGTTACAACTTGCGCGGCGTCGCTCTTTAAATGTGGCGCCTCGGATCGTCGCCATTAGGGTTTCGGCTTGACCGTCAACCTTGTGGGCGTCACCTTATGGTTGTGACACCGTATGCTTCATCTTACGACTGTCGGGATGCGAATCTAGGCCGTCTAAGTTGTGGCCTACATTCTTTAAAACTGGCCGTCGGTAAAAGTAGAAATTTAGCTCTGAGGCCGTCACAATTTTGGAGCACGTTGCGGCCGTCATCTCTAGCTAATGGCGTCGCGCCTTCAATTCAATGACTTGAGTGTCTTGATCTTGACTTGGCCATTTTCTTCATATATTCGCCTTTTCGTCCGAATAAGTGTCATTCCGACAATTTGCCTTCAAGAGACCTAAAAAGTGAAAAAGAAGCGAAATTAGCGATGCGGATATAAAAGTGATAGATTAAGGGCTTAAATGACCCTCAAAAGTGTACCTTTTAAATCCTTATCAAATATCCCTACACTTGGTATTTTCTTGTCCTCGAGCAAATGTGCTTTTGGCGATTAATTTATAAGTTAGGGGTCATGAAGCATTAGTTTAGAACAATTCACAACAAGTATAAGCCCATGAATGTCATAACAAGCACGGAATTACATACTAGCACCTCACAGTGGTGTTTGGATACTCTCATCTCTCGGTGTATATGAAATATATCAAATTGGAAATGGAAGATAAACACTCATTAACGGTCCTAGTACATAGATTACCATAGGCTTGAGACTAGATAAAACCTCGATAAACTTTGGCGTAAGCACCTAGGAAAAACTATCCAAGAGGTCTTTTAAAGGGTTGTAACATTGGGCTTACTGTAGGAAACAAAGGGTTTGGTGGGATAAGCGATTTAGTGGTGGCAAGTCAAAAATCTTTATGTTACAAGCATGAGAAGAATGGCATTGCTAAGCCAAGACTCGACACTCTAAACTCTAGATAACTTTGAAACAAACAAACATAAATTTAAATATAAATGTAGGATGGTAGCCCTTTTTTTTTTTTTTTTTTTTTTTTTTTACACTCTTTTTCGATTTTTTTCACACTTTTACTCTACCATCCTCTACGATAACATCAAAATAATAGGGATTTATAAGCACATCCTTACACTTGAGTTTTTATTACTCTAACACTAATTTTACCCGAAATTGAAAAGATCAAAACGCTTGGAGTACATTATTACGTAAATAAAGAGAATTTTAATTTAACGTTCTTTCCCATCACTTCATAAAATTTAACTTTTCCCATGAGTCCCAATCGTCCCAAAACTGTGTACAAAGGATATGACTCGACTTAGCAACTTATGCAAGCGACTAGATAATTGAACTAAGGGTTTAGTATGATAACAATAGTGCACTAAAAGTGAGTGCATACAAGGTAGGCTAAAGGCGATTTGGGTGTACATTTGGGGTGGATTGTAAACAATGCTCTTCATTGATATTAGGAAAACCGAAACATCACGAGAACCATGAAAAGGATAGGCTCGAGGGGTTAACTAGGGGTATCGTGTACTAAAGATGAGTACAACGCAGGGTGTGGGGAATTACTCGACCGATGTGGAAGAAGTAATTATAATGCGGTATCTCATAACACTCCAAAATGGTTTGCAGCGGAAGAAAAGGTTTTGGGATGCTACTAAATTGGATCATAACACAAAGTGAAAAATAAAGATTTTTCTTAAAGATTTCATTTATTGAAGTAAAATAGAGTTTACAAAGGTTGATTTGTTGCGGAAAATGGCCCATTAATAAAATGTGGTCCCATTAGTATATCAGTCATACATGACCATGCCATGCCAATGCCCAAACGCCTCGAGTTAGCTATCGCATTTTCATCACGAAAATACATGCTAAAAAGTCAACACAATGGTTGAGTGAATTCATAGGTTTAGTAATAAAGAAGTTGATCACAAGATTTTCAAGTTTAAAAGAAGCCATAGGCAACGCGTTGTTATCGCCCATAAAATATAGTTGATATTATTGCACTAAGCTCATGACACCAAGGCTCATTGCATACATCTAATTCTTGGTGTGCGTAATAATATGCCCCAGAGGTAATTGCCAATTACCTAAGAGATTGAATATAGTGCGCCCGGTTATTTAGATAACAGAGTCGAGTCGTTAATTCCCATAGTACTATCCGCAATATTTGCTTTCGCTCATGAGTGACTAATGGTTCATGATGAAGGGTCTTTTGGCAAACAACTTGGCGAGTCATAATATCAAGAGAACAACAAGCAGTTTTCAAGCAATTGTGATCATAAAAGCGGTAGTAGCATGTATTCTCCCCAAGGAGTTTATAAAGCAGTTAAAAGAGTAAAAGTGGGGCTATGAACTCACCTTAGTTGAAGAAATCCGAAATAAGCGTAAATTCAAATAGTATGAGTCTTGTGATGCTGACCATCGCGACCTAGATTAGTATGGCAATTTAGTCTTTATTCATGTTTAAGACTCGATAAAGTTTAAGAAAAGTTTTCAAGTGATTGTTGTTGTTGTTGCTTGTGTGGCGTTTAAGTTTAAAACGGTTTTCAAAAGTTTGTATGTATTTGAAACATGGTAGTCAAAGAGTATATAAAAGAAAATTGTTGAGCAAGGCGAGACCTTGGCTTGATGATAATCGAATGATGATGTCGAAAGATAATCATTATAATGTGAGGCGTTGATCTGACGAAAAAAATATATATCTTAAGTGTACATATATATACATATCATTTGTTGTCTATGATAAATGTATTCGAAAAAGTTTAAGTGTAGTTTATGTACACTTGAAATTTCAAAACCAATGTAAGTTCAAGGAGTAAATTTCATTTGTAAATTGTAAAATAACGAGATATGTTGTTGAGAATTTGGCATGACACGAGTGTATATTCTATTTATCCGAAATGACTAATTGTTAAAAGTATATATATTAGATTTTATTGAGTTTCTACTATCATGTTTAGAAATTGAAGATGTACATTTTCATGTTTATAGTTTGACATTGTTAGAAGTGTGACAACTTCCTAGTTAATTTGTAAGTAGTAAAAGTGATCTCATTCTAGTAATTTGTATTCAAACCATGCTTATGTTTTAGAAAATTGTTCCATGTTCCTTTTAATATTTTACCATACTTTGTGTTTTACGTTAGAATTGGATGAGTCGAGGGTTAACTTGAGTCGGTACATACCCATAGTGGGCCGTCGTGGAACATACATGCCCGGATGGGCTGTCACAATTAACCGGACCCTTAAAACACTAGGCTTTGCAGCCCAATAAAAATTTACAAGCACGCTCTCAGAATCATTTTTTTTAGGCTCAAGTGGAGTTTTACAAAAACTGAATTTGGGACACGTTTGCCTAACAGTTGTACACAAGAGGAGTTGAATACCAAGTAATGCAAGAACCAACATGACCCGAATACGTTTTAACGCAAGAACATTAATACTCCTTTTGGTTTAGTAACCACACTCGAGACTAACACCCCTGTTGAGGCTGCTAAGCATGAGAACCAAACGCACCCGTTGGTGCAGAATTTCAGCCAACCAAGCGCACCAGTTGGTGCAGAAAAATCAGCAACAGGCGTGCCCTTTTAGGGGCTAAAACTTAGCCATTTAGGGGCTGAAAATTAGTTGACAACGCACCCACTTGGGCTGGAAATCAGCGAACAAGCGCACCCTTTTGGAGCTGAAAATCAGCGAGCAAGCGCACCTCTTTGCCACTGAAGATTCAGCGGGCAAGCGGCCCTTTATGATCTGAAAATCAGTGGCCAAACGGACCCTTTAGGGTAGGGGTGTTCACAGGCGGTTCGGTTCGGTTAGTTGAAAGATTTTAACTATCCATCGCGGGCGGGTAATTCATTTACTACCCGTAATCGAACCATACTAGGCGGGTAACGGACATGCGGGTAACGAAATGAGATTACCAGCGGTTCGATCCTGATTAACCATTGTAGACATTTGATCGAGTTTAACCGCATGAATAATAACATGATCTAGAGCGTAAATTGTAATTTTAGTAACATTCAAAGAAGTTGAATATATTTAAGTCATATTAAAATTATTTCGTCACAATAATTCCATTCAAATAAACATACCGAACAGATTAATAAAAAGTATTTATCTAACGATTATAAGTTACGATCAGATTAATCAATTTTCATACATAGATGTTTAGTAAATATTTACACCAAAAGCAAAAATATTGTTATACAATAAAAATAGTGCAATAGCATAATCAATACTATATAATTATTTAGGTATTTAGTTAAAACCATTTATATATATTATATCTGATTCGGTTCGGTTAACGGATATTTAAAAATAAAAACTGAAACCGAACCATGATAGCCGGATTTTTTCGGTTTCGGTTTTTTTCGGTTTCGGTTTATTCGGTTTTGGATTTTTTCGGTTTCGGATCAAGCGGTTCGGCTCGGTTTGTCGGTTTATCGGTTTATTTGAACACCCCTACTTTAGGGGCTGAATTCAGCAGCTACTAATGCACTCTTGGTGCAGAAAATAAACAAACAAAACGCACCCCTTTAGGGGCTGTTATACGCAACACCAAATGCACTTTTTTGTGCGGTTTAATAAGCAAACTCAAACAGCCCTTGGCTGTTGTCGGTGGGTAAAACAAACACACCCTTTTGAAATATGGGCTTGAGGCCCAAATACCTTTTAGCACACAACCAGTTTAGACAAGATTAGTGTTTTTGTGCAGTTTTGACGCAAAGGAAATAACCAAAAATGCAAGTGTTAAACTGAAACCGAACACCACTCATAACGAGACCCTTACAAACCTTTCTCGTGGTCTAGTGGTAAACCGGGTAGGAACACCCTCTGGGTGTCCTCCATTGACCAAGCAAACACAAATATCAAGCATTTGTGGTGACTCGAAACCAACATAAACTACAACACTGTTGGGGCTTCTTGTATACCGAAAAACAAATTAACAATAACCATTGTCGTATAAACAATTATTGACCATAGCACTCGGTACAACCCGAATGGTGAGTACGACTCATCATCTCTCGTGGAGTGCGGGGTTGTCTGGTCGAACCGAGTCAAACCAAACAACGATCTTTGAGTTTGTTACTCACGGTCGAGACAACAACACGAATGAGCCAAAGTAATAAGCTAGAATATTAGCGAAAGGAGGTCGAATAAGCTAGAAATTTAGCCTAAACAAAACTATAATTAAGCCGAAAACCAACCATAAGTCCCAAGTTTATGTTTATAATTCATTATATGCCACACAAGAGCAATAACAATAACAATAAATTTATCAATCAACCGTATTCTTTTTTTTTTTTCGGTCGTTTTTCGTCGCATGGTTTGGTCGAAATAACAATTTTGTCCTATACTTTTTTCGGTCGTTTCGTCCACATGGTTTGCAAATCTTACAATTTTGTCCCTCGTCCAAAATGTCCGTTAAGTGTTTTGCAGCGTTAGTCCTTCGTTAGTGCAGTCCGTTAAGTGTTTTGCACCGTTAGTCCTTATTTTTAAAATGTAGTTTTCCCAATTAGTCCTCCGTTAATAATAGTTATCGCTTGGGTTTTTACGTTTTTGTCGTTTTATCCGTTTTCATTCGTTTTTATCCGTTTTCCCCGTTTTTTCGTTTTAAATCCAGTTTTTACGTTTTATCCCTTTTAAATGCGTGATTATATGCTTTCATCATTTTTTACGCTTTTGTCCGTTTTATCCAATTTTTTCTTTTTATCCAATTTAACCGTTATTTTACATTTTCATTCGTTTCGCGGTTTTACGTTTTGTCCGTTTTTCGTTTTACTTGTTGTTTCGTTTTGTGCATTTTTCTTACATTTTGTCCATTTTCTTTCGTTTTGTACTATTTCAATATATTTAAAATTTTTCCAAAAAAAATTGGAAAAAATTTTCAAAAAAAAATTGGAAAAAACATTTCGAAAAAAATATCAAATTTAAAAAAAAAATTGAATAAAAATTTCAAAAAAAATTTGAACAAAAATAATTTTTTCAAATATTTTTCAAATATTTTGAAAAGAACGGACATATTTATAAAAAACATATTTGAAAAATATTTTTTATTCAAATTTTTTTTTGAAATTTTTATTCAATTTTTTTGAAGCGGACAAAGCGGATAAAAAGCGGACAAAATGTAAGAAAAGCAGAAAAAGCGTAAAACAACGGCAAAACGGAAAAAATGTAAAAAAGCGACAAAATGTAAAAAGCGGCGGCGATTGAAAATGTAAAAAGCGATCGAAATTGGATAAACAAGCGAGAAAAAAGGGATAAAATGGACAAAAGCGTAAAAAGCAGACGAAAGCATATAATCGCGAGGCCAAACGGATGAAAAACGAAAAAGCGGGAAAGCGGATAAAAGCGGGGAAAGCGGATAAAAGCGAAAAAGCGGGGAAGCGGATAAAAGCAGATGAAAGCGGACAAAAGCGTAAAAACCGGGCGATAACTATGTTGAAACAAACAAAGACCTTGATAGATCTTGAGCTCGTGGATCGTTATGTATGCCTATGTAATCACAAGCACAATAAAGACAATCTCTACTACTAATGTTTATCGTGAATATAAACACAAGTAACAAATAACTAAGAACTTCTTGATCCTCTATGGATCTTTATATTAACTAAAGCGAGTTTTCCAATCGGTACATAACTCTTTCTAATGTGTTCCTTTTATAGATAAGGAACCTAAACAATATCGCTAAACCGTTTCCCAAAAGCGTATAATCATAAAACTAAATAAGATATACACAATCACTTCCTAATAAAGCTCATGTATATCCACTAAATAAACTAAACACGGAATAAACACTTCCATGAAACAAACTAATAACTATTATACTTGATGATTATGTCTTGGCGAGAATCCACTTCACTTGATAGAAACACTTGGCATTAATATCGGCATAATCCGGACTTTCACATAATTCCCAACAATCCTCCCTAAAGCGGAATTTGACTTGTTAAGTTCGGTTTCTTGATAGATCTTCTGACACGGAGGATTGTACTCGAACAACAACGACAACAAAAATCCAAGAACATCTCTATGATGAAGAAACTACGAAACTCCATATCTTTGCGACAACAAATGACAAGAGGTACATCAAAGCAGTTAGTTTCATACTATTCTCATCACATCCGGTGTGTTAACTCCTGTGAGAGGTGAATCATTGAAAATAAATGGATTTGATGTCTCTTTAAATAGCCATCACTCTTGGAGTAGCCATATGTTTAAGTTAAGTAAACTATGGTACACCGATAACCATCGATTTATTGGCAAACCGGCAACCATATAAGCGGTTTGAAATGTCTTTACACATGGCCGTTTGCTCGGGACTAGTCAATTCTTAGAATTGGTGAATTGAGAACCAAATATGGAATGCCACTTGCCTTTACCACAAGCCATATACATGTGGGCTAGCCAATTCTTGGATTCCAAATAGGAATAAACCATGGTGAATTGAAAACCATACAACACTCGACAATAAAGCATAGGTGGTTGCATACCTATGATTTTAGCAAACCATTCTGACTATCAACAGATTTGATGTGTCTTTACCAAAGTTGTACCCTTTGGACTAGCTAACTCTTTGACATACACAAAGTATATCGGTGAGTCAATAACCAAAAAAATATACAACAAACACGCAAGAAAAGTTAGATAAAACCAAAAACACAATTTTTTTTTTTTTTTTTTTTTTTTTTAACTAAAAAATAAACAAAACAAATATTACAAACTAACCATAGAATTACAATCAAGATGAACCTTAATGTGACATAAGTGATTTTTAATCAAACCAACACATTGAGTAGCATGAAGTTCATCATTGCCAGCAATTAGGAGGCACTTCAACTTGTGTCTCGACAACCTTTCCATAAAAGTATCGGATAAAGGATAAAGCTTATCGATAGCATACACAAAATCATCCCACATGTAGTCGATACTACATGAACACAAAGCGAGGATAAAATCTCCAACTCTCAATCTCCCACTTATGAGAATTCTTCCAAATAGAATACCCTTTACCATTTGAAGAATGAGAATCAAACATAACACGAAGATCACCCAACAAATATAAACCGGACCCGATTCTTTGAATGAAACTTATAATCTTGAATGACATGTTCATACGACATCTTCAAATCATGTCTAGTCACCAAATGAAGAATGTCTTTCAAGAAATTAAACTCAAAACGATATTATCCGACTATAAGCGATGTTAAGCTTTCCGACTTTCCAATCAACCAAGACCACATGAGTTCCTTCATGAAAATCATCAATAGTTCCAACTTCAATAAAGGTAGATTCATCGACCTTGAGATCTAAATCGGTATTCCTTGAAGCATGTTTCTTAGCCAATCTATCGAACTTCTTGTAACCAAGCTCTGCTGCTCCATATCAACAATGTTATCGATATCAAGTGTAGATCGGTCCCACGAATCGAGAGAATCACTTAGCTCCACACTAGACAACATTTGGAAGAAACCAAAGAAGATTCGTGAAACAACCATATCGGAAGAAGGAGTAGCATCGAAGTTGTATCGGAAGGAACAGCGGAGATACCACCAAAGGCAAAACATTATCAAAATTATCCACAATTTCAAGCTGTTTTACGTCTCTTGGCGTAGGAACATCGAGACGGTGAAGCAATGCTTTCCAATTGAGAAGAAGTAGAACCGAGAAGATGAAAACTTCATAACCAAATTATATCGTCTAATTAAAGCATCATCGGACAAAGTACAAATTTGCTTCATAGACATACGAATTATACAAAGCGAAATTCTTCACAACTCTTCTCATATAATTCCTCTTACGAGCAACAGATCATAGGTTTTCTCTTTTGGCTTTATTTCTTTGATCAATAAGAGCTCTTCTCTTTCGTGATTCTTGCTTCCTTTGATTACCAAGTGCCACCATTTTATCCACAAAATTATCATCATCAAAGATTCTCCTAAGATAAGTTTTGCAAGATTTGGATCGAGATGCACCTTGAGAAATATAACCATCCATTGATCATCGATGATCGTAGGAAGGAATGCATCAAGCTCTAATTTCCTTCGGAGACAAATCGAAGCATCTTGATCTTGAAGAAATTTAGCCACAATCGACTCTTACGCATATTCTCATAATCGAGCAAACAATCTAGCTTTGAGCTTGATTTTGTTCTTGATCACTATTCACGAATTGATGGATCATCAATCACGGGATCTGTCCTTTCTCGAAAGATGTCTCGTGAGAACCAATTTCGTGAGAACCAATGTGAGCTTGAAGGAACAATCAAACCCGCATCGGAGGAAATAGGTTGAGACAATTCCTCAGCGGTGTAGAAAACTTGGATGAAGCATTCAACTTATACATTCTCCCACAATAAAAACCTCTTCATCATCTGCTGAAGGTGAAACATTTAGTTGTTCTTGTATAGATGAAGTTTGACCATGATCGAAGCAACCTCCTTAACTAGATCATCGGCGGATGCATCAACCATATGTTAGCTCCTTTGAAGTGTCAGCAGATACCTTATCCAAAGATTGTCTTCTTCTTTTGCTAGTATATAGAATAGGCTCCTTGCTAGACTCCTTTCTTCGTGAAGATTTAGCAATAGGAGAAGAAACATCAGATGTAAGTGCCACATCAGCCAATATCTCAAGAGATTCATGAAGATTCTCTTCATCCTCCTTCTCAGAAGAAATCAAACTACTCTTTTTACCTTTCTGACTTAGTAATTCCTCCAAGTGCTCAACTTTAGTCTCCAATTCCACAATCTTATTACCAAGAATAGACTTGGTTTCTGCAAGTTCTTTCTTAAGATCAGTCACCTCACCTGTAAGCTTGTTCATCAGAGCATATAATGAGGTAAGTGTAATAGGATCCTCATCAGCATCAGGTGATTGCTCGGTTGAAATTGGAACTTGATGGGCGTTCGGGAGCAACATTAACTGATCAACATTAGAACATCCTTCACCAAATGGAGTCCTAACGGGACTTGGTGTAAGCAATCTATCGATATCAACTGAACTTCATCAATTTGATCACGAACTTCATCAATAGTAACTTGGACTTCATCAATAGGAACTTGTATAATTGCGGGACTAGGACATGGTCTAGGTGAAGGTATAGATGCCTCGGCAACAACGAAGGACCCTCATCACCATCTCTTGAAAGATTTCCATCGGTAGGAATGGAAGAAGGTAAAACAACATTAAGCTCATTAGCGGTCTCATTCTCACGAGGTAACATGGCGACTAACAAAGGAAAATGTGTCCTTCAAATTTAGTCCTCATTGTAGCAAATAACTTAGGAGTCAAAACACTTATGGGATGAAAAGCTTGGGTTTGTGTAGAAACATTCAATATCATCTGTAAGAACCTAGGGTACATCAAAACTTACCCTTTTCCTAGTTATATTTTCTACCATATTATCAAAGATATACTTAGAGAAATTATAAGTCAAACCCTTAGATAAACAAACAATACCACATCCCATTTGTGTTGGCCAGATCCCATCCTCGGACTTATTGCTCATACTGCTTTGTAGCAAAGTATGAACCAAGAACCTCCACATAGGACAAAGCTTATTTTTCAACCACATATCGTCCTCGTGCTTTGATATCCAATTGCTCTAAGCCCTTCAAGTACCATCGTAGAATCGAATGATAAACTCCATTCTCATCATCCAAGCGAAGTTGTCTTGATCGGTTCCTCTGTCACCACATACACTTGTCCATCAACACTTGCAACAATCTCGTATCACCTCTCTTTTACTGCGGCGCCCAAAATTGAGTAATCAAAGTTTCATATATAGCATTTGGAGAATGCGATAATGCATCTTGAATCTTTGATCTTAGTAAGAAAGAAATCATCGGCCTATCTGACTCATCTCCTCGGCGGTTCAAGAAAAGCAACCTTATTATGATCATGTTTAAATTGAGCGCCATGAGAGATTTTGAAGATTAGGGTTAAGATTTTGCACAAAGGAAGTGTTTTAATGAGAGTAATAATCGAATCACTTAATGTGGGCGAAAATATGCCGTAGAGAATAAATAGAAATTTCCCAATTTTGGTCAAAGTTGACCAAAGGCGGCGTAGTTTCTACTTTTACTCGGATTCACTTATAACCGGTGAAAGCGAAAACCATTCTGCTGAAGTAGAACAATCGTGAAACGGATGACTTACTCACGAAGCTTGATAAATATCTTTTCTTGTTTCACCCACACATTAATTCTCTTACCACTTGAACCCGTCTATAAAACAATCCCAATGCACATAGACTTCTTCATCAAAATCCCCAAATAATATTTCAAACCCTAATTCCTTCAATACTTCAAAATTAACCATAATCAACATGAGTACCAAACACGAGATCATAGATCTCACAACAACATCCTCATCATCATCCTCATCATCTAGTGAAGATACCAATCCATGGTTTCACTATTTTCCAAAACCATATCCACTACCAAAAAGTCACCCTTTCTCTCCTCATCGGAAGATGAAAGTGTTGAGAAACCAAGTGTATCTGTGAAGATTCGATGACTCCTATAAGGAGGAACATCTTACTCCCACCCTCGGCACCTAGGCCTCAGCGAAGGCCACGAGCCAAAATCCACCACTTCCTATGGGAAGAAAGGTGGTGCTTGGTCTTCTGCATCGGGTTTTGGTGCATCATCACATATCGTATAAGGGAATGGAAAAAGGAAAATGATGTAAGTTGTTGTATGATGGAAAGAGTAGATGATGCATAAATGAAAATCTTTCCTTCTCATCTCTACCACAATCGACTTGACTTCTTCGTTTTCATCAATCCATCCTCTCCATTTTGATCCTTAGCATCTGTTAGGGTTGGTTATGCTTATCACAAAAGCATAGCCATCATATAGTGCCAAAAGATGTGGCGATCATGCTCATCGTGCTCATCTTAGATGTTGGAGCAGATGATATGTAATAGATTAGGACTATTAGATCATGTAGATGCTTTTGATGTTGCTAGTACTCATGTCAATGGTATATGTTGTTTCTTGAATGAATGAATGATCTATTTGTTTGATGCTTCTTTTGATTGAATCATATAACCCGGATACTTCAACTTGGAGGAAACAAATAACACACTTGACACAATGAATTCGGTGAAACAAGCTTAAGCTTTCTTGACCATATCTCAAGCGATCGAGACAACCATTACGCAAAACAAACACGAAACATACACAAACCAACAAAGAAACACACTAAAATTACATTAGCGAGGTTAGAGTTAGTTAAAATCAACCAAATATACAAAATTACATAGCAAAATGCAAAGTTATACACAATCCTCCCACAGGCATATGCCTCCCACGAGCCTATGCCTCCCTTAAACTTTGCGGTTAAGGGTTAAGCATGCCAATATGGACCACAAGGTGTTGAAACCTTGGTCCTTCAAAAGCCTTTGTTAACAAATCGCCACATTATCATCGGTATGAATTTTGACCACATTTATCAAATTTTTATCATATGCATCTCTTATAAAGTGGTGCTGATTTCAATATGTTTTGTTCATTGTGAAAAAGCTGGATTTTTAACAATGCATATGGTACTTTGATTATCAATAAAAATTGTTGTGTTCATGAAATTATACCCATAATCCAACAAGCGATTTTGAATCCAAAGAACACATCCACGACAATTAGCGTGACCACATACTACCTTGATAGATGAGGTAGCCACAATAGTTTGTTTCTTGCATTGCCAAGAAATCAATCTCTTTCAAGGAATTGGCAACCTCGGTGGTGGACCTCCTATCCAGTTAGCACCGGCATAGTCACTATCACTATAAGCTTCCAACTTAAAGGAGACTCTTTTGGGTACCAAAGACCTAGAAAAGGTTGGCCTTTAAGGTACTTAAAGATCTTCTTATGACATTGAGATGGGAAGTCGGTGGAGTAACTTGATGTCGCGAACAAACACTCACGACAAAAGTAATATCGGGCACGGAAGGCATTAAATACATCAAAGACCCAATCATAGACACATGCAAATGAACATTCACGGTGGATCGACTTCATTGTTGGTCTTTGTCTTTGGAGCTTCATAAGGTGTAGTGGCGATCCTTACACCCTCCATACCAAACTTCTTCAAGATGTCCTCACATATTTGTCTGGTGATAAAGATACCATCGGTTTCTGCTGAACTTGAAGACCCAAAAGAAAGTCAACTCTCCCATTGCACTCATCGAAACTCTCCTTCATAAGCTCCTCAAACTCCACGCACCAAGCTTCCTTTGTGGATCCAAATATAATGTCATCCACATACACTTGCACAAGAATAATGTCGGTGGAATTCTTCTTTAGGAAAAGAGTCTTATCAATTGCACCTCTTACGTAACCATGCTTGAAAAATGTAGAAACCTAGCATACCGGGCTCTGGGTGCTGATGTAGTCCATAGAGCTTTGACCACCTTATAAACATGATTAGGATGATCGGATCTTCAAATCCTTTAGGTTGAGTGACATACACCTCCTCTTCAATTTCACCATACAAGAATGCTCCTTTAACATCCATTTGATAGACCATAAAGCCCATATAGGATGCATAAGCTAAGAAAATCCGTATAGCCTCAACTCTTGCCCTTGGTGCAAACACTTCATCATAATCGATTCCTCCTCTTGTCTATACCCTGTGCAACTAATCTAGCTTTGTTCTTAATGACAACACCCAGAGCATCTCTCTTATTCTTGAGAATCCATTTTGTCCCAATAGCATACTTACCATCGGTAGTGGTACCAATATCGAAACCTGCTGATTTTGAAATTGTTGCATCTCATCTGCATTGCTTCAAGCCAACTTGAGTCTTCAAGAGCACGAGTAACCTTGGTTGGTTCCACTTGTGAGAAAACAAGCAAGCAGACAATGTTGATAGTGCGTGTGATTGTCTCTCTGATTTGAGACATAAGAGACAAAAGCCACTGTCCATATTTAGAGCGTGCCACGGTACCTCTTGTTCTAACGGTGCATTAGGATCACCAATTATATTAGGCGTGGATGAACATTGTTGATCCTTGTAGTAGTGGTGGTGTTGACATCAATTGAGGAATCAAGATTAGTCACGATGGGTTCAAAGTCGATATCATAGGAAGGTGTGTTGAAGATGCACCTTTGGGTTGATGATGACCAAGATCGAAGGTTTTGGAAACCTTGTATAAGGTTCTCAAGGTGCATTGACACTCTAGTAGAAATAGGAGTAGTGTCACCATGTCTTTCGGCCGAATTGGAGAGGTGAGGAGAAAGCAGAACTACCTTGACGAATTGAAGTTTCCAGAGAGCTTCATTTGTACTATTTTCAACATTCCTCTCGACATCTAAATTGGTGCATACTCTTGTTTCTTGATCTAGCAAGGTCCTCGGCATAATAGAATTCATCTTCACCCACATCGGTATAATCTTTAGAAGTGTCACCTACAAAATTGTTAGGAGAGAAGGAAGGCACTACAATGGGTTGTTCATCATCGGACCAGCTGTCGAATGAGCATCCAAAGTGTACGCATTAGTAGTTGGAGATGCTTGAATCGCATTTTGATTAGCCATATGTCTAGCATAACCCAAGTAATCGGTCAAGTAATCAAGATCAAATGACCAAACATGACCACATCCTTGAACATTAGGCTTGTCTTCAAGATACCTCAGTTCAATGTCTCCTCAATCTTCTTAGCGATACATTGTAAACCACATATGCCTTACTATGAGCGAATACCCCACAATGTAACCATCATCGACTTTCTCATCAAATTTGCCCAAAGGATCACTTGGTATTCAAAATTGTCACTTGGCGACCAAGCGGTTTAAGGTAATGAATAACGGAACTTTCCCAAAAAAGTTCATATGGTGTTTTAAGGTGTGGTCTAGTAATGGACACTCTATTGAGTACATAACAAAATTGTACCAACGACCTCGGTCAAAACATGGTAGGAAGTTTAGAGTGCGCTAGCATTGATCTTGCGACCTCTATTAAGGTTCTATTTTTCTTTACGCCACCCCATTTTGTTGAGGGTTCTTGGAGTGCTATAGTCCCTTTTGATTCCTTTAACTGCGAGTTCTATTAGAATGGCATTTTGAACTCTGTACCATTATCACACCTAATTCCTTTCACCTTTTTGTTCAAGCGATTCTCAATAAGGGTAATGAAGTCTTTCAATACTTGGATGTTTCATCTTTGGTCCTTAGAAAGAATACCCAACAAAATTTGCTAAAACCATCGGTGATCACCGGACAAAAATATTTATGATCAATGCTTCTCACTTTAGTTGGACCAAGCAGATCCATATGAAGCGGTGAAGAGGTTCGAAATAATAGTTCTTCTTTGTGAGAACACCTTTGTATGAGGCTCTGTCTTTGCTTTCCTTTGTTGCATGCAACACGGTTATGATCATTGGTGAATACTTTGGCGGAAGACCTTGAACAAGGCCCGGCTTAGAGGCGGTTGATGGTCTTGAAATTGACATGGGCCATCCTACATGCCATTTGGTGGACTCATCCACGGATGCTTTAGCCACCAAACATGTTAAGTCACTGCTTGGTTTGACATTAGTTAAGTTGAATGTATCTGATTGTGACTACGAGGAACCTTGATGAAATTGAAGTTTCTTACGGGAGTTTGAAGTCTTTAGACGACACAAGACATTCATCCTCTGTGAAGAGTACTTTGTTCTTAGTGTCACAGTTTGTGAGGCGAAAACAAATTGAAGTGTTGAAGTTCCTTGACATAGTAAACATTCTCAAAGTCCGGTGAGGTGTTTTGATGGTCCCTTTTCGATAATTAGTCCATCACTTCCTCCAAAGGTTACATTGCCTCCACCTTCAATAGGTATAAAGTTATGCATCATGTCCTGTTTCACGACATACTTCTAGAACAACCATTGTCAACAATTCCAACATCTTTATGCTTAAGGGATGATCCTACAACAACAACAAAAATATCTGAGAATTAGTACACTATGGAGCTCAAGTCATTCTTGACTTGAACACCTTATGGATCATATGAGTTGTGCCATGTAGAAGTATAAGATCCACTATTGTTCTTGGGTTTCCAATGAAACTTAGGTCTCTGTTTATTCCAAGAACAACTTCTTGAGGTCTTGACAATGATATCGATACCCTCTCCCATCGGTCATAGGGTTAACATATCTAGGCCAAAACCATTTTAAAATATTCACTTTGGTTGGTTGAACATATGGTTTTCAATTGATCTTCTCCAAGGAAAAGAAGTATTATAATTAGTAGCTTGTGGAACATAAGGTGGTATATCATTAACATTGGTCCACATTGGTCTAGTATGCCTAGAATCACCACACCTACTCATTCTTTGCTCATGATAATCACAATCCTTAATTAAATGAGATTTACTTCCACACAAAAACATTTCTTACGAAGAAGATTTATTCAAACCAAAAAGTATTCTTACAAGCGATATTCAAACCAAAACCATGAAAAGAATTGTTTTAACGGTATTATTATGCAAAGAATTAAAAGCAAGTCTTGAGGCAAGCTGTCTTGGAAGTGCATTCCTTGGCGACAACTCGTCATGCTTATTGGTAGTCTTGGGTGCGAGCGGGGTGAAGACTTGGGAAGGTCGGGACTTGGGAAGGTCGGACTTGTCATTTGAATCACACTCTGTAGACCCTTGCTTGGAGGACTTGTCCTTTGTTAACACAAGAGACAAAGTCATTAGTAGAAGTATTAGGGTGCAGCAAGTCTCTTGACTTTTGCCATACGGATGGTGTGAGCCATCAAAGTCTTTAAGAGTGGAAAGGTCAATGGGCATATGCTCACCTCTAATTGGTCCACGTCTGACATGTAGGTCACCTTCTTTCACAAAATTAGCTAGGCTGCTTTGGTGTAGATTTCGTGTCATCCCTAGCTTCTAAGCCTACATATTTCTTAAAACCTAAAGCCATTTGTAGAATTGGGAGCTTGACTGCTATAAATGAGACTAGCCAACTTATTACCATTCATCATCCATTCATTATTCCTAGCAATTTCCTCCTTAAGTTTCTCCTTAAGCTCTAGATTTTCGACTCTACATACGCTCTTAACTTCTCGGACCATTTTAATTCATTTGTAGCACATTCGAGATCTCTTTCTAAAACACCTATTTTCTCATCATAAGCTATTTCATTCTTACGAAACCAAACCTTTTGTCTTTCTAGTGTTTTTAAAGCTGTTTATAAGCTTCTACTTCCACATAGCATTCATTATATTTAGGTTCCATAATATCATAAGCTTGTTTGAGTTCATTATAACGCTCACTACAACCAAACACACAGTTTTGTACACGAGATGCCCATCAAGGCAATCGATCATGCCTATCCTCGAAGTACGACTTGCAATCAACCCAACATTATCGGGACCATCATTATCGGACTCCTCATGTTGCTTCCGGTCCACATTGCTATCAAGAGTGACCAATGCGGTTGATCCCTTTGAAGTTCTGCATCCTTACGATCTGGCGATAAGTAGAGTATCTTGTCTCATCACCGACTTTCTGTCTTTGCATTCTCTAGAAAAGTGACCTATCATTGGCATGTGAAGCATTTAACCTTCCTTTTATCAAACCTTCTTTGGATCGCGTCCTTTGAATCCAAACCTTACGCGACTTTGCGCTCAAAGGTCTTGATATCCATGGAAAGCATGGCCACTTGCCACCTCGACTTCATCTCTTCAAACTCAAGTGGGTCCACTTGATCAAAATCTTCATAGGCTAGATCTGCTGAGGATCATAATCGACAAAGAAAGATCCAAGAACATCTTCCATAATACCACTTGGATCTAGGAAGAGAACTTGATGAAGGAGCGACATTAGATGATGATGGATATGGGCTTGGACCATAGCTAGACTTTGGAGTAGAGGCTCCAACAAATGCGATATGACTAGCGATGAAGATGATCGAAAAGGGCTTCTTACATCATGTTCAAGAGCTTTAAGTTTGTTATCTGACTCATCAAAGGTCATCATGTCCAAACCACCTTTAGCTTTTAAAGCTATGCTTACATGTAGCCGGGATGGAGGTAATGACCTCGAAACTTAGAGTTCTGATCATCATTATCCGGCTTTGCACATGGTGATTCAAGCGACTTAAGATCTTGTGAAACTTATCATAGCCCTTGTGAATTCCTTCCTCTTGAGAGATCGAAAGTCTGGCTGTTGTCTTAGCATGGACTTCTTGATCTTCTAGACTCCTCATTCCACGAACTTCGCCTTAATTGCTAACCATATATCCTTGGCATCTTGCATGAAGTGAAAATCACTCAAGTGATCCTCGGGAATAGCTTGCGAAGAATAGTTCGACCTTTGTTTCTCTACGAGCGCCAACAACTCTTGGCGGTTTTGGGAGGAACATTCATCATATTACCGGCGACATCCGTGGTAGTTCTCTTCAAACTGTTCCCCTTCAAAATTACACGCCATAGATTCCAATCAATGTTGGAGATCGATTTGCATCTTCATAGCCCAAAGATCATATTCCTCCCTTTTAAGGTAAGGAAACTTAGCATTGCTATTAGAGACTTAGTTGTTGCGGATGGGTGGAGTTTTGGTTGTTGGTGAGTTCGATATCAACATCCCGAACCGGGCATGATGATTTTGTTATGGTTGTATGGGTGTTTAGAAAAAGCTTGTCCTTAGTATCGTAGAGACTCTCACGAGGCTCGATACCACTTGTTGAAACAAACAAAGACCTTGATAGATCTTGAGCTCGTGGATCGTTATGTATGCCTATGTAATCACAAGCACAATAAAGACAATCTCTACTACTAATGTTTATCGTGAATATAAACACAAGTAACAAATAACTAAGAACTTCTTGATCCTCTATGGATCTTTATATTAACTAAAGCGAGTTTTCCAATCGGTACATAACTCTTTCTAATGTGTTCCTTTTATAGATAAGGAACCTAAACAATATCGCTAAACCGTTTCCCAAAGCGTATAATCATAAAACTAAATAAGATATACACAATCACTTCCTAATAAAGCTCATGTATATCCACACTAAATAAACTAAACACGGAATAAACACTTCCATGAAACAAACTAATAACTATTATACTTGATTATTAGAATAAGTCTTGGCGAGAATCCACTTCACTTCGATAGAAACACTTGGCATTAATATCGGCATAATCCGGACTTCACATAATTCCCAACAAATACTAATGGCCCACTCCTACATGTCATGAAATTTTTAATTTTGGTGCCAAAATTACCTAGCCGATATTTCTCATGGTTTATTACACAATTGAAATTGGACAAGGCAAATAGTCAAGGATAAGCATAGTTTCAAAGTTCTGTTTTATTTTCCTCCCTACACTTAAAGCGAACATTGTCCCCAATGTTCCCGAAAGTATCAAAGTTATAATAATGGAAGGTAATTAAAAGCGAAAAAACTAATACTCCCCGATTAGCTCGGTAGGATCCGTGTGAAGTAGTGGTTAAATTCTTCTTGAATAAGAATGTATGCGTGAAAAGCTCCTTCGAATCTTATGTATCTTCCTCTTGATAAATAAAACACGCACACTTTAAGAAAACAAAGCGAAACCTTCGCGTAAAATCGGCGGTAACACTATATATGACTCTATTATACTAGGATATAATGCTTGTGGAATGGATGTTTCTGATTTTACGGAAAATTAAGACACGAGAAATTCCAAAATTTATAAGTAGCCGAAAACGAGAAAAAGTTATAAGTTGTTTACGCTCCTCCGGCGTCGTCATGTTGCGATCTGCGACGTCGGTTATCTGACGAAGCGGTGCGATTTTACGAAAATTTAAATCTTTAGAATCGGAAAAATTCACGCAAAACATCCATTATGACTCGATACAAGCATTTGATTCTAACAAACACACATATCTATCAATTTCACTAATTGTAATTCTCATGTTCACGTTCTTTTAAAAGCGTGTGTAATCCTCCTACACTTATCATTTTTGTAAAATACCTTTTATATGTAATTAAGGCGAGGTTAAAGACAAAATAAAGCTTTTCACAAATTCAAACATGAGAACATACAATAATGAAAAGATATATGACACACAAATAAAAATGAAAAACAAATACACATGGGTTGCCTCCCGAAGCGCTTGTTTTGTTCGAGTCACGAGCTTGACTCTACCCTTATTTAATGGATAAAGGGAAGTTTTCCTACACTTAAGCTTAAGTGCGGGTGATAGTAGCGATACACACCCTTAGGGTGGAAATTTGCTACGTGAGGAGAAGGTGATGGGTGATTTATATGCTCAAAGGAGTGTGATCCATTCATTATAACCTTACCTAATTCTATTGGTGTAGCGGGTGAATCAAATCTCTCTCTCCTAAAAATGGATCATTCTATCAACTTCAAAAGATTATTAGTTAAGGATCCATCTTGACCTAATAAACCCGGTTTAAACCCATAATGTTTCTTGTTATCAACCATGAATGGGTGATATAAGTGTGTAAGGTCATGGGTTACTCCTACATTAGCTTCCACTCTACATGGCCTAGAGTCTACCACCTTTATCAAGCAACTACCCGGACTATTTATTTTGATGGGTGGATTGGGACCTAATTCAATTCAAGATTCATATCTAAAGGCGGAAAATTGGGTAAGGTTTTTGGTTGAGGCTCGGTTCATCAAAATTAGGAACTTCCCTAGGACTAAGAGGGGTCATGACAACAAGCATCTAAACCTACATTCTCTAGTGGCGTTTGGTCCAAGGTTCTATATCAATCGGGGTTCCTATAGTCTCTTATACATCTTAGGGTAAGTTATAGGCGATGTGTGTTCCTCAGTGATGGTAGGGCTTGTGGGCTTGGAGTTTCCACCTCATTCTCCATTATATCAAGATCTCTAAATGTTCATCATGTGTTTTAGTATGATCCAACCCAAATACACTCCTAAGCATCTCAAATCCTTCTTTAGCCATTTCAAATTCTTGGTCCGATTCATAAGAATCATTCTCAAAATTTGATCACTATATTCTATTTGCCTAAAGTTTCCTCATGTGTGTCATATGTTTTGAAATCTATCCCACATGCAAATAGGTAGTTCAACTCGAACCATCTCACAATCTTGTTCGGGTTTAGGTTCCATGTTCTTAAAAACTAGGTCTTTTTATCATGGTGCCTAAGATCATTCAGCGATGGTTTATGCTTAGGAGGCTCTTCTCGATTTTTTCGGATGGTCTTACTAAAGGAGTTGATTCTAACAATGATCGTTGAATAGAAGGCACATAAACACAAAATTTATCAAATCCATCCAACGACACCGTCTCCTTTTGAATATCTCTAAGATCACTCACAAATTCATTAGAACAATAAAAAGCAATCCAATTTGTGAAAATCAATTGTTCCTCATTTATTAATGATTCAAATGCAATTTCACTTGCCATAGCGACAAATGAAAAGGGTTTCTGAACACAAACACAAAGAGGGGATAGACTACAAGGAAGCTAAAAATGAGAAAAAATCTTACTTGATAGGAATCAAGCAAGGGAACCTAAGCGAGATAAAGTTCTAACTAACTATTCTATTCCCGGTGGCGCTAAAAACTTGATCAGCGTACAGCGCTCGGGTCGAAACTTCCTTTTCTTGAGCAAGTTTTTCAACCACCTAGGCGATGAACCTAATCGTTGTAGTGTAGTATTAGGGTAAGCCTCGGGATTGATATCGTTCTCTAGGGAATAGGAATGCTAGTGAGAAGTTACTATGCTAAGGTTGGGGTTGAGGAAGATTATTTTTATCTTTTTATATTTTTAGAAAATTGAAATTACGAATCTCGGGGTATTGGATTTGGGGGTTGGTATTTCTCTGATTACTCTACTATTATCTATTCTAATTAACTAAGCTAAGGGTAGTCTATGTCTAATTGATGTGTGCTCGTATGATGATTAAAGATGTGTTTACGGATGCTATTACTCCTAGTTATCTTCTATTGATGGTTGAATTGTCACGTCCTTATTCTTAGCGTTGTGTCTTCTAAGGTCTTAGGGTATGCTTTCTTCCCTAACTCTTTAAGACTATCTTAAGGTTATTGCCTACAAAATCTCTAGGATTCATAAACTAACTCTAAGGTTATCTTTGGATTTTTAGCCTCTGACAACTCTAGGCGATTATAAACTAATGTTCACAAAGATTACTCAAGCATTAAAAACACAACGAATGACCTATCACAATCCTAGGTCAATTACAATTAAGATAAGAGACAACCAATCAATATTCAATACCTAGGTTTCATAGATCTAAGCAAACACACAAGTAAATTAATGCTGGACATGGAAAACATGCAAGCATACACACATACAATTGAAGACATAATTGAATCAATGAAGTAAATTACTTATGTTGTTGTAAAATAGGGTATGAGAACCCTAAGATCTTGAAGACAACCAAAAATCGTTATTAGGTTTTACTCCACAAAACTACCTCTCCAAAAGTTGTGAAAATTGAATTCTATATATAGAGTTACAACTTGCGGACGTCACTCTTTAAATGTGGCGCGTCGGATCACCGCCAATAGGGTTTCGTCTTGACCACGTCAACCTTGTGGGGCGTCACCTTATGGTTGTGGCGCCGTCGGCTTCATCTTCGGCCGTCGGATCTCGAATTTAGGCCGTCGATTTGTGGCGCCTCTCTTTAAAACTGATGCCGTCGGTACAAAATAACAATTTAAGCTCTTGAGCCGTCACAATTTTGGAGCACGTTGCGGCGTGCATCTCTAGCGTGATGATGTCACCTTCAATTCCGGCGACTTGAGTGTCTTGATCTTGACTTGGCCATTTTCTTTATATATTCACCTTTTCGTCCGAATAAGTGTCATTCCGACAATTTGCCTTCAAGAGACCTAAAAGTGAAAAGGAGCGAAATTAAGCGATAGCGGATATAAAGTGGTCGATTAAGGGCTTAAATGACCCTCAAAAGTGTACTTTTAAATCCTTATCAACATGAAAAGGACAAAAGCGTATTCCACAAAAATGTAGATTGGTGGGAACACCACGACCCGGGTGTCTTTTGGCACCGACCATTGTCCACCCACAAGGAATAGCTCCGCAACTCTCGTGGACAAAACATATTATAACAAGGATGGGAGGAACAATTGATCACAAATGAATATTTTATCGTTAAATGTTCAAGGTATCGAGAGGAAGGCGAAAAAGAAGTGGATTAGGGGTCTTTGTATGAAACAAGATGTTCAATTTTTAGCAATTCGGAAACTAAGAAGACTTTGTTTACGATGTTGCGATTAGATCTATTGGGGTAATTCTTCTTTTGATTTACATGCGGTCGGTGGTTGGTACATGGGGAATTTTATGTGTTTGGGATAAAGGAGCTTTTCTAAGAATAAGGATTGATATGTTTTGTTGCCATGGAGGAATATGAGCGTCTTCTAATGCGTTTATTATGATTGTGTCTATTTATGCTCCTCAAGATCTAGGTGATAAAAGAATTTAATGGGAGCTTCTTAGGACATGGAATGGTGAGGTGATTCTCATGGGAGATTTTAACGAAGTTAGGTGGGAACATGAAAGATATGGATTGGTTATCTCTCCAAATCAAGCAAATGTTTTAATGACTTTATCGCAAAAACATAGCTAGTTGATGTCCAGTTAAGAGGATATATGTATACATTGTCAAATAAGGAGGCTTTTAAAATGAGTAAAATTGATAGGTTGTTGGAATCACTCCTAAACCTAAATCAAGTGTTAGTGATTCATATGTAATAGTTAGCTTAATTATGGCCTTTATGTTTGTTATTAGCTTAAGCTTATGTAGAAGGCCCATAAGCTTAGGCCCATGTCCATTAAGGAAAGGAAGGGAGTAGGAGTGTTGCCTAGCTCCCTTCCTATAAATACCTTGTAATAACCCTCACTTGAGGGTTGGTTGTTCAATTCATTTCTCTTTCACTATACTCTACGCATAACCGTTCTTAGTATCATACGCATAGTGTGTGGTTTGTGTCTTGTTCATCCGATCTTTCTCTCTCTATCTCTTTCTATTGTGCTTGTGTTGTAAACTTAGTGACCTAACGATGGTATCAATCGCCAAATAGTTGGGTGAATCGTATTGCTTTTGAAGTGGGTTTTGGTCCTACAGCGTAAAGAATCTGGTGATACTTTGGTTAAGCAAAACACATTTTTACACTTTTGAATCCAAGATTCTTGTACTTTCAATGTTTTAAGGTGTTAAAATAAGCATTTTTGGCAAAAGTTTCAACCTTTACGTGTGGATCATCGTTTTGAGCTTGGTTTTGACGTGGTACTTTCCTCAGCGTATTTGTTTTAGACACTTTGGATCATCAAGTTTCACACTTTTGTGTTATCTTGGTGATATTGAAGCTATTTCATCACAAAAATCTGGTTTAGAAACATCTTTGGGCAACAATCATTTTACGAGTAAGTCTCAGCGTATCAAAACCCTAAAACTTCGCGTAACTTGGTCCTTGGTTTGATCTTGAGTTTAGTGGTTTACTCCGTGTTTTCTTGCTTGGATAAGCACGAAAATCGTCGACTTGGGATATCTTTTGCCTTTGTGATAGTGTAAAAGATCACTTGAGCAAAAACCTAAACTTACGCATAAGCATAAGCTTCGCGTAGAAACTCTACGCATAAGATTTATCTTACGCCTAAGCTTTGTCTTCGCGCAAGGTAATCCTCGCCTAAGTTTTCTCGCCTAACTTCTTGTTTCGCGCATAACTTTAGTGTTTTCTCCTTACTTACGCGTAAGCTAAACCTCGCAGCGTAACTCTTGCATTACAGCGTAACTTTGGTGTTTTACGCATAAGTGCTACTTGGCTTTATTGTGATTTCTCGCCTAAGGATACTTCATCAACAAAGGTTCATTCGACTACAAAGATCCATTTTATAACACAAGTTTTCAACATGTCACAACCACCATACTCTAACTATTTCCTTACACTTATACTCAACGACAACAACAACTAAGTCCACAACATCAACAATGGAATCAACAACAAGCAATTTATCAACAACAATTTAATCAACAACATACTCCACAACTTGCGGCAATTCCACAACCTCAAATGGTTCAACCACCACCAAGTCTTCAAGTTCAACCCTACACAAATGATTTCAATCAACATCCATCAAGGAACACTATGAAGGAACCCACTTGGTTTGCAAAGATGTGTGAAGCTTTAAGCGACCAACAATCAATTCATGAGGTGGATCACTTGATAGACCTCAATGCTCACTCCGAAACTACGATCAATGGGTGATTAGGTTCTTTAGGTTTTGTGATCTGAAGAAGCCACATGGAAAGTTCTTAAAGAAGGTTATCTTGGAAGGTCCATTTCGGATGCCTCTTGTCATTGTGCCGGAGATCCAAATGCTAATCCACCAAGAGATGAACAATCAAACATTGCTCTTGTTGCGGACACGAATGCGAAGAACTTCTACACTATGAAGGCGATGAGCTTGCAATGCAATATATCCTTTTAGGATTACCAAACCCAATTCTTGAAGTGTTGATGCTCAAAAGGCGCAAAGGCAATGTGGGAACATATTCATCTTCTTATGGAAGGATCGCACTCAATCGGGAGGATATGGAATCCAAAATTTACTTGGCTTATGAACACTTCATGATTGAACACGGAGAGACACTAGAGTCTTATCATCATCGATTCTCGGACATCATAAATGATTTGGATAAACACAACATCATCATGCCAAGAATTGCGATTAATACTAAGTTCTGAGTAGTCTTGGTCACGAATGGGAGAAGTATGTCATTTTTCTCCGTCAAGCGAAGAACATGCATCATTCTACATACGGATTGTTGTACGATTACTTGAAGCCTCATCAAAAGGAAGTTGATAAGGAAAGGATTCTCCGTGCTCAAATTGCTTCACCTTCACATCCGGAAAATCAACAACTTGCCTTGTATGCTCAAAACAGTTATCCTCCTCAACCAGCAACTCAACCAACAGCCACAATCACACCACATGATCAATCACAGCAATCTCAACAAACTCAATTGGTTCCTTACAACAACAACAATGATCAGGCACTTTATAGTCAAGCTAATGAGGAATCCGATCCGTTCGAAGCATTGCAACAAGGATTTGTTATGATTGCTAATGCTTTTGGCGTTATACAAACAAATCCAACAATCGCATTCGTTCCTCATCAAACACAAGGAATCGGTTGTTGTGAACAATGGACGAGTTGAAGTTCGAAATCGTGGTTATGGTCGTCGGATGGGCGGTGGTCAAGGGTTTAATGCTATGGGTAGGAATAACAACGAGCTCAAGTGGTGGAGCAGGAAATGCTCGAGAATGGGTTGAATGGTCTTGATGCTACAAGCGCAATGAGAAGGACACAGGCTAATGCATGCCCAAAGCCGAGGACTAGGGGCGGTGCTTATCACAAAGAGGCTCTTCTTTTGGCTCTTAAGGATGAAGTGGTGGAACTCTCACGGACAAAACGAGTTTTATGGCGGATCTGAGACTCGAGATGATGATATGGAGGACTTGCGAGGCCAATGCATTTATTATGTTGATGGCTAATATGCATGAGTTACACATGAGTGACACAGGCCCAGTGTATGACAACGATGGCTTGTCTCGGTGCCGAACAAACCATATTTATCTACGATCTAATATCTCCGCCAACATCCGAATCCGGCAAGGCTCGGAATGTTCAAAATGAGTCGTCCACATCTCATTCGACGATTTTCAACTAGACCCGTAGTTACATTTGACGATCAAGATGACCTTATGGTTTCCTTTGATAATCAAATTGACTCGTGGTTATACTTGAGGATCTAAATAATGATCATGTTGTGACTCGCGTTGAACACACGAACTTTTGCCTCGTCCGGATGTTGATCATTGCTTAAAACCAACAATCCATAGTGGAAGAATGTCGTGCGATAAATCGGGACTTGAAAAGTAAAAATGCCTTTATTAACCAAGGATTTTGAATGTTTACAAAAGCAACTCAACTTTTTCAAAACTCAAGAAAAAGCGTGAAAAAGGTTTTGAAGCCGCCTTTGCTAAATCTCATCAAAGCGAAAAATATTTAGAGACGGATCGTGATCTAGCCGCTTGAAGAATGCTTTGTTATGCGAAATAGAACAAGCGAAACATGAACATAAAAAGCAAATTAACGCTCTCACCTTGGAAAATCAAAAAGCTAAAATGAGTTATTAACTTGTCAAAAGCAGTTCTCTGCATACAAAAAGCATTCAACGAAGCGAATAGATGATCATCTTGAAGAAATTATCGACTTGCAAAACAAACTTAAAGAGTTTAAAAATGTTGTTTACAAACATGGTGAGTCGGTCACGACTATTGAAAAGTTTACTTTAAAACCCAATCCAAATGGATATGGACGAATCTTGCGATTACAAACCTAAGCTTTCAACCAAAGCATTCAAACCAAATCACGAAGTTTCCGGTCGAGAATATAAAATTGATAATTACATTATGAGTGTTGTTGAATATCATCGTCAAGAGGAATTAGATGCGAAAGGCGAGTCGATCAAAATTAAGCTGTTGTTTACAACAAACCTTTTAACTATTCAAAAGCGGTCACTTCGTCACACCAGCAGATTCTTCTAACACACCAAGGATTATCATAAAAGCGTCGAGTCTTCTAATGTTAATCCCAACGGATTATGCACAAATTTATGGTCCTTTACCTTCCATCGGTGAAGTAAATTCAAAACACGAAAATCGCAAAATTCTTAGATATTTTGACCTTTTCATGGTGACCTCAAACTTTACAACATGAGATAGAATATCATTACGAAATCAAAGTTCAACATTTTCAATCGCCTCTGGCGAGAACAAAGAGACATTTTCGGAAAAATCTTTTACCAAATGTTAAAATTTTGAAACATTGTGCATTGTCTTGGGAGCAGGACTTTCATAAGGAACTTGGATTGATGAAGGTCGTTTTAGAAAGCGAAACATCTATTTCTAATACTAAGCGTAAAAAGAAAATGTTGAGAAAAGATGTTGATCGACTCTTGGAAGATGTTATCTGTCTTGATGTCCATAATGTTGTGTTATTGAATTCTTTGTCATATGCATCGATTATATCTCTGCGATCTTGTTGATTACGTAGTAGCTGTTGAGAATTACGATAATGTGCATCGGATCGAGTCTTTAAAAGTGAAAATGAGCGATTGATTAACGAGCTTTCAAATGCAAAGCGTCGTCTTCAATGGTGTCAAAAGATTGTCAAAATCGTGAACTTGCTTTGCAAAACAAAATCAACCGATTGCAATCCAAAGCGTTTAATCCAAAATTTGAGCAAGCTGGATGATCAAAACGTGTCTTTGAAATGTCAAATCTCAAAATATGAACAAGAACTTGTAAAAGTTAAGCAGAATATGGTGTCATATTTGATTTACTTAAAAGACTCGTGATGAAGCATCAAACGAGCTTGATCATTTTCTTGCACACACTAAGGAAGTCATGAATTTTTGGAAATCTTAGTTACGAAAATCAAGAATTGGTGCACACTATCTTTAAGTTAAGAGAAATGTTAGGAAAGTATGAACAACTTCCGCCTACCGTGATTAAGAGAATAGCACCGGTAACACTTAGTAATCGTGAACCTAGAATCCCTACGCCAAATCACAAGTTGCTAACGTGCTTCCTTCTCTTGAAGCAGGAATAGTTGCCTCTTTTCCAAGCGTCCGCACTTCACGACCTAGGAGCAATACAAGGAAGAATAGGAAGTTGCGACCTAAGAAAAGAACAATAAAGAATCTTTGAAGTAGAAGAACACCCTAGGACTATGAATAAGACTCACGTTGCTTCCACTATAAATATTGCGTCGGCAAATGTAATAGAAATAGTGATGTAACGAATGCTAAACCTTTAAGTACTTTTGATATTGATCGATGCACCTTGTGTTATTTGTCGTAAAAGTATGAATTCGATTGTCATGACAAATGTGTTGCTAAAGCTATCATCTCTCGTTTAAGGAATCCTAAGAATCGGAATACCTCTAGGCCCACTAATCATTCTAAGTGCGTGCTTGGTAGACCGCCTCTTTAGATTCTAAGAACCGCATTGATGTCCTGTAGCTCGGTTTCACCTCCTAGGAATGTAGTACCACCTAGTGCATTCACTAAGACTAAAGCAAATACTAGTTGGAGATGGCGAAATGGATATATAACACACTAGGATTTAAATGGATGCCTAAAGTTATTGATGTGTGTATGTCTACTATAAGCGCTCGGAACCCTCTAACATTTGGGTTCCACATCTACTTCTATTCCATCTGTGTAAATGCATGTGTAATGCGGTGATCTGAGATCATTCTCTGGATTGTTGATAGCGGATGTTCCCGACACATGACGAGCAACCTTAAGCTGTTATCAAACTTTATTTCAAAGTTCAAAGTTCATTGTCGCCTTTCGGGCGACCTAGATTTGATCGGTCGGTTACGTGATGGAGATTTGGAGGTTGCTTTCGGGAGAAATCTTGTTTCATTCGTGATCTACAAGGAAGCGACCTTATGTCGGCTCGCGTAATTCTAGTCTTTACACTATCTCTATGCAAGACATGGTTGCTTCATCTCCCATCGCTTACTTTCAAAGCAACATGTCAGATTCGGAATGATCACTTGCGACTATCATGGGCTCGGAGACTATATCAATGGGAACATCGAAATTAGCGGGGTTTATTATGTGGAAGGCCTCGGTCACAATCTTTTTCGATGGAGTCGATTTACGTGATGGAGATTTGGAGGTTGCTTTAGGGAGAAATCTTGTTTCATTCGTGATCTACAAGGAAGCGACCTTATGTCGGCTCGCGTAATTCTAGTCTTTACACTATCTCTATGCAAGACATGGTTGCTTCATCTCCCATCGCTTACTTTCAAAGGCAACATCAACAAAATCACGGCTATGGCACCATCGTCTCTCACATTTAAACTTTCAAACTATAACCAATCTTGCTCGACACAAACTAGTTGAAGGTCTCCCACGATTCCGGTATTCTAAAGATCACCTTTGCTCGACTTGTGAACAAGGGAAAAGCACTCGTGCTCATTTTCCTTCAAAGGTGGAACACAACTCTCGACATGTGCTTCATCTTCTTCACATGGATTTGTGTGGCCCGATCGCGCGTGCAAGCGATCAATGGCAAACGCTACATCTTAGTAATTGTTGATGACTATTCACGCTGGACTTGGGTCTACTTTCTTGAAGCAAAGACCAAGCTCCACGAGATGATCATCACCTTTCTCACGAAAATCTGAGTTCGACTCAAACACCGTCGGACAAATCGAGCAGACAAAGGCTGAATTTGTTAACAAAACTCTTCGTGAATTTTATGAGAAAGTGGGAATTGACATCGGACATCTATTGCACGTACACGAAACAAAGCGGAGTTGTTGAAAGAGCGAAACCGAGCGTTAGTGGGCTGCAAGAACAATGTTAATCAATGCTAAACTCCCAGATTACTTGTGGGCGGAAGTTGTATCTCTGCATGCTATACTCAAAACCGTTCTATGATTACAAAGCATACAACAAAACACCTTTCGAGCTTGTCCACAACAAAAACCGAATCTCAAACACTTTCATGTATTTGGATCTCTTTGCTATCCGAATAATGATCGTGATGACTTTGGAAAGCTCAAAGCCAAAGGCGACATTGGAGTCTTTATTGGATATTGTGATAATTCTAAAGGTTTCGAATCTGGAATCGTCGAACAAAGGAGGTTATGGAAGCGATTCATGCTCATTTGATGAACTTACGGAAATGGCTTACGAGTATAACGACTTGGAACCGGTCACAACCGCTTAAACTTCCTCAAACCCCATCATCGGTGAACAAAGCCCTCGACTTACTCGTCAACAAATGGAAAGACTATTTGCTCCTCTGTTCGGTGGCGATATTGATGAGCGTGCTCGGTGTATCCGATGTTTCCATTGCTCAACTGATACTACTCTTATACGATACACTGCTACAACAACTCTTTGTTGAAGAAGCACCACCGATTGACTCCACCACAACAGTTGAACAAACCGCTTCCAACAATGATGAACCGGTGATGATGTTCTTAATGAAGTACCCCCACTGCGATTTTGATCCAAATCGTTCTTTAACCCGTTTGCTAATGAGGCTGCTTGCACGGATGTCGCGGAATCTTCAACAAGCCATTTGAATCCTCAAAATCGCACAATGTATACCAACATCAACCCTCTACACATCGATGGACAAAAGACCATCCTCTGGAAAATATTATTGGCAACCCGAATCAACCGATCGTTACGAGACAACGTCTTCACACGGATGGTGAACATTGCATTTATGCACTCACTTGTCTGCTTGATCGAGCCTAAAAACATTAAAGGCGCAATGACAAAAGACAATGGATTGAATCCATGCAAGAAGAACTCAACCAATTCAAGCGTCTTGAAGTATGGGAGCGGTTGAAAGACCAACGGGGTCTCGTCATTGGTCTCAAATGGATTTGGAAGAACAAATTGGATCTTTGAAGGGCGTGTCGAAACAAGTCACGTCGGTGGCTAAGGGTTATCGACGGAGGAGGTATTGACTTTGAAGAATCATTTGCTCGGTTGCTCGTCTTGAGGTTGTTCGGATATTTCTCGCGTTCGCGGCTCATATGAATATGGCGGTCTTTCGGATGGATGTCAAAGCTGCGTTTCTCAATGGACAACTTAAAAGCGGTTTATGTCGACCAACGGAAGGATTCGTTGATCCGAGTTCCCGAACCATGTCTACAAAGCGAACAAAGCTCTGTATGGTCTCAAACAAGCTCCTCGGGCATGATGCGATAAGCTATCATCTTTCCTCATTGCCAATAATTTCACCAAAGGTTGGTCGACCCTACTCTTTTCATACAATATCACGGGGCACATATCTTAATTGTTCAAATTTACGTGGATGACATCATTTTGGGTCTACACATAAAAGTACTCAATCGCTTTTGCAAAACTAATGAAGAAAAATTTTGAAATGTCCATGATGGGTGAACTTACGTTCTTTCTAGGACTACAAGTTCATCAATCACCCGTGGTATTTTCTTGAGTCGATCCAAATATGCCCTTGAATTGTTAAACAAATTTGGAATGAAAACACATGACACTTATGCCACACCAATGACTCATACCAAGAAGCTAGGCGATTTACATGGGAAATTAGTGGACCCTACAAAATACCGAAGTATTATTGGGTCTCTCATGTATCTAACGACTAGCGAGACTGATATTGTCTTTGCCGTTTATCTCGCTCCCGTTATCGATCGAGACCAATGAAACCCACCTCTACGAGGCTAAAAGAATCCTCCGATACATCAAGGGAACCATTAACTTGGGGATCGGTATCAGAAGGATTACGGTTTTGAACTAATCGCTTTTGAGATCTTGATCACGCGGATGTTTAGATTCACGGAAAAGTACTTGAGAGCACTACAATTTCTTGGTGATAAGCGGTGTCACGGCAATCGAAGAAGCGAGGATTGTACATCGTTGTCATCAACGAGCGAGAATATGTAGCCATGTCGGCGTGTTGTGCTCAAGTCATCGGATGAGAACACAACTCAAAGACTATGGTTACGTGTTGACAGAATCCGATGTCTTTGCGACAATCGGTGCTATTGCGATCTCGTGCAACTCGATTCGACATTCGAAATCAAAGCACATCGATCTTCGCTATCATTTCATCAAGGACCACGTGGAGCAGTGCAGTTGAATTATACTTCGTGGAGTGCGAGAATACCAATTGGCGGATCTACTCACCAAAGCCTTGCCTCCCGCTAGGTTTAATGAGTTGGTCCACGGATTGGTATGCGGTGTTTGACTCAAGAGGAACTGGATGAACTCTTAAAAGCAGTCTTAAAACCGATCAAACACCAAAATCTCTTTTGTAAATATTTTTCAAAAACAAAATACAAAAATATAAAACGATAAAACAACAAAAATATTCTTCTATCTATATTTCTTTCAACATGGCAAGTACATTTCTTCCGTCAACACTCAAATCTTTCAAAATTCGGTATTTTTCGATCAAGTGTTGAGGGAGAAAATAAATATAGCTTTTTCAAAATAACCGTGTACTTGCATGTTACCTATCCGGTTGTTTCTTTAATAATGGTGGTCACATTTACGGTTCATTGACACTCCTCGGACTAAAATTTATAACCTTTCATTATTTCTTAAGTCGGGGGTGTGTCGTCAAGTTTTTCTTTCTTAAAATCTTTCGTTTGGTAACCAAAATGGAAGTTAAAGGCTTTGGATGAAAATGGAAAAGGTGGAGGGACTAAAAGCTGTCAAAAGCTTAAAGTTATTTTAATAAAACTCTCCACCTAACATTTTACTCATCACATTTATTATTCCACCAACTATATCCTCGCTTAAAATCGTTCAACAAATCCGTGTTTTGGATCATCAATTTGTAAGTTGTTTCATAATCTTAACGTGTTTACAAACAATGGTTTTGAATCTTTTACAAATCCAACGGCTAAAGCGTGAGATATGAGTGATTATGTGTTCTACGCATAAGCGTATGAACACACAATCATTGGTGTGTGTTTGTGGTTAAAATAATTGTGTCAAAGCGTTTCAATAACATCAATGATACCATTTTATCCTCAAAACTTACCCGAAACACGAATTGATTGAATTTCAAAACTAGGGTTTATGAGTGAATTTGGGTGTTTTCAAATGTGAACGTTTTGGTGAAAAAGATTGTTGTAATAGGTTGTTTATGTGTTGAATTGATCATATCTATGCCCGAACTTGCCCGAAACACTAAAAGTGATTCATAAATTGAAATTTAGGGTTTATGTTCATACAATTGGGTATTTTTGATTCATGACACATTTGATGTTAAAACTTGGATAAACAACTCATTAGGCATCTTAGACTTACGAGAAAAACTTTGGTGCAATTTCCATGGCTAGATTTCTTCGCGTAATTCTTGAAACTAGGGTTTAAGTTCTCGCATAAGGTTTTCTCTGGCGTAAAGCTGTTTGATAAGTATTCATGCCATGATCATTATAGAATGAATGTATGTGCTAAAATTGATGCTATGATGATTTTATTTCGGGTTTGCTACGTAAAAATCGAGAATCAAGGTTGTTAGACATCTACGCATAAGGATCACCTTACGCGTAGCATGTTATCGTGAGAGAAATCTTCGGCGTGGCGTTCTGCGTGGGTTCTACATAAGGGACTACGGCGTATCACAGTGAAGGATATGCGTGCGATGACCTCTGCGCATAAGGTCTACTCTTACGAGTAAGCCTTACGCGTAAGGTTTATATCGCTTCTGGCGTAAGCTCTCGCATAAGGTCCCTTTTCCTCGCGTAATATTTCTTCGCGTAAGTCGGGATCCTACGCATAAGCTTGCGTTTCTGGCGTATATTACTCTCTGTTTACGCATAAGCTACCATTTCTCGCCTAAGCCTTGATTAAACCTTCATTATGAATTGTTCGGCGTGCAAACTTGTAAATAAATAAATCATAATGTCACGAAACCAATAATGTCACTAATAAGCTTAAACGTTTAATATGTTGTGAAAAATAAGTGATAACATAAACTTTAAAACTTAAAGTTAACTAACTCACGAAACTTATCACGACTTCATTAGACTATTGGACAAACAAGTGACTTTGGACTCGTAACAATCATTGACACATCACATTCAATAATTAGACAATAAAACCATCTGTTGACTAACATAATGTCTTTCGATATGTTGGTTCTTTTGGCTAAATGTATTTCAGATCTAGACATGGACGCTCAGATGAATGTGGATGCACCAAATGTACTCACCATTGCTGATATCTTCCCAAATGGTTATCCAATGAAGATTGTGAAGAATAACCTTCGTGTTGACTTTGAAACTCTCACTGCTCGAGAATCTTCTTGCTTGATTCTTGTGGATATTACGAAGAACCATCCTTATCGAACATGCTCTCCCATTACGCTCTTGTTCACGAGATCTACATTCAGCAGATTTTGGACTACAATGCAAAAGATCAAAGGACGAAATCTTTGTGACGGTGACTCTCAATCACAAGCAACTCACCATCACTCCTGCTGATTTAAGGGTTGTCCTCCTCATTCGACATCATACCAACTGAATACTCTGCTGCACCAAGCGAAGAGGCGTTACGCAATTCTTGATTGATATTGGGTATGATGAAGCTTGAGGAGTTATCACTAAGCATTCACACGTGGATCTTAAAACATTCCTCGACCTTGGAGAACCCTTTATATCATCATCACAAAATCATTTACGGTCGTGACGGTGGCTATGAGCATCCCAAGCTCATGGAGCGCAAATCTTTTGGGCTCGATCAACATGAAGCACATCGAAGTTGAAGCTCGATATGGGATGACATGATGACATTCCTCAAAAGCTTGGCTCAAAGATTCCTTATATCGGATATACAAAGCTGTTGATCCAAAGAGCACTTGGATACAACCACGATATCCCCAAAGAATCAATGACCCGACAATCTTGACATGTTGTGCGAACCCACTCTAACGATCGGTTTAAGGAGTCAACTACCAAGAAACAAGGTCTTGTGTTGCGGATCTCCTTCTCTCGGATGAACTCAAACAGCTCTACTCTTATAAAAGATATTTGGTAGGCGTGAAAGAGAACAAAGTTGGTTTTCTTGATGAAAAATCTTACGGTACACCTACAAGGAAAACCGAGAAGAGGAGTGCGAGAAAGTCTTGCAAGCCTTGAGTCGAAGGAAGTTCCCAAGAGGAATCCTCCTCGTAAAGGATTGTTCCTTCTAAGGAAGTTGTTCCCATTCCGTGCCAAAGCTGAACCGCCAAGAAAGCTAGTGGATGAAAGCTACGAAGATACACAATCGAGACGAAGAGATCTTCTACTCGAAGCGCAACCGATACTAATCCTTGTATCAAACCTCCCGGTCCACCGGCGAACAAGGCAAGGGAAGACTCGGTTATTGAGCACGAAGATGAAAGCTCGGATGAAGAGCCCATGGATACAACATACGGGAAGAAGTTCAAAATCATTAGGCTCCAACACGTTGCGAAAAGAATTTGCTAAGGATCAAATGGGTGGCCGGAGGGTCAAGTGGTGGAGTTCAACCTACACCAAATCGATGCGGTTAATCAACCCGATAAGGGATGCGGTGCCACCACTTTGGAGCAACAACAAAGCGTGTGGAAGATACTATTGAGTATGACATTGAAGAACCGAAGCGAAAAACTCCTGCGAAAAGTCCGATGAAAAGATAAAGATGTTGATTATGATAAATTTCTTACGGATAGTCCTACTCGCTCAAGGAGGAAACTTACGAACCACCAAAGGACCGGAGTCTCCTCATCTCATCATCATCAGTTCATCTTCTCACTCCTCACCACCACCATCAAAAGATCAACCAAATCAACATCCAAATCGGTGAAGAAGCCAGCGCATCTTGGATCTCTCAAGCTAAGACACGAATCGTTAAAGGCATCAAGCAGTCGAGAAAGAAGGCGTGCTCTACAAGAAGATGAATTTCTTGACGATCGGATCTGATATCTTCATGATGAGAATGACAAGATGCAAGTTGAAAGGGAATATGTCCGAAGCTCATGAAAGATGATCTTCAAGGAAAATGGACGAGATGATCAAAGGATACACTCATAAGTTCCTTCTTGACATCGTTCACGGAATTACAAAGGAGATGTTCACCAAACAACTCTATCCGAATCTCTTACATCGGCCAAGCAGACTATGAAATCAACTCCAATGCATGTGAACATCAATCCGATTGATCCCATAATCTTCTCGGATCTTTGAATTGGTTAACCGGTGGTAGCTCAAATGTCGAAAGCGATCGCAACATTTGCCTCCTACGAAGGTAAATTGTTTGAAGCATTCTTTGGAATACCAACTAAAATCGGCATGCGAGAGAAGAAGGTGAAAGGCCTAAGCGTCCAAGACGATGAAGATAAGGATCGGGATAAGAATGGCGAGCCTAAGCGCAGAAGAAGTCGGTGAATCATCTTCTATGCAACCTCCACCCCAACGGACTCCGGCTCAACAAAGGTCTCCTCCTCGCTCTTCTCTTGAAAAACCTCGGGATTCTTACGAGTTACCACCCAGACTCGAAAACCGGTGATCACTTTGAGTATCTGGTGGTGACGATGAGGAATTCCATGAGCCCCAACAACAACCCGCCTCTCCCGACAAAGTTAAGAAACCGAATCCTCATCTAGGCCTAAGAAAAAGAAGAAGAAGGCGCCTAAGGTGGCGTCGTATCATGGCTAGATGAAGATGACACTGAATGAATCTGTTGGTTTTCTACACTTGTTAATTCTACTCCTACCCACGAAGGTCAAGATGCGGAAGGCGGTAGTACATTGGAGCATGCAAAGATCTTGCAAGAAAAATTCCGTGTAAAGAAGATGGCGAAATCGAGTTGAAGCGAATCAAGAATGAAGCTTTTCAAGCGCTAAAAGGCGACTCGGAAAGTGCCATCGAGGTTGAGTATCACCTTGAAAACATTGCTCGAGCCATGTCCAACAACATTGATTGGCTCAACCACAAAGCAAACATCGACTTTACGGAAGAGATAATGCTCCTTACTACACCGATTGGTCTAAACCTCTACCAACAATTGGCCACGGATCGACCTAAGATTCCATTTCGCTACTTCTTCAACAACGACTTGGAATTTCTTCTACAGGTGGTGATGGTTCAAGAAATCGCTACATCACTTACATTCCGTTCCGTGACCATATACTCTAGCGCATAGCCATCGAAGAAAAGGCTACTCACATGTTTTCTAACGGTGGAATTGTATGACCGTCGATGCATTGTATGGGATTCATCATTGGCGAGCAGCAAGCGAATCTACTACAAGAGCTGCCGGTTCGAAAGTCTCAACATGAAGTGTATAGTACTAAAGGAATCGTTGCCATTAAACATGTTGATCTTTCGTCTAAATGGGACTACACTTTCCTCAAGAATATCGTGGTCAAAAGACAAGGCGAAAGAGATTATGCCTTCGTGAAGCGGACTTTGAGAATTTGTCTCTCAGCGACATTGAAGATATGTATCTTGCCAAAGTGCGAGGGCGCATGAGACAATTCTCATTGAAGTACAACGTGAATTCATCAAGTCCTTGCTTATATTCATCGAAGCATAGTAATCAAAGAGCGTGTAGAAGATCTACAACTAGCTTGTTGAGTCGTATCGGACCGTGTCAACTTCACCAAACCTCAACTAGAACTTCCGACATCAACCGGCTTCCACAATACACACTCGTCAGCAAACCATTCGGCGTCGTTTATCGCAGTGAACTTCAACGAAATTGCTTGATGGCGTGTAGAGATCTTCACAAGTTTGGGGATCACACATTGAAGAAGGTTAGGGATGGATTGGCTTATCGGTTGAAGGATATACGTGAAGACATTGGGAACCCAAAGCGATGGAACTCTCAGGACAGAAGGGATGTAAGGAGGATCATCACTATGATTGATGAAAGGTTGTATCGAAGGATCGATTCGAGAACATTAGAGAGCTTTGTAGGTGGTCGTCCAGGATTAATCTCACCGGCTATCAACGCCTGTTCGCATTCTGGCAACATCAATGGACTACACGGTACCCTTGAGCTGCTTCTATTTCATATACATTTGGATGTGTGATTTATAATGACTATGGCTTGTGCACATATCGATGTACAACCCGTTCTTGTCAAGAAAGGACCACGTAGTGCGCTTGATTGCCACAATCCTTATAAAAGGGCGAAAGCTTCTTACTTTTGAGTAAAACCTATCAAACCTTTCATTTTCAAAGGTTTTGCTCAAAAGAACAAGTACTTCCCCTTATGATTTTCAAAACCTCAACCGTTTATATCACTTGTTGAGGGGGAGTATTTGACTTAAAACTTTGTTCACAAAATGTTCTTTGTGTAATCTTCCCACAAAACTCAAAATGGTCATATTTATTCTCAACATTTCTTCAAAAATAACATTTATATGCCATTTTTGAGGGAGAAAATATGTGATAAGAAATATGTTGTGTTTTGCTATTGAATCATCGTGTGAAAAGACTTCAACCCATGAATTGACGGGATCTAAAAGACTTGTCATACATTGAAAAGATTTGTCTTCCAAGACTTATCCAAGTAAATTGTACCCATTCGAAAGCTCTTGATAGACATGAACTTTGTGGGTTTGACAACCTTTCGGGTTGTCCACATCTTCAAGGTAGTTATTAGAGCTAGTTGTCACCTAAAAGGCGACAATGTATCTCTTTAACTATGCAACGTAATCGTGTCTCGCAAGGAATTGTCTATCTTGAGTCGATCAATTCAAAAGTGCGAACTCTTTCCTCACTGTGCATTTCCGTAAAAACTCTTAAGCACATGTGGAGGGTATTTACGAAAATCTAAAACTCTTGAAGTGTTCAAACATGTTTTCATTCACAAACACTTTGAGAGATTTTCATGAAAATGGTTTTATGGCAATGGAGTTATAAGGTGATTAAGGTTAGGAATAACCGTCCTATGATCCTTGAGCGGAGGGATCTACCCAAGGACACTACCAATAGTTAGAATTAGAAGTCCTTAGGTATGATTGTAAAAGGAGAAAATGAGAATCGGAGAAAGAAGGAGTTGAAGAATTAAAAGAAATGCAAAGAAAAGGGTGAAAAGAAATAGCCCTCAGTTATTCAACTTAGGGCGGACACGGGTTCAATTCATATACTCTTGGTTGTCACTTGATGGCCTTGGTATTGAAGATTAAAAGTCGTCATGGACCCGATGGCGCATGCACTAAACCTTCTTAGCCACTCAAGTTTCTCTCAGCGAAGCTTGTTTCATTCTCACGGGAACCCTACATAATCTATCGGCTTTCTCTTAGAGATTGCGATATTGAAGAAGGAGACCCTCTCCTAGTCTCCGCTCGGAAAACCAAAATGCACTATTGAGTCTAGAGCCACGAGATTCATCAAAGATCTCTTAGGTACACTTGACATTTCATCACTTGATGTTCAACAATAAGAACATCGGTGATGCGTTATCGAGTCCTTCACGGATCTTAGCAATCATCGAGAACATTTATGAGAGGTTCACAATAGTGATCCTCGGTGATTGAATGGAAACTCTGCCGGGGTCAACATCAAACGACCACGGCGGTCACTTCGTAACTCCCGTGGATTACGCTTAGTGTGTCTCAAGCGGTCTCGATCGTGAGGTGATGCTTGGTGTACCTCGGCGACTCATCTGACTGTAGGTGTACTTGGTACATCGCGTTATCTCACTTGTGGGACTCCGGTTCGAGAGCGGCCTTTGTGAGAATTAGAGTTGTGTTTTCACACTATCTTGTTAACACTCTCGAAGTTCAAACTTGTAAGTGCGGAATCCGCTTATTACTAACCGTTTTCATGTTTTCTTCTTATGGAAGCTACGGGCGGAATGATCGTGCTGATTCTTCACATGCTCATGCCAACATCATCACTAATGGAAGTTCTATCTAAAAGCAACACAAAAGTCGAATGATTCTTCGTCAAATCAAAGAATCTACAAAGTTTAAAGACTTAAAGAACTTCATCGATCTTGAAATCCAACGTCAAAGGCGTGTGAGCATGTTGAAGAATGACGTGGAACCTTTGGAGCAACGAAGCGGACTGAGGCGAGACTTGATGCGAACAACAACAACATACTATCACTACCATCACAAAGAACAATGATCAAAGAACAAAGATAAAGATGGCGTCAAAGCGAGCTGTTTAAAGAAAACAATTTCTCTACCTTTGGGAGATTGTTCAAATCAAGGCAATTCTTCTCACAAGAAAGAAGAATGTCGGAAGGCGTCAAAGCTACTATTACATCAACACCTTAACCGTTCATATTCATTCATCACCAACACTTAGGGAGATTGTTGGAATCACTCCTAAACCTAAATCAAGTGTTCGTGATTCATATGTAATAGTTAGCTTAATTATGGCCTTTATGTTTGTTATTAGCTTAAGCTTATGTAGAAGGCCCATAAGCTTAGGCCCATGTCCATTAAGGAAAGGAAGGGAGTAGGAGTGTTGCCTAGCTCCCTTCCTATAAATACCTTGTAATAACCCTCACTTGAGGGTTGGTTGTTCAATTCATTTCTCTTTCACATACTCTCGCATAACCGTTTTAGTATTCATACGTGTGTGTGTGTTTGAATATTGTTCATCCGATCTTCTCTCTCTCTATCTCTTTCTATTGTGCTTGTGTTGTAAACTTAGTGACCTAATATCTTTCAAGCGCATCATAGACCGTGACCTTTTCTCTTCATTACAAGTTTGAAACACTAAAAAGGTGTCACTTTCTCATTTGTTTTACACGGATGATGATATATTTATTAAAAAATGGTTGAAGGGGAATGTTTTGTTGTTATTGTTCACTTGTTACAATGTTTTTTTGAGTGTCAACTTCCATAAGTCTCAACTTATGGGTGTATTTGGTAGGTTTTAAGGCATCTAAGTTTCGTGTTTCTTATCTCGGGGTGCAAGTAGGTGAAAATTTGAATTGAATTGAGTCATGGAGAAAAGTAGTCAATAAGATAACGAATAAACTATCGTCATGGAAGGTAAAAACTCTTGCGGTGAGAAGTAGATTAACTTTATTGAGATAAGTTTTGGGTGCTCTCCATTCGTATTACATGTCGATATATAAAGCTCCTCACGCCATAATTTCTTCTCTTGAAGCTTTACGTAACAAGTTTTTTATAGGGGTCGAGAATGATGATCGAAAAATGACTTGGATTAGTTGGAAGAAAGTTGTGGCTCACAAGCAAGATGGTGGTTTAGGGGTTGATAGTATTTATGCTTTTAAACATGCTTTGTTATTTAAATGGATATGGAGATTTCGAAATTGCCCAAATGTATTGTGGGTAAGTTAGTTAAAGTGATTGATGGTGAAGATGGTAAGTTATCTTCCAACATTCAGCAGTCTTATCCAAGCATGACATGGATCCAAATTGTTAAATTTATTTCTAATCTTAAAGATAAAGGTGTGGACTGGCTCTCTTTTTGTAAGAAAAAACTTGGAGATGGTCGTGATACTCGAGTCTAGAACAAAATTTGGATAGGGGATCAACCGTTGAGATTTAGGTTTCCTAGATTATTCTCCTTGGAAACCAATAAGCTGATTACTGTAGCAGAGAGAAAGAGGCAAAGAGGTGGTTTAGCTTCCTTCCGTCATCATCCTAGAGGAGGTGTCAAAAGTACACAATGGGCGGAAATGCTAGAATTACTCGATTCGGTCCAATTGTCTTCAATGGTGGATAGATGGGCTTGGACGTTTCATGGCATGGGTTTGTTTACAGTGTCCTCCGCCCGGGTTTTCATTGACAACAAAGTGTTGATGACCAATGGAGAGCCTACAAGGTGGTGTAATTTAATCCCATAAAGGTTAATATTATGGCTTGGAGACTTTCGTTAACCAAGCTTCCAAGTCGTATGAATCTCGATGCTCGCGGTATAGATGTGCCTTCGGTGTTATGTCCTATTTGTGGGGAGCATTCAAAAACCGCAAATCATCTCTTCTTTTCTTGTTCTTTGTTTCCCAGGTTTACGTCTTGCTTGCTTGATGGTAGGATCTTGGTGTTCCGAGATTAAATTCGTATAGTCAATGGTCAGATTGGTTATCTAATATCCGGATGAAGGGGATGCAAAAACAAAATTTTCAAGCCTTGTTCTTCTCCTTATAGTGGCATGTTTGGGCGCATAGAAACAATTGCATTTTTGGAGTGGCGAGTCCTAGAAAAAGTGTGTTTTTTAATAACTTTGTAAGGAAATCTTTTACTTGGATTAATAGTAGGTATGGATCTACAAACTTTAGTCGGGTAGGTTGGCTTCAAAATGCAACTCTTCTTACTTCTATGTTGTAATTTTGTTTTGTTCTAGTTTTTTGCTAGCTTAATGAATCATTGTCTTTCAAAAAAAATAATGAAATCTTGGTACAATATATAACAACCCGTAAATTTCCGGATTATTATAATAATATTTATTACGTTAGAAAATTCAAATCGACTATTTTCTGACAGTTGTCAATATTTAGATCTAAAAATGAGAGGTCATCTCGTTAATTTAGGAAGTTACGGCACCGCACGCATACCGACACCAATTAAATAACGACAAACAGTTATAATCAAATTTCAATGTAATAAACATGTCATATTATTACGTTTAAGAAATCGTTTCCGAAAATATAATTTCTATATTTCTCGGATACCGGGAAGGTACATTTACTTGAGGATTCGACAAAACACATGGTACAATCTATACTGTGTACGATAATAAAACAAAATATAAAACCACCCTACCCACCCCTAGTCTTCCTTTTCTTTTTCTGCTTCCTTCGCAGAAACTCAACAAACACCAATATAGGTGTTTCCCTTTCTTTTGAATGTCAAGACCAGAAAGCTACTTTGTCACCACCCCAATTCCATCCAAGCTACTCCCTAGCTATCATGAGGAACACCATGCATGGTCGAGCAGATGGAGACCAGAGCCAAGAATGGGTAAAAGTCAAGTTTTGAAGAACCAAAGCATCACTATCAATATTCCATTCTCACATCTATAGAAGGAACAAGATTTCACCAAGTTTCACCCACTTTCCACCCAATCCGAAAATTAGGGTTTCTCAAATCAAGGGGCTTTTAAAAATTGATAGAGGGGTTTTGTAATGGGATACATAAGGAAGCCATTCCAAGTTGTCAATTGTTCTAATTCGCCCCGAGTCCTCTCCAATTGAGTTTTTGGTCTTTCGGTGTTCATCTATAAACACGATACCGCAAGGATGGTCGTGTAAGCGTAACAATCACGTATTCCACTCGAGCTAAAAATCTAAAACTCACATTTAATGGTGCGCCTGGTTGAGTCTCGGTGTCAAGACAAATCCACAAAGATATGAAAATTTGCAATTTTATGAACTGGTACAAAAATGTTAGTTATGGTTCCATACTTAAACCTCGCTGGGCCACAGCCCAATCCAGATCAAAGGGGTGTTGTGTTGGGCTGAAGCCCATTCCGTCTGGTTTGTATTCTAACAGACCACTCGGGGCGTGTGTAGTAGTAAGTAGTCTCGAGTATCCCTCGACTTAATCCCGTCTCCTTCAATTCATCAACTTGCCAACCATTACATCCTAGTACACTCGACTCAATCTAATTACAAAGCGACTCACAATGTATCGTAGACTTAAGGCTAAAATGAGACATACATCTACTTGACAAGCTTCTCAATATAAACTTGTAAACATACTCTTTCGACTACTAAAACTACTAAAACCGGGCAATAAACTTGATGAAACATATCATACAACTTTCGATAATTATCTCTTTGAATAAATATAATATACAACTTTTATCAATTTATTAAATATACAAACATATTTATTACATTACTATAACAAAGACATATGATTAACTATTTCTCTTATATACAAGCCTCGATTTTAAATTGAAATCTAAGTATATAACTCAAATGGAAATCTTTATATTCAAAAATTTATAAAAACATAGAATTGGTAAATATATACTTACAAATTCAAACTCCTATTATTTACTTTTGGTAAGAAACAATTTTATGAAATTTTGGACGATAGTCACCTCAGATGGAACGGTTATCCATCCGGGTCAACTTCAATTTTTTTATATAAATAAATTATATGTTTGTCTTAACAATTTGAAATGATTATATCGACCCTTACATCAATTTTCTAAGTACAAGCTTGATTATTTCTTTTGCATAACCATTCTTTCAAAATTTATACAATTATATCAATAACACATGAAATGTATTTAAACCTTTTAGTAGCGACATAAATATAGGTATATATAAATATACTTTCTTCATTCATGATATCCAATTAATCCGATAATGTCTCATAATAAATGTACATACTTTTCGTACATCGTCATCCGGTTATCAACAAACCAAAGTCTTGTTCACCCTTGATATCTCTTCTGTGTGTACCCTTCCAAGTATTATCATTGGTCATCATTAAACCAAAGTCGTAATTCCTTCTTCGGGATTCCTTCCATGTCATCCTTCCTAAGCCAAAATCCACTCAATTCCTTGTAAATTGTTCTAAGACAAATGATGTCACATAAGCAACAACAACAACAACAATATAAACATTGAAATTTACAAAGTTAATTAAACTTTATCGAGTCTTAAACATGAGTAAAGACTAAATTGCCGTATTAATTAGGTTGCGTGTCGGAGCCGTGCACTATCACTTCTTGATTTAACTCCCTTTAGACTTCATATTGCACATGGCCAAGGTGAGTTTCATAGCCCCTCCTTTAATCTGTTTTATACTTGTTTTGGGGGAAGATACATGCTCATTTTACTTAAATGATTAAATTACCGAAATTGTGCATTCCATGCATATTATGCTTTTACATGTTTAAAGTTTTCATCATACATAGATGTTTTATGGACCATACCAAAATGTTTGACCTAGAATATTGCATGCCAGCCTAAGACTTTAGATCCCAAATTGCCCTTTTCATGAACCGTCAATTCTTTGCCGGAAGCCTTGAATGTTATAAATAGATCTATTGGGGTGACTCCTGTTCGGTTGACCCCGCTTGGGTCAAGGCGAAACATATAGCATGTCGGGACCGAGTGTATTGGGATAAACACTCGTCATGGGCTCCTTATTTGTATGACTTCTTTGTGCATACAGAAACTGTCGTAGCTTCGGTTGCATGAGCTTAGTGCTAGCGTAATAGATTTATAATATATGGCATTATATTCATTGTAATGTGCATATACTCTTTTTATGGTCCACCAATGAAATTCTTTTATGAAAACCTTTTATGAAATGTAATCATAAATTTTATGACATTATGCAAGACGTAATGATCATCAAAAACCAAATGTGAAATGGCATACTGAAGTGCCTTTTGAATAAACCTATGAACTCACCAGCGTAAGCTGACCCCTTTTAGCATGTATCTTCAGGTTTTGAGGTGATAGCTTATCTTTGGAGGCACAAGGCAAACGCATGGCATGGTCATAGATGACTTTGATTTATGTATTGGGACCACTTGTTTATAATGGGCCATTTTCCGCACTAATCAATAATGTAAACATTGTTTTTAAGAATGAATAAAAGTTTATTTATGAAAAACCAATTGTTCTATGTTTATGTTGTGATATCAATTTAGTAGCACCCCAATACTTGTTTGCTTCTGCCAAGCCATTTTGGGGGTGTTACACAATACCTATTTATATTTTCAGTTACTTGGACAGTTTGGATAGTGCAAATTATGATATCCTCAAGAGACGAATTATTACTAAGATAACTACTTTCGATACTTTAAAGGTTTGAATAGTGCAAAAATGTTACTATATGTTTTACCCCGTAGTTGATTTTTGTACTTGTAATATCACTAACATGGTTAATTTATATTTCTATGTTGTGTCTATGATTTTTGACAAAGCTGTTCTTCATAATCTGCATTGTTTTTTTAGTGCAACTGTGAAAATATATTCTCTCAAGAAAAAATATACATGATAAGCATCTAAATCATTGCTAGTGACATGCTACATCAACTGAAATTATAGCTAAACCAAATATACAACATGCTATTCAAAGACACATACAAGCAGCAAAACACAAACAAACGATAGTGGCCAATACACCAATTCACTTCAACATTCATTTTTGAAAATTCCCTATAAAAGGGCACTCAGTTTTTCATTTAGCTTCCCATCTTTCCTTGTAGTTCATAAACATTCTGAGTGGCCATATCTTAGTTTCCTCAATAGCAGGTATCATTTTACTGTTAACAAGCTTATCAACAAAAACTTCGTCCTTCTTGCAAAGTAGAAATATATCAGGCTTTCTCTCATACTCTTCTATCAATGGAGCATATTGGTTTTGTAAAGTAGGAATGGGAGGGAATTCAACAATAACATTTTCAACAACGTTGTTATGTGTACGCTCGTCTATGTTCTTATCTTAAGCGATTGCTTATGTTAAAAATTCAAGACACTTTTTATTGTTTTGACCAGCCCAGAAGTGTCAGTGACTACTATACGGCTAGAACAACGGAGTGGCGAGTTATGGGAAACTTTTGCTTTCTCCATGCGCTTTATCACCAGGAAATTGTTTCATATAGTTTCCTGTGTATCAATTTTCAGGTTTTGATTGTTTTATACCACTAATCGTTTGTTACGTAGTATAACTTGTTTTTACATGTAACATGATATGATAGTTACCCATGGAGTAACTTGTGGACTTTTGGTAGAAGCTCGATATGTGGACTTCAATGTATCCTTGGAAAGAGTTCAAGTCCAATCCCCACGAATACTTGACGTGGATATAGGCCAATCAGTTATGAGAGCTTTTGTTTGTTTATGGTTTTGAGGTTTCGTTGAACATTTATGAAGTTGCTGTAGTTTCAATATATTTTCCGGCTTTGCTGTTTTCATGCTTTGCAAGTTTTGTTATCGTTATAATGGAACCATTGTTACAGTTTTTTTTTATTCGAGCCCTAAGAGTTTTAGTTTACAAATAATTTTTAAGGTCATGGTAATTTTCTAACAAAACCAAAGATAACTACATAGTGATTAGTATATCCTCTTATATACACACCCTTTTATGCATATCAGGGTTGTACTGTGTGCATCACTGGTGGTAATTTAAAGGTGCGTGCATAGGATTTTTGTACTACATGGGTGTGTGTGTAGCAACGCCTTTAATTATTAATAACATATTGATGGCTCGGCTATCTACGCACATTCTCCAACTTTCATCATTCTTTGGTGTGCATTATGACAATTATTTGGCGATACCGAATAACCGCAACATGCATTGAAACTCTACACTATTTTGTAAAGCGGATTGTATCAATATTATTTATTCTATATAATGTTGAAAAAAAATACTGTATCACTAATGGCTTTTTTTAGCTAACACTTTTTGGGCTTCTATTGTTTGGTCTGGTAACGTTGAATATAACAATGTCAATGGACTTAATAAATAAATAAATAATAATGAAAAAAAGACTGGCGCAACTTCTAGCAATAAAAAAATTTAACAATGAAAATCTTGTAAGGATAAAAAAAACAAACGCATAATAAACACAAGTCAAAACAAAAAGCCCCGTCACAACGCGCATAATATATACAAATAAAAAACTATATGGAGACCAAATATGTGAAAAAAAAAGGGAAAACTTTTTTACACAAAAATAACACAAAACAAATTTTGTCATACAAAAATAACACAAACACAATAAGTTGAAAACATTACCCGACCAACTTAACTTATAACACAAATATGTACAAATATAAAGACAACAAATATAGACAATAAATATATGTACAAATATAGGCAACACATAAAAAAACCATATACACAACAAATATATTAAAAATGATTGTATAGAAACACATACATAATCCCATCTATTACAATTCAGAAATCCCAAAGACATGCATAAATCTTATAAAAACAATATAAATACTTCATCCGTCTTAAAATATTAGTCTATTTTGACTTTTTAAATTCAACTTTTACCTTAAATATTTTTGTTTGTATTATATAATAATTAATGAAAATTATACCAATGAAAATATATTTTGAGACATAAATTTTTATTATCAAATATAGCAAAAATCATTGACTACATAAAATTTTATTTCACAAAAATAGAGTAAAATCAAAAATGAAAAAAACCCCGCCGCAACGCACGGGGTGCCGTCAACACTTCGTTCTAAGGATGGAAATGAGCCGAGCCGCTCGTGAAAAGCTCGGGATTGGATCGGTAAAAAACTCGAACGAGCCGAACCTAAACAAGCTCGAGCCCGAGCTCGAGCCTAAGTTGTAGCTCGTTTATTAATCGAGCTCGAGCCCGAGCTTTAGAAACAAAGCTCGTTTAGGGTCGCGAGCCTAAACGACATTATAATATTTTAAGTATTGAATATATATACGAGCCGAGCTAGAGCTTATTAACGAGCTCAATAAGGATATATTACGAGCCGAGCTCGAGCTTGAGCCAAGCTTTAACTTTTCATGGCCAAATCGTATAAACGAGCCGAGCTCGAGCTCGAGTCAAGCTTTAACTTTTCATTGCCAACTCGTATAAACGAGCCGAGCTCGAGCTTATATAACATACCACGAGCCAAGCTTGAGTTTAAAATTTAAAGCTCGAAACGAGCCGAGCTCGAGCTCGAGCCTTTTAAAACTTAAACGAGCCGAGCTCGGGCTCAACTCATTTCCACCCCTAGTTAGTTCGTTCTATTTAATTACATACACTATTAAGAACTCAAAGATTATTTGTAACGCAAAATCACCAAATGCACATCTAAGAAAAAAGAGTGTCAAAGCAAAGAGTTTTGGCCATCAATCACAGCCTTACATTATTTTCCACTTCAATCATCACTTTGTATAGTACCGAGCCAACTCAAGTAAAACTAGATCATCTATTGTTCTTCACATACAGAAAAAAAGAGATCAAAATGACATACACAGGCTTGGAATTGTTCATGGAAAACTTGAAGCAGCTAATTTACTCCAATCACTACAAGAAAAAAGGGCTTTAGTGACGAAGGGAAAATTGTCACTAATAGTTGAAATATCGTCACTAAAACGCTTTAGTCACGAAAATCAAGGTCGTCACTTATCGTCACTATAGCTCCGTCACAAAGTTAAAAAGTGACAAAAATTGTGTCGTGACTATTTCTGTGACAACTTCTCCGTCACTGAAATTTGTCACTAATGTAGTAAAAGTCGTCACTGAGAACTTCTACTAACGGTGTAGTTAAACTCCGTTAGTGAGTTTAGTCACGAAATATTCGTCACTAGCTGTCAGTTTTAGAGACAACAAAAGGTGGTCGCTATCATATGAAATAGGACAGATGCTCAATTTATGCTATAAACGTGTTTTAAGAAGCTGGAAAAAGTAAGACTTCACATTGAAAATTTAAAATACTAATTTCATTAAAATATAATATAATACCATTTGATCCGAATACAACAACACATTTTATGTCCACAATTTACCAATAATCACGTTCCTAACAAAAAAATGGCAAAACCAACTCAGCTATAACCTACTAAAAATAAAAACTGCCAATCTTCGCCAGAAACTAAGCGGGAGCAGCTGTTGCATCCAAGTACATATTTGAGGAGCTGTAGCATATCATCTCTGAATTTGAGTCCCATTCGTCAACATTTTTCCTGAAACTAAATGCAGGATCGAAATCTGAGATAGTAACCATGAAACCTGAGAAAACCATTTTGGAACTAGTAAGCCTATATAAGTCTCACCGTGATCCATTATGCCTGTTCCCAAACCACAACAAAAAATTATATCCTTCCTCTTTATGAAATATCTATTTATTGGCCTTGATCATGTGAAATAACAACACATCAAGGGTAAAAGAGAAAGTAACTAACCAGAACTTAATACTTTTATAGCTCCTAACTCCCTTCTGTATAGGATGAGCTGAAGGAAAAGAGTCCCTGGTAAACAATTAATATTAGATGCTAGGATGGAGATGAGTCAAAAACAGAATTCTTAAAAGTAATATAGTTAAAAAAAATCTACATGTACTTTAATATTAGATACTAGGATAGAGATGAGTTAAAAATCGAATTCTTAAAAGTAATATAGTTAAAAATATCTACCTGTACTTTAGCAAGTTCAATACGATGTACACAAGGTTCTATATATGGTCTTGCGCTATAGCTTGTCCAAACTGCAAGTCAAAACTAATTAGCCGACCCCTACATGATAAAAGTTTATAGGGTATAATATTGGGTTTAAAGGAGCATTGAGATGTCCAAGATACAATTATAAGGGGATTACATATACCTTTAATAAGAACTAACTTTGATAACATTAACGTTTAGATTCAACAACACAACTTGATGCATTCAAACTCTTTCGACATTTTCACCAATAATCTATTAAACATCAATCTACATAGGCATGTTTCAACAAAGTTAAAAAAAAGGGTCTCACCTTTCCAGAACCTAGGGAATCAACAGTTCATAACACGCCATCTGAACAACAGTTCGGTCACATGCAAATGGTTTCATTGGATCAGTGACGTCGTGAGCCACATAGAAATAATGTGTATAACGTTAACAACCTACCTTATTCTGCTCCTATCTTTACTTGTTAACAAGCCTGCTACAACATTTGTACCTGTAATCAGACGGGCAAAAAAAAGAGTTAGCCGGTTTATGTTATGGTACATGTCAAAGAGGGTTAGATTAGGCTGAAGTGTTTATGCATAAAGAAAACAAGGTTATAACTTGAGTGCTGATAGTTTTACTAGACTAGTCTACATATAAGACCACCAAAGTCTGTTCTACAAATCACATGGACGCTAACCTTGTGGATGTTGCTTCTCCCCGGACCAACAACCATGATTTAACCTTAGTTATTGAAATAATATCCGATATATATTAATTATCAGTATAAAGTATACATAACTCTTGGACTTCGCCTACTGTTACTCCAACAAAGAAAAAAGATTATTAGTAGACTCGAGATACAATATCATTACTTTCGTTTTAATCTATGATGAATACAAGCTTACGTTAAATCTAAATAAACTAAATAAGCATCAATAAATACTCACCAAATATGTTGTAGATTGACATATTCCTTCCTTATTTTAATTATCAATGCATGTTCCCCTATCCGCATACCGCAAATACGCATGCAACTTGCTAATTGGTAGAACTTGGTGCCCTATGGATTTAAATTTGTAAACCAGAACACAAGACATAAGAATAAGTGTTAAAATTAAGAGACGTTAAGATTCAATATTCAGGCATATAGTATTCACACCTTTGAGTACCAATGAACCTAAAAGCCCACAATACTTTGTGATTATCTTTGACTTGCGAGTTCTGTAATTAGCTGCATATATTGCAGGTACGCTATATTCAAGAAAGTTATCATGCACAAAGAAGGCTATATCCCCATGTTACCACATAAGATGAAACATGAGATGAGATGACGAACTAGTCACAAGATTAATATTACTCACCAAATTTACTATCGACGTGCAGAAAAAAAGTTGTGGCAACAAAGAGATAGCACAGAATGCAAGAATTACATTAATAAAAGACACCAACATTCCTTGAGTTAGCTGCTCCTGAAAGGTTAATTAAGTAAAAAATAACCACGCAACAGTTGGATTTTCAAATTAGAAATCAAGGGACCAAAGAAAGTTTAAGCAATTAGGTCCAGAACCCAAAGTTTTAGAGATACCACAAATAAATTTTGTGGCTGAATAGAGACGTTTTTTTCCTCCCCACATGGATAGAAGTAGATAAACCGGAATTAATTCTAATTCCCACATGATAAAAAAAAGTAAAAGATCCCTAAGAAAAGGAATTTGTCCATTTTTCGGGGTCTCAAAGGAGCGTGGAAACACATAAGAACTCTTGAATGGAAATGGAAACAGCAGCAGTTTGAAAGGTTAACCTATTCAGGAATCTCCGGATCTATGCCCGAATCGGATTTTTTGAGGAATGTATCGAGAGAGAATTTGATTTAAAAATGAGATTTTGTGCCCTCGGCTCTAAACAATCTTGTTTTTTTGAAAAATGAACAATTTTCTTAGTCAAGGTTGTGCACTTACGCTGGTGGTAGAGACATCCTTGACCAAAGGTTACCTGTGTGGCATTGACAAGATATCCTGCATTAACATAACAATGACATACTGAGATTAATTTTGGTTCAAACACGCATAGAGACATACATAAATATACATACATATATGTGATCCTTCTAATGCAATCAATTCAACAAGAATGGTCATTATTTACGAATCACACGTTAACTTTCTTACACACACAAGACTCACATTCAATATACATGCGACCATCTATAAATTTCATATCATCTGCAAACAACTAGCTACACATACAAACAAGTACACAACCCCTGAAACACTTACATTAGCATAAATCATACACATAAACATATACTCGCTTCATTATGCGCTGTATGCCCGTAACGGACTTATGTATATCATATGGTAGTTCTGCAATATATCTTTCGACTTATTTGAGTTGCCCCTTTATATATGACTTATTTCAGCTAACTAGTGAACTAATTCAATAAAATACTTATCCCTATCCTTTGGTATAAAAGAAGTCTGGAAGTAAGGTTTAGAACACAATACAGTAACCTCAAATGACTATCAAAAAGGATTGTACAGATGAACAGAAGACACCTATGTCTTAGAGATTGTCACATATAAGTGCATGAACAAACATATATACATAGATGTGAACTTTAAGCAAATTCAAGGTAGAAATAAATGATATCAAAAGGACAATAACATTTATAAATAATTAATAACATAGTCAATAATAAAGAAGTTGTGATAAAATGAGCCATTATGAAACTAGATAAAATAAACTTACGACGGTGTACAAGTAGGCTTCTAAATTCAAAAGCGATTTTTTATGTGATTGTTAAATACAAAAACAAACAAACACATATCCAAACCACAAATTCCTAATAGTAACGAACTCTTATAACAAGGGATTTAAACCTACTCCAAACCACAAATACCTAAACTAGCAATGCTTATCTAATTTCATCGCAAACTAGCTTGTAAACATTAATGATTAGGCTCACATCAGGTCATAACCTAGCATACAATGTCTAACTCTTGGTTAGAACTTTCATCGAACACTTAGGCGTTATCAGAATCATCAAACCCTTTTTTACATGGAATAATTGAGCTCAATAGTGTATCCAGATAATAAAGAGTTGCTACATTAATTCAGATCAATAGTGATTCAAATCAAAATCAACAAATCCTTAGAAATGTATATTCGATTAGGTTATTCGATGAACAATAGAATACTTATATCGATCAAAATCAACTAATTGGATCAATGAGCTTACATTGAGATTATATTCAGCGGCTAAGGTGCTCAACTGCAGTGAAGCGCGACGGCGGAGCGCAATGGTGAACCGTTGCAACGGCGACAAAGCGCGGCGGCGACCGTTGATCGTTAACCGTTGTGCAGGAGAAATGATTAGGAATAAAAGCTGAAGAAACGAACGATGAATGTGTAGGAGAAACAAGATTAGGAATAAATGATAAACCCTAAAATCTAATTCAGGGCGGGTTGGATCCGCGATTTTTTTTTTTTTTTTTTTTTTTTAAGTAAAACGTAACGTGTGTCTCTCAAGTGTACATTGACTAGGCTTTTCTTTGGTTGACCAAGTGACAAGCTATTTTCGTCACTTCAGTTAGTTAATATTTGCATATTTTCTTCTTCTCTAAAAAGTATATTACGTTATTTTACTGTATATGTTGATTTAAAACCTTTAGTTTGATTTTCTATTTTTAATACTGAAAATCACAATGTGATATTTTTATCAACTAGTTCGATTTTGTCACAACTATAGCTGGTCACTAATTTTGTAAAAGTGACCAAATTTAGTGACGATTTGTTTACTCGTGACTAAAGGTTGTTTTTAATGACGAAATTTCAAGTCGTCATAAAAATTTCCGTCACTAAAGCTCTTTTTTCTTGTAGTGAATGATAATCCACTCATTAACGATCACCCATCAATTCTATCAGAAAGGCCTCAGTTGCAGCTTCTTTATGAAGAGCTTTACTCCACGATCCAGATCCTTTTTCATGGTGAACATACAGAACTGAATGAGCTCAAACACATCAAATATCTGAAGAAAAGATTAAAAAACATAGCGGAAGAAGCTCAAGATATCATTGATTTATTTGTATCTGGTGTTCATTTCAGGAAAAACGGATACTCTCCTAGACCTGATGTCTATAAAACTTGCCTGATTCTCGATCATGTTATGAGATCCATCAAGTCCATCAAGGAAGAACTCATTAAAACAAGCATGGATAACATGGAGATGGATTCTTCTCAAAGGACTAAAGGCCAGCAAATGCAGTGTGGAACTTCCAGCAGCAGAAGTTCGCTAGGATCGAAGAAATTATTCGATGAAATTGTTGTGGGGCTTGATCATCATGTTGAAGTCATACGTGATAAACTTGTGGAAGATCAAAAGCAGCTAGATGTCGTCTCCATCGTTGGCATGGGCGGGATTGGTAAGACTACCCTGGCTACCAAAGTATTCAATGATCGTTTTATTATGTATCATTTTGGTATCCGTGCATGGGTTACTGTCTCTCAAACATACAACAGGCGTGATGTGTTCATACAAATCCTGGTATCCTTGGGTCTTAAAGTAGATATAGAAAAAACTGGTGACTCTAAACTTCGTGAAATGTTGCACAAGAGTCTAAATGGTCGGAGATATTTGATTGTCATTGATGATATCTGGAGCAAAGAGGCATGGGATAACCTGAAACTACTTTTCCCCGATGATAAAACCAGCAGTCGAATTCTACTCACAAGTCGCCTCAATGAAGTTGGATTACATGCCAAACCAAAACCAAATGGGCTTGTCCATTTCTTGAGTTATTTAACAGAAGAACAAAGCTGGGAGTTATTGTGCACGAAAGTGTTCCATGGCAAAGAATGCCCAAAATGGTTCATTATACAGTACGGAAGACAAATTCTAGAAAAATGTAAGGGACTGCCACTTGCGGTGGTTGTCATAGCAGGACTTCTAGCAAAAGACCCGATGAACAAAGCTTTGTGGGAAAAAATTACTCACAATGTTGGTTCATACATTGCTAATGACGACAGGGGACACATGGAAACACTAGCTTTAAGTTACAATCATCTACCTCTTCACTTGAGAGAGTGCTTTATGTATTTAGGAGGATTCCCGGAAGACTTTAAGATCCCAGCACGACAGTTGATGGGGTTATGGGTGGCTGAAGGATTTATACACAAAGCTGAAAACCAAAGCCTTGAGGATATTGCAGAGGCTTGCCTGATGGAATTAGTTGACAGAAATCTCTTAGTTGTTGCAGAAAGGAAGTCCAATAATGGAGTCAAAGCTTTTAAAGTCCATGATCTGGTAAGGGAGTTATGCCTGATAAAAGCAGAAGAAGAAAGATTCGGCATAGAAATAAACTCGACATGGAAGTATGAGGTTATTACATCATATAAAATGCGGCATTTCTTCACAAATGAAAGTATCCAGATTGCAAACAGGGCTCATCCGCATACCCCAAGCATCCACTCCCTTTTGTGCTTTAAACAGCCCGCCACATCTGTGATTTATGACATTGTGGAGTATTTTCGTTCCTTTGCGCTCCTTAGGGTGTTGGATCTACGAAACTGTAAGTTGGATATTTTTCCTGACGGGATAGCATTACTAATTCACTTAAGGTACTTAGCAATTTGGCTTTTATCTGGTTTTCCATCCTCAGTGTGCAATTTAAGGAGCATACAAACCCTCATTGTTAAAACAAGTCATGGCTTTTTGGTTTTACCGAGTAACATATCAGATTTGGTAAACCTGAGGCACTTGTCGAGCAACACGGAAATATATCTTTCTTCTATTAAGAAACCAATGAATTTGCAAACCATTTCCAGAGTGCAGTTGGGAGATTTGATAGGAAACTTTCAAAAATGTTTTCCGGTCGTAAAAAAGCTTGCGTCAAATTTCTACTCAGATAAGGAAAATGACTTGGGATCCCTTCCATACCTTGAAACCTTGAAGTTAACGGATTTCAAAAAGCCAGAACTTCCAAAAGGGAGCCAAATCGTGTTAGGTTCCCTGCCTCATTAAAAAACTCACATTAGTAAATTGCCTTCTACCTTGGAGTGATATGTCAATCATTCAATCGTTACCTAACCTTGAGATTCTCAAACTCTGTGACCATGCCTTCGACGGAGCAGAGTGGAACATGGATGAGGAGCAGTTTCGACAACTAAAATTCTTAAAACTTGAGAAGCTAGATATAGAAAAGTGGGAAGGTAATATGATCAACTTCCCATGTCTGAAAAAATTACAGTTGGTAAATTGCGTTTTACTTAAGGAGATACCACTTGAATTAGGCGACATTCCAACTCTTGAGCTTATCAAAATTGACGGCTGGAGCCGCTCTATTGTTGAATCCCAGGAAATAATTCAAGATGAACAACATGATCTAGGAAATTATGACTTGCAGATCAGTGTTGATGGAATGGCATTATCCTTTTTTTTATCCAATAACAAAGATTTTGCGTCAGGACGGGAACAATCTATGGTCCTACACCCGATCCAAGGGATTATAGGCTTATAGCGGTGATTTACATGTAAAAGTGGTTTGGCTGCCACCATTTATGAGGGGCATCTGATTTAGCATATGTCCATTAGTATTTATAGATGTCTAAGTATATTTATACATGTCTAACTTGATTTTTTACACCTCTTTTTAAATATTATGTGAGGGGCCTACGATTTAGTATATGTCCATTAGTACATGTCTAAGTATATATTATGTTTTGAATTTTTCATAATAGTTAAGATTTTCGTGATTTACAGAGCCTCATTCGTAGTTTTGCACCGGGCCACCCAAATCAATGAACGGCTCTGTTGAAAAGCCTTCCTCCCCAACCCAACAGAGTGCATTTTAAGTTTAATGATTGAATTTAACGAGCCATTTGTTTAGATTGGAGTATAAACAATATATTGGGTAGTGCAGGTCAAATAGGGTTAAGTCTTGTTAGGTTTCTGTAATTAAGAGTTATTTTCTTATCCAAGATATCATATTTGTTAATCCTATTGCAATATTATTGATTATATATAATATACTGTATACTAGGGCTATAAACAAATAAGGTTAAGTCTTGTTAAGGTTTCGTAGTTAAGAGTTAAATTCTTATCCAAGATGTCATATTTGTTTGCCTTGTTAATCCTATTGCAATAATAGTGATTATATATAATATACTATATACTAGGGTCGTAAATGAACCGGAAGAACTCGAACGAAGTTTTGTTCATGTTCGTATGTTTAATATTAATCGGACTAATAAACATACACGAATGCTTAAACCGAACCCCTGGCCGTATTGTGACAGACATCAGATAAGTTGTGGTTCAATTTTGGCCGTGGATGATAACGGAATTATTGTTCATTATACATAAATATTGGCCACAAAAGTGTTTTCAAGAGTTAGAACGTAAAATGATTAATGAAAGCTAACCGTGTTGTCATTATCTTAGGTTTTGAATCTGAGTATGAAGTTTCCAAGTATGCACTCGCGAATAACTTTGAAGAAATGAGACTGTATAGTCGATCAAACGAGTTGACTTATCCTAGGATCCTTTAACCGTCGAATGCAGGTGAACCTACACGAGAAGAACGTAAAAGGATTAATGGAAACTATATGTGTTGTCATTATCTTAGGTTTTAAATATGAGTATGAAGTTTTCGAGTATGCACTCGCGAATAACTTTGAAGAAATGAGACTGTGTAGCCCGTCAAATGAGTTGACTTGTCTCCAGGATCCTTTAACCGTCGAATGTAGGAGAACCTACGCGAGAAGAACGTAAAAGGATTAATAGAAGCTATATGTGTTGTCATTATCTTAGGTTTCGAATATGAGTATGAAGTTTTCTGAGTATGTGCTCCTGAATAATTTTGATGAAATGAGACTGCATAATCCATCAAACGAGTTGACTTGCCTCTAGGTTCTTTTAACCGCCGAATACATGTGAACCTATGCAAAAAGAACGTAAAAGGATTAATGGAAGCCATGCATGTTGTCATTATCTTAGGTTTTAAAAATGAGTATGAAACAAGGAGACCCTTTATCCCTGTTTTTATTCATTCTAATCATGGAAAGCTTGCATATTTCTTTCCAAAGAGCTTTAAGCATAGGTTTATATAAGGGGATCATTATAGATCATTCTTTGATGATGTCTCATTTGTTTTAAGTTGATGATGCTGTTTTTGTAGGAGAATGGGAAGTTTCTGACATCAAAACTCTTGTTAATGTTTTGAAGTACTTTCACATGGCTTTAGGACTCTAGATAAACCTTCATAAAAGTAAGCTAATGGGGGCTGGTGTTCAATCCGAAGACGTTGGTTCGGCTGCTAATATTGTGGGTTGTTCGACTTTGGCTTCTCCTTTTAACTACCTTGGAGTTAAAGTGGGAGGTGTGAGGTCGAGAATCAACTTTTAAGACGATGTTACTTTTAAATAATCTTATCGATTTTCTAAATGGAAGCTTAAAACTCTCTCAATAGGTGGTCGACTTACTTTAATCAAATCAGTTCTTACTTCCATCCCATTGTATCATATGTGAGTCTTCAAAGTTTCCATGGGTATGCTTAATACTATGGAAGCTATTCGGAGAAACTTTTTCAACGGTGTGGAAAGTTCGGATAGGAAAAAAGCATGTATTAGTTAGAAAATTGTTTTTGGCTTCTAAGAAAAATTGAGGTCTTGGTGTGTCGAGCTTTTATGCTTTTAATCGTGCTCTGCTTTTTAAATGGATTTGGCGCTTTATAACTCAAGGTTCTTCTTTATGGTCAAGGTTCGTTAAGGCTATTGATGGTGATCGAGGTGCTCTTGACAACTTCCATTCTATAGCTAGGCGTTCTACATGGATTGGCATTGTTCGTGAGGTATCTACGCTTTCTATTAAAGGTACATATCTCTTGTCTTTTGTTAAAAAGAAAGTAGGTAACGGAGAAGACACTCTTTTTTGATATGATATTTGGCTGGATGAGAAGGCATTGAAATATCAATACCCTAGACTTTATGCTTTAGAGTTACACAAAGATATTAGTGTGGCAGGTAAAATGCACCACTCTTCTTTGGCTTTCTCTTTTCGTCGTAACCCCAAAGGAGGAGTCGAGGAAGAGCATCATCATCTTCTTCTTACACGCATCACCGGTCTTCTTTTGCCTAATATGAAAGACTGATGGATTTGGTCGTTAGACGCTTCGAGGGAATTCTCAATGAAAACGGTTCGTACTCTTTTAGATAATTCGTTCTCGCCCAGAAGTTGACATTCCTACTAGATGGGTTAAAGCAACTCCCATCACGATTAATACTTTTTACTTGGAGAGTTTGATTGGGCAAACTTCCTACTCGGTTGAATCTCTCCCATAGAGGAGTAGAAACTATTTCTATTCTTTGTTCTTTACTTAGCGCATCAGTGGAGTCGACTTCTCATATTTTCCTTCTCGTGGCCCTTGGCTGTTCAAGTTAGGAGTAAATTAATGCGTTCATGGGAGCTTCATTATCATGTCATTCATTCTTATGAGGATTGGTTTTATTGGTTTAATAATCTTTGGATGTCTAAGGGTTTAAAGGATGCTTTGGAGGCGTTTGCTATGTTATGTGGTAGCTTTTGTAGCACTTCAAAAATATCTTCATTTATGGCGAAGAGCTTCCACGAAGGGACATTCTTTTTAATGACTTAGTTCAATTATCTTTTACTTGGTGTTTAATTGGATTAGATGCAACATCCAAGTAATATTACTTTGTAATTTCTTCTAGCTCCTTGCTAGATTTATAATAAAATCATTGCTAAAAAGATTATATGTAATTCACAAATATTAATAATATCAGCTAAGTATGATATCTTTGAGCAAACTGACTGCCAAAATTTAATTGAATACACTATATTGTATCGAAAATGCTTAGAAAGATATCGCTTTTACGTGAGATAGTAATTTATAAATGTTGACATTTTTAGGGCCTCAATTGTACGTTCGTCCAGGGTCTTAAAACCTCTCGAGGACAACCTGAAAAGACCATTTATGAAAAGATCCATTCGACTCTAATGTGTATTGTCACATAACGACTTTCTTTTGAACTGTTAACTTTCTTGTACGTGTTTATGCCTAATTACGTTGGCGTAAAATGTTTAAAAAAAATTCTAGTGTGGGTGTATATGTACGAGTACAAGATTCAAACTTAGGTTAACTTTGAAAAAGAAAATCAATTGCAATTTTCCGAGAACCAATTTCCAAAACTTTTTATCTTCCGGACTATTCCTCTAGCTACCTCCTTCTTCTCCCTACAAAAGGCTTAGCAAACACCATCAGTTCTTCACGTCTCGAAAAACAATTCACACAAAAACTTGTTATTCGAATACTCATGGAAATGGAGTTGAATACAAAGTTAAATCAAATTTCTCGGTAACCGATTTTGCTATTACGAATATAACATACGATTATATTATTCTTGAAACTTATAATGTACCATAACTGTTTATATTTTCAGTATCCTGAACAGGTTGAGTAGTGAAAGTTACGATATCGTCAAGAGACTAATTATTAACATTGGGATCACTACAGTTGACACTCTAAAGGTTTGTCTTTTTATATCACATTCAAAACTTGTTACGCGTACTTGTTTCTTTGAAAAAAAATAACATAGTTACATAAATTATGCCGGTTGCATGCTTTATATCTTGTAAATACTAACATGTACAGTATTTGTATATATGTGAATCAGGGTGTTGTGTCTTTGATTTTTGACAAAGCAGTTCTCGATAACCACAGTTGTAATGTGCATGCTCGTCTATGTTATGATCTTATAACGGAACTCCCCTCGTTTCCATCTAACGAGTCTGGTGTTAACGACATTACCTTTAAGCGTTTACTTCTTAAAAAAGTTGAAGACACTTTTGATTGTTCTGAAGGTGGGCCTATGGGAGAGTTCATCTTTCTCATCGCGCTTCATCATCAGAAATCATTTCTGATAGTTTCTTGAGAAGGATATTTCAGGTTTTTTACTTTTATTTTTATCGACCTTATATTATAAGTACCACTAACTGCATGTTTGCTACACAGTGTAACTTGTTTTTACATATGATATGATATTTACTCATGATGTGACTTTTTGGACTTTTTGCAGAAGCTCAATATGCAGGCATGATCGCATCCATGGACAAAGTTCAAGCTCAAACGCGAGTATGCGACGTGGCTGATGGTTCACCCGTTATGTGAATTTTTTAATGGAAGTGTCGTCATTTATGGTTTTGTTAAGTATTTGTCAAGTTGTAGTTTCACTTTATGTTCCGGCTTTGTTGTTTTCATGTTTTGAAAGTTTTTGTTATCGTTGTAATGGATCATTATTGTTACAACTTTATGTTAATCCGGTGCTTTTCAGCTTATGTTTCCATAAGCTCATTTTTTATGGTTTGCTGTTTTTGAAAGTTTTTGTCTCATATAAGCTTATCATGTTATAAGCTTATGTAAGCCGAAAATTTTAAAATAAGCCTAATGAAACATAAGTCAAAAACCACATAAGTCATAAGCCCGCTATATAAACCAAAACAAACACCTCTTTATTTACTTTTTGACTACAAGCACCAGCTGTCTATTTTGTCTTATTCACAGATTTGTCTTATTTACTTTCGATGAAAGTATTTTGTTTTTGTACAAAATCAATGGATATACACAAAAATATAATTATAGTAATTGTTAAACTTATTTTATAACAAGGTTGATTGCCCGTGCGTTTTGGCGACTGGTGGATGCAAAAACACATATCTTTGGACGTGATGATAAAATTATGATATGCTCGGGTTTTACGTTATTGCATTGTTCTTTTAACGTAAGTTGATTTTTACATCTTAAGGTATAATCAATCATTAAGGTTAAGGGTCTTGTATTTCAAAACCCAATAACTGGTTAATTAATCCAACAAACTGAGTTGATCTATTTTTAATGATCCAACTATGATTGTGTTGAAATCTTCTCTAAATGTAGGTACTATTTTCAAAATATGATTCCAGGTGTTTAAATAACACAGTAATTTCTAAAACAATCCATGTAAGAATTAATCACTAAAATATTTATCAGGAAAACCCGAAGGTAGGAATATTGACAGATCACACCCTTACCTCAAAAAAAAACCCGAAGGTAGGAATACTACTTCCGGCTGGGACCTCTGACAAGAAACGTAGATAATAACCATTTTAATGGATTCGGAGAATAAATAAAGTGATGATATATGTGACACAAGCCTTTAGAACATCAATTGATGTAATCCCAATGTTCATAAGCTGAGCCTTTACTTGATCAATTACTTCCGAGACTCGACGTGTTCAAGATACTCAAAGTACAATGTAACACATTCTTGCTTAAGTTACACAATATTCATAGATCCTCTTAATGGTACTGGCAACCACGCTTAACACTTTTTTTCATGCCAATCACCCACCAATAATATCCTCCATCTCACCTCATACCAATCTCATACCTAACGATAGATTTTTAGTGGCAACCATGCCTAACTCATACATCATTTTTTTTTTTTTTTTATAATTATATTAAACAATTTAATAAAAACATAATATTTTATTAATACTTAAAAGAGAATTACATAAGACTTAAAAGAAAATTACATAATACTTATTAAAAAAAACACTAGTCATCAAGGTATGGTAAGTCTTGAGCGTCCACATACTCCGTAAGATCATAACGGAGACGGTGATGGATATTTTCATCTTGTAACTCCGGTAGTACATTCGGGTCATAAACCCGTGACCGTGGATCCATTATATGAACCGGTGATATTGCCACCCGTCGTCTTTTAAAATCATATTGTGTAATATAACACACGTATGAACTATTTTTCGAATCTTCCACGGTCATAGCTCGTAGTGGATTTACGAGAAAGTTGGAAAATTTAGTGCACTTGTGGGATTAGTTCACACCTTGTAATGGGTTAGAGGTACGGAGTGTACACCCATAAGGTCCATGAACACCCGACTCTTATAGTGGTTTGTATTGGTAGTACCGGTTTGGAGTACACGCTAAGGTGAAAGTACCGCTCTTATAGTGGTTTGTATTGCTAGTAATGGTTAAAGTCGCTTGGTGAAAGTCGCTTGTGGTTTCCATCGATAAGCGCAGGTTTCCACCGATAGGCGATGTTTCCACCGAAGTGGTGTATCCACCGCTAGTACTATGAAAGTATCGATAAGCGTGTTTCCATCGATAGGTTGTATTTCCACCGCAAGTGGAAAGTACCGCTAGTGGAAAGTATCGCTTATTGAAAGTATCGCTGATGGCGCTATAACCGCATTATGACCACGCTTAATTGGTCATGTAACCACTAACGGCTATAATGGGGATAGTTATGAGGTGATTAATGGGCCGATTAATCCTCATAATTCCATTTGAACGGTTGAGAGTAATGTCCTATAAATAGGATATCCGATTATGCATGAATATACACAAAACACAAAACACTTATTAGCGCAAGGGTTATAGAATTGTGCCTAATTCCATAATCGCATTTGGTCTTATCCCAAGTAGATATTCGTGATACCCGTGCATTAGGGTCGAATAGTTTACTTTGGAAAGTGATCACACGATTCCAAGTGATATCCGTAACCACCAAGTGGTATATGTTATCACGACCTTGTTGTTTGTTTCTAACGAACAATTGTTGATTATCTTTACCCCGCTTGGGACGAATACACACCAACAATCAAAGTAAACTATTTTGTGATAATCAATGGCAACCGCCGCAATGAACACATGGCTTCAAACTTTGCTAAGTCGGACAAGTTTGAAGGGGTGGACTTTAGGAGGTGGCGAAGAAGATGCACTTCTTGCCACAAGCATGAGTGTGGTCTATGTGTCGACTACTCCAATTCTCGATGATGGTGATGATGCTACCGTGGAGCGATCGGGAGGAGGAGCAAGTGGGAGAATGATGACTACATATGCAGAGGTCTTATTCGAATGGTATGTCCGATTCTTTGTTTGATATTTATCGAACTTTGAATCTTCCAAAGAACTGGATTCCTTGGATGCCAAATATATGGTCGAGGATGCATCAAGTAAGAAGTTCCTTGTTAGTAATTTCACAAATTACAAAATGACCGATTCAAGACCGCTTATGGAACAATACAATGAACTTCTTGGAATACTTGGAAGGTTTACACAACACCAAATGAACATGGATGAGGCTATCAAAGTCTCTTGTGTCATTGACAAACTCCTCCTTCATGGAAAGATTTCAAGCATACCTTGAAACATATGAAGGAGGAGTTAACTCTTGTTGAGTTAGGCGTCATCCGCACATTGAGGAATCTCTCAAAGTGCGGGATAATGACAAGCCAAAGAGTAGCAATGCTCGCTGGACCATCTGTTGTCAATATGGTGGAGCATAACAACTCCACCGTGTACAATGACAACAAAGGCAAACGCAAATATCATGATAACACAAGGCGATCCTAACAAGAAGGCAACACCTACTTGTTGGAAATGTGGCAAGACCGGTCACATTAAAAGGGACCGCAAGGGTGTTAAAGTTGGTGGTAAAGCCAATGGATCGTGCACTAATGGTTCGTGGAGTGGTGGTTCACCAACTCACCGAAAGGTCGAATATGTTTAATAAGTCTTTTCGATTTATTATGTTACATATGTATCTCGAATCTTTTATGTGCAGATGATGATGTTGCGTGGTGGGTTGACTCGTGCAACAGCTTCATGTGTGTAAAGATAGAAGTCGGTTCAAGACTTATGAGTCACCGAATGATGGTTCTATTCTTCACATGGGAAATGAGTCAACACCTTGGTGCATGGTCGTGGTTGTGTAGATCTTAGGTTTAGTTCGAAAGATTGTAACTTTGTTTAATGTTATTCATGTTCCCGATATCGTGAAGAACTTGGTTTCAAGTAGTGTTTTGAATAATCATGGATATAAACAAGTTATTGAATCGATAAATTTGTTCTTTCTAAATGTGGTGTTTTTATTGGTTTTGGTTATTTATGTAATCAAATGTTCAGCTTAATATTACCACCGACAATGTTATTTCGACTTTTGTGACCACATATGATCGACCGATTCTACCCTTTGGCATGCTAGACTTGGTCATGTTCACTATAAAAGAATGCAAGATATGTCTAGGGATGGTTTAATCCTCGCTTTTGACATGGACACCGAAAAGTGTAAAACTTGCATGTTGACCAAGATAACCAAGAAACCCTTTCGTGGTGTTAGTCGTGAGACTAAGATCTTGAGCTTATTCACAAGGACTGTGTGATTTGCATGCCACTCCTTCTTTGGGGAATAAGAAGTACTTTGTGACATTTATTGATGATGCTTCTAGATTTTGTTATGTCTATTTATTACATACCAAGGATGAAGCATTAGATAAATTCAAAGTGTTTAAAACAAGTTGAATTACAACTTGGGTCTTTAATCAAAAGATTAAGGACCGATAGGGAGGTGAGTACATGGATACTCAAGACTTTCATCTGTTGGAATAATCCATGAAACGATCGCTTTTATACTCCTCAAAGAAATGGTATTTCGAAAGGAAAACAGGGTGTCAAGGAGATGGTTAATTCCATGTTGTCCTATTCAGATCGAGTCAAGGGTTCGGGGTGAAGCTATGTTAACGACTTGCTATTTGCTAAATAGGGTTCCCAACAAAAGGAACAAGGTTACCCTTATGAACTCGGACTAAAAGGAAACCCAACCTGAATTATCTCAAGGTTTGGGGTTGTAGGGTCATTGTAAGACTCCCGATCCAAAGCAAAAGACTTTGGGTGAAAGAGGCATTGATCGCATCTTTGTTGGATATGCCGAGCATTCCAAGGCTTTTAGGTTCTATGTTATTGAACCTAATGAATATGTTTCAATTAACTCCATTATTGAATCAAGGGATGCGACTTTGATGAGAATAGATTCTCATCGCCCCTAGACCAAGTCGAGGATTCCTAATGGAACTCATGACACCGGTGTATCGAGGTACCGATGATGAACCATCGCTGGTCCCCGATGAGGTTGTGGTTCAAGAACCCGAACTCGTGCTCGTGAAGAGCAAAAGGGTCGGACTCCAAAGTCATTTGGACCGAGTTTCAACTATACTTAGTTGAAGGTACCGTGGATGAGGTCTCGCATCAATACTCCTATTGCTTCATTGTTGAGGATGACCCCAAAACATTTGAAGAAGCAATGAAGTCCCGTGATATTGCTTTCGGAAAGAAGCAATCAATGATGAGATGGATTCCATCATGGGCAACAACACTTGGGTGTTGGTTGATCTACCTCCCGGTTGCAAACCTTTGGGTTGCAAATGGATTTTCAAAAGGAAAATGAAGGTAGATGGAACTATTGAAAAGTTCAAGGCTAGACTAGTCATTCGTGGCTTTAAACAAAAGTCGAATAGACTATTTTGATACTTATGCCCCCGTGGCTCGTGACGATACCATAAGACTGCCGATTGCTATGGCATCTATTCACAACCGGTTATTCATCGATGGATGTGAAAACAACTTTCTTGAATGGTGAATTGGAAGAGGAGGTTTATATGAACCAACCTCGTGGCTTCATCATGCTCGGTAATGAAAACAAGGTGTGTAAACCGATTAAGTCTCTTTATGGACTTAAGCAGCACCTAAGCAATGGCATCAAAAGTTTGATGAAGTGGTTTTGTCTAGTGGTTATGTTCTTAACCAAGTCGACAAATGTGTATATAGCAAATTTGATGAATCTGTAAAGGAGTCATCATTTGTCTATATGTTGATGACATGTTGATCTTTGGCATCGACCAAAATCAGTTGACTTGACAAAGGAATTTTTGTCATCAAGGTTCTCCATGAAAGACATGGGGAGGCCGATGTTATCCTTGGTATAAGGATTAAACATGAAAGTAATAGAATTTCTATCTCTCGGTCTCATTATATTGAGAAGGTACGAGGAAATTCAATTACTTTGATTGTACTCCGATGAGTACACCTATGGATACTGTGAGAAGTCGATGCCTAATCATGGCAAGGTCAGATCTCAACTTGAGTATTCTAGGTAATTGGTCGCCTGATGTATGCCATGACTTGTACAAGACCCGATATTGGTTTTGCAGTGGGAAAATTGAGCGGTATACTAGTAATCCTAGTGCTCATCATCGGCAAGCGCTCGAGAGGGTATCAAGTATTTGAAGAGAACTATGGATTATAGTCTCTCATATATCGTTACCCATCGTTGTTGGAAGGTTACACCGATGCAAGTTGGATCAAGAACATCAAGACAATTCGCTACCACCGCTGGTCGGGTATTCCTACTTGGTGGAGGTGCAATTTCTTGGGCATCCAAGAAGCAAACTTGCATCACCGCTTCAACAATGGAATCAATTTGTGGCTCTAGCAACCGGGTAAAGAAGTCGAATGGTTGAAAACTTGCTTCTTGAGATTCCATTGTGGCTAAACCTATAGCACCTATTTCTATCCGTGTGATAGTGCAACTACATTGGCTAAGGCTTATAGCCGATGTACAATGGTAAGTCTAGACACTTAGGTGTCGACATAGCATGATTCGTGAGCTTATCATGAATGGGGTGGTATCTATAGAGTTTGTGAGATCTCAATGTAACTTAGCTAATCACTTGACGAAGGGTCCGCTAGAGACTTGGTTATAAAGTCTCGCTAAAGGGATGGGTTTAAGTCCAACTTAGTCATCGAATGCTAGGACACCCAACTCCTCCTAAGGAAACTTGGGAGCCGAGTTCAATGTGGAAAGTCGAACATTCAATGGACTGGAGCACATGTTTTATTTACATCCCAAGGTTGTGCTCGTAACCTCACCGAAAGGAGGATGAAGTCTTTACTTAATGGTTAATTTTCTTTGAAAAAGTGCTTGGCAGAGCATGACTAAAGAGGAACCACCTATGTAAATGTTGAAGTTTTGCCGCTTGTGAAGCTTTGGACTTTTAGCTTTTACAACATTTATGAATTTGGATATGGACACATGGCTTGTATAGTGTCGAGTCGTTAAGTGTTTGAAAACTTGTGTGTATTTTATCTTCGTGTATTCAAATGGGTTGAAGGGTTCAATTCTTAGAACACCCCGATTCTCGAATATTTGAACGTGTAATTTACTAAGATGGAAATTCAACTCGTGACATTTTCGCTTATGCACATGTTTTGCTTGATGTTTATTTTTCATGCAAAGGAAGTGAACTAAATTGGGGAGGATTGTTGGAAAATTTAGTGCACTTGTGGGATTAGTTCACACCTTGTAATGGGTTAGAGGTACGGAGTGTACACCCATAAGGTCCATGAACACCTCGACTCTTATAGTGGTTTGTATTGGTAGTACCGGTTAAAGTACCGCTTGGTGAAAGTACCGCTGAGGAAAGTACCGCTTGTGGAAAGTACCGCTTGTGGTTTCCATCGATAAGCGAGTTTCCACCGATAGGCGTGTTTCCACCGAAGTGGTGTATCCACCGCTAGTACTATGAAAGTATCGATAAGCGTTGTTTCCATCGATAGGTTGTATTTCCACCGCAAGTGGAAAGTACCGCTAGTGGAAAGTATCGCTTATTGAAAGTATCGCTAAATGGCGCTATAACCGCATTATGACCACGTTTAATTGGTCATGTAACCACTAACGGCTATAATGGGGATAGTTATGAGGTGATTAATGGGCCGATTAATCCTCATAATTCCATTTGAACGGTTGAGAGTAATGTCCTATAAATAGGATATCTGATTATGCATGAAGACACACAGAAAACACAAAACACTTATTAGCGCAAGGGTTATAGAATTGTGCCTAATTCCATAACTGCATTTGGTCTTATCCCAAGTAGATATTCGTGATACCCAGGCATTAGGGTCGAATAGTTTACTTTGGAAAGTGATCACACGATTCCAAGTGATATCCGGTAACCACCAAGTGGTATCTCATATCGCCGACCTTGTTGTTTGTTTCACTTAGAGATGTTATTGTGTTTAAATAGGGAGGAAAAAAGTGATTTAAATTTTTTAAATGCTTCAAACGGCTCTTTTTCCCATTAAATGCAATCTAACGTCTATAATTTTGGCCATGTAGAATCGGGGAAGTTTGCCGAATTCGTTCTCCTTCCTTCCATGCCGCATGAAACCGAAACGCATGCAATACCCATCCCGCTCGGCATGCTCCAAACCGAACCCCACCCCGCTTGGGTTGCCGGTACCCTAATGAACACATGTCAACTTACTTTTGTGAAAAACGTAAAGAGTGTTTACTTCATAGTTATTAATAGGAAAAACCAACCGTTGCATTTATGTAATTTACGAAAAATCAATTTTCAATATTTTTTCTGTTTCCAACGATTCCTCTACCTCTCTCTTTTGCCTACAAAACTCAAAAGTTTAAACTTTAGTTTTTACTTATTATCTTTGTTTACTTTACTTGACCCCAAAATCTTGAAATTTACAATGAACATGGAGTTGAAGAGTAAGCTAGATGAAATTAAGCGGTATGTTATATTTAGTTACAAATGCACAATCAAATTTTGTAGTATATACAATATATACAATTGACTCTATAAATTTCAGTCTCCTCAACACGCTGCGTGATGAAAATTTCGATACGGTGAAGAACCGGATTGTCAACACAGGGATCACGACGCCTGATTGTCTAAAGGTTTGCCTACTTTATCAAATATTTTAACCGACATGTCTAGTTTATGCATCCTCAACATGTCTGCATGACAAAGCTGTTGGGGCGAATCGAAAATTTGTTTGTAACCTCAACTAAATTACCCCTAAAGCCCTAAAACCTATAATATTTACACTAGTGCCTCAAATTTGAGGTGGCTCGGGCCCTCCCCTGCCCCCAAAGAGTTCCGCCTCTGACTAGACATGCCTGGTTAAGCTGTAGTACAATTTTATACGTAGTAATCTTTTGAATTGCATGTACTATCTCATTTTTGCTACATAATTATTACTGTATACAATATAGCTTAAATTTTCATAAAAATGTATAGCAATTTCAGCGTGTAAAGTTTATTTAGTAGATTGACGGTATTACTTTGTGAATCAGGGTGTTGTTTCTTTAATATTTGACGAAGCTGTTGCTGATGACCTTCATACAGTTCGTTGCCCATTGTATGCTCGGCTATGTTCTGCTCTTATTATGGAACTCCCCTCATTTCCATCTCATGGTGGTAATGATATCACTTTCAAGGAATTACATGTCACAAAAGTTCAAGATGGTTTTAATTGCTCGATCTAGACAAATTTTAAGTGCACGTGATGACGTATAGTTTATATTCGGGTCACGAACCCGACCAAAGCCCAATACTAATGAGCCCAGCACGAACTGGGCTAATCCGATAAGGGTTTGGGCCCATGAAGGTCCAAATCCAATGTTATTTATGGAATACGATATCGGATATCTCCTATCTTTAGAGATAATTGTTTAACCAACCAACTTAGGCGGATACGCCGGTTTGGGGAACACGGAACCAACAAGGATTCCGTGTGTATATAAAGGAACCTTATCCTCGTTAAAGGTACGATCTAAACCCTAACTCTCCTTTAACCCTAAACCGATTACTTACTCACGCGGAGGATAATCGTGGGAGACAATCCCACGATAAGCCTAACGGTGTTTTTTGTTACTTAGTGCGCAGGTTTCAAGAATCAAGACTCAATTGATACGAGAGTCGGAGCCCCAAACAAGGAACGTCCAACTTTTGTATCAACAAGTGGCGCCACCCGTGGGACCAATCACTAAGAACTAGAATGACGAAACATGGAAATCAGCGATCGCAAACAGACCTTACAGGAAAGAAGTTGCACATCGGATCGCCTTCAGCGGACTTACAGGACAACCGGTGTTGCTAAAATCAAGGGTTAGGCTCGCACCTAGTCTTTCCTATAGTGGAACAACGCCGGGGACAACCCAGCGACTACCACCACCACTAGTGTGAGATCCGCAAGCACTGCTTTTGCTACTCTCCTTCAATCAAGATAGAAATCGACCCCTCAAGGCACCGATGCACCGATGTAAACAAGGGCCAAGTAGTAAGAAGGCACACCTTCAATCAAGATCTCAAAATTACGAAACCTTGGCAGCCTCGTGCGAGAGGAAGCAAAAGAGGTCGAGTCGAAGCCCATGCTCGACTCAATTTCGACTCGTAATATGAAACGTCCCCACCGCGCCATTAGAAGGAGAAGCGGAAGGGATAGCCGCCGACCCCGGTGTTTAACAATCGGGAGGAGAGTCGAGATGATGAGACATCTAACTCGCAAACATCCGGAAGGAAGCGAGGAAGACGAACGCGCATCAATGTCCACGCCAGCTTGGTAGCCGCAGAGTTCAGATGCACTTGGCGACGACACTCCCAGTGAAAGTCCTTCGCGCGTATTCGAGGACAATCGGCGCAAACGTCGAAAATGGAAAGTTTGTCCTCTGGTAATTCCTTGGACAACGAGGATAGCGAACCGACACCGGAAGTCCGAAACAAAGATCGTAACCGGAGGATGAAGATATATCCCTCCCGTGGCGCGCCAAAAGTGGATGCGTTCACTCGCATCGCGATTTCGAGAGAACAAAAGGAGGCGATGCCCGCCAACGTAAAACCTATGACGAACAGTGATCCCGATGATCAACTAAAAATTTTGAATCACCGCTACAATTGAAAACGGCCACAACCTGTATGGTGCCACATGTTCAATTCTACACTAGTAGGAATGCGCGGAATCGGTTCAAAGAAGCTTCCACGCAAGTATCAATGGTTTTGAAGAGTTGAGAAAGGCGTTCCGCCTAAACTTTACTCAACGGAAGAAGTGCTAAGAACCCGCTGAACTCGCCAGATCAAACAAATCAAGGGAATCTACAAGCGCTTATATGGAGCGCTCAAAGACGAATGCATACAAGTTAAAGCATGTCCCGGCGTTAAAAATCTCGTGGTTCATGAATGGGATCAATAACCCGTAACTCATCAAAGGTTGAATGACAAGATTCCCCAACTTTGATGAACTCATGAAACGCACACGGTCCTTCGTCCAGGAGAGGCCGCGTGGCGGATAGCAAGAAAAGCTACTCGAACTACCGGTCACGGGAACAACACGGAGGCAATCCACCGACCGAGTAGTAACCGTAACAGAATTATCGCAGCCGAGGGAGCGGGCGGACAACGACAAGTATACCCTCACGACAAAGACTCAAAGGAAATACTCGCAATGTAAGGCGCGAATTTCCCAAGACTCGACCAATGCGCACCTGCAGGATCGGGCGCGTAGGAGGTGGGTATTGCGATTATCACGCATGTAAGGCCACACTACTAATGAATGTGTCCGGTGCGCCACTCATCGACAAACTAGTCAAGGAGGGTAGATCGACCATTTGGTCAAGAACATCAAAGAAGGGAAAGATAGACAGAAGACTGGGAATAAGAAGGAGGGACCCAAAGATAAAGCTGAAACCATTTACATGATACAGTCATGGCAGCGAGTAACCAGGCAGAAGGTTAGCCAGAAGTTTTCCCACGGAAGTGCAATCACTTTCCCTACCTTAACTACGCATAACGCAGTGGTAGAGCCGCTCATCATCGAAATTAACGCGGGGGGTCACGACATCCACCGCATGTATGTTGATGGTGGAGCGTCTGCAGATATAATGTACGAACACTGCTTCAAGCGACTGCGCCCGGAGATACGCAGTCAGTTGAGCCCGGCCACGGCAGCCGATCGGCTTCACAAAGTAAAAAGATATGGCCTATGGGCAATTATGACTACTAGTCGGTGGTAATAACTACCACTACACAACACTGGATGAATTTTATGGTGATCAAATCCCCCGCCATACAATGGCATTATCGGACGACTGTGATATCGACCATGCGCCAAGATCATCTACAACACGGATGCTTAAATTCCCGGTGGAAGGAGGTATTGTTACCTCTACAACGCCGTTGTACCACCTAAAGAATGTAACGCGGTCACATGCGAAACCGCACCCATTACGTAAGCGAATGACGACCAAAGTTCCAAACCTGAAGGTCGCAATTCATCCCGAATACCCTGAACAGGAAGTATCGATAGGAGGATCACTGTCAGACAGGCGGTAAAGCAGCTGTGTGCGCACTCTTGCAAAAGAACTTGGACATTTTGCATGGGAGCCAAAGCACATGACCGGGTACCACGATCAATCACAGAACATGTTCGAGAATCCGGCAAGCGATACTCACCAACACGCCGTGAAGCGCGCCGGGCTCGTAGCGCGCAAGCAATCCTAGCAGGTACACAAGCTAGTAGATGCAGAATCATGCGAAGTCTACTACCATGATCGGCTTTCTAACCTCAGAATGGTCAAGAAGAGCGACGTGGTGGCGAATGTGCGTGGACTTCACAGACCTCGATAAGGCATGTCTACAAGATCGCTACCCACTACCGGAGATAGACGGAAGGTAGAATCTTTGTGTGGATACCCACAAAGTGCTTTCTCGATGCATACAAAGGATACCATCAAATCCGATGGCTAAGGAGGACGAGGAAAAACGGCCTTCACACAAGCAAGGCGCTCATCACACACCAAAATGCCCTTTGGCTTGAAGAATGCAGCGCCACCTATCAACGGTTAGTAGATAATGCGTACAAAAACAGTTGGCCGCAACCTAGAGGTTTACGTCGATGACCGGTCATAAAAAGCCATATTGAAGAGGAATTGGTGCGCGACATCGAGGAAACATTCGTGACACTCAAAGAGATCAACATGAAGCTAAATCCTAAAAATGCACCTTGGCGCTACGTAAGGCATGTTCTTGGATACCGATGGTATAAAGCCGTGTCCGTAAAAGACTAAGGTCACATCGAACTTCCCTCACCGCAAGACGTTGAAGGAAGTCCAATCTCTCAATGGGAAGTCGGCCGCCTAAATAGATTCCTATCCAAGTCGGCAGACAAATCACTACCTCTTTTCAAAACACTCGAGAAGTGTTTAAAAAGGAGATTTTCGGTGGACTACGAGAGGCGTAAGAGGCCTTACACGCTTAAACAACACCTAGCAACGCTCCCACACTTGTAGCACCTCGAAGCAGCGGGAAGAGTTGATTATGTACTTATCGCAACCAATGGAGCGGTCAACATGGTGCTACTAACGGATAGGAATTCAAGACAAATACCGCTATTTTGTAAGCAAAACGCTCAAGAAGACGGAGATGAACTATAGCGCCATGGAGAAATTGGTTCCGCATTAGTGTTCGCCGCTAAACGGCCACGCAGTACTTCCAAGCGCGCCCAATAGCGAAGAATCACGCACCAACCGATCAAGCAAATCATCTCCAAGCCCCGACGCATCGTGACGACTACAAAGTGGTGTGTTTGCTCGGTGAGCACAACATCTCCCTACGCACCACGTCATCGCAAAAAAAGGGCGATACTAGCGATTTCATCATTGAAAACCGACACCGATGATGCACCCGCACCAAGCAAGAAGGAACTACAAAATCCATGGATCTTGTTCACGGACGGATCCTCGCGCGTGGATGGGTCGGAGCGTGCCTCATCCTCACAAACCCTAAGGATTGAATTCACTTACGCACTACGTTTCAATTCACAAAGAACAAATAATGAGGCAGTATGAAGCCCTAATAGTCGGACCACGATTGCGTACCGAATGGGTGTCGTAACCGGAAGCGAATGTAGATTCCGTGTTAGTAGCCAACCACGTCTTTGAGTGAGTACGCGCCAAGAGGAAAACATGATTCAAGATCTCGATAAAACCAAGGCACTAATCCAAGGCTTTGACAGTTTACCATCAAACAGGTTCCTGAGGGAAAACCGAAAGCGGATGCACTAAGCAAATTGCATCCATAAGCTTTGCACACCTATCCAAACAGTGTTGGTGGAAACGTTGAAAAGCAAATTCATCTCGAGATGGAAGTATCCACGGTAATAGAGGAAGAAGGCCCTACGTGGATGACACCGATAACGGAATTCATAAGCAAGGAGTATTACCCCAAGAGCGTAAGGAAGCCCGAAGGATACGGGCAAGACAAAGACAAAGGTTTGAACTTGGGACAACATACTATATCAACGCCCTTTTTGCAACCATGGCTCCGCTGTGTTGGTCCCCACAAGCAAATTATGTACTTGCGGAAATCCACGGTTCATGCAAAGATGCATTCAGACCACGGTCCGTGGTGGCGCGCTTAAGGTCGATACTATTGGCCCACCACGCACCGCGATGCGCTGGACTTAATAAGAAAGTGCAATGATCGCCAGATACAGACCGCTCCACGCCAACCACAACAGAACTAACACCAATTACGACACCATGGCCATTCTACAAGTGGGGTATCGACATCGCAGATCCTTTCCCCTGCGGCGGGAGGATTAAAGTTCCTCATAGTTGCTATAGACTACTTCTCAAGTGGATCAAGCAAGAGCGGTGGTAACAATCACCGCAACCAAGTAAAGCGCTTTGTTTGGGAAAATATTGTATGCCGCTTGGCCGCCTGGGAAATCATCTCGACAACGGAAACAATTGCGCGACAACCCTTCAAGGATCAGTGCGAGAAGTTAAAATTTACACAAGACTTGCCGCTTAAACACCCACAAACCAACGGCTTAGTAGAACGTGCAAATTGAAGCTGGGTGAAGGCATTAAGGCACGCTGACAAGCACAAAGGAAGGTCTATCTCATGTTCTGTTTCAATAAAACCAAGGGACACCCCTTTCTAGTTTATGGGACGGTCATACCACCAAAATTGGAATGCCAACTGTCACAATTCTCAATTTCGTGTCATTTCAAAATCCATATTCATCATTTCATATCAATTTATGCATGGGTTTTGCCTTTTACATTAAACGTTTATTTTCTTATTAAATAAACGCTATCGCATAAACATTATTTGAACATTTGATCCGACACTTCCAAAAATTATCCCGACATATTTTTATACTCATATTAAGATTATAAAAATAATATTATGAGTTTACCCAATGTTTTAAATTTATTTCGTATATAAATTGTCTTATTTATATAATTACGACGTTTTTATTAAATACTACACGATAATTATTATTTCACTCAAATTTTGCAAGAAATATATTTTTATAATTTTTATGACCATAATATATTTTATCTTGACCGTTAAAAGTTATTTTTATTTAACGCTACCCTAAATAATCAAATGTGTATTTAACTTATCACTTATCTTCATTAAACCTTACAAAACATTACTTATAAATTATAAAAATATATATATATATATTTTTTGCATGACTAAGACTCCCTTGTCGACAAGGGAGGGTGAATCATTACTCTTATAAATATCTCTTATAGTCAAGTATTATACTAATTAAACTACATACACATACAAGATATTATCTAAAAGTGAAAACCCATTTTGCTTCTCTCTTCTCTTCCAAGACCGCAACCTAAGGACCAAGAAGGAGACCATTTTATTTTTCAAGACAAAGATTTTATTACACACTAGTATCACTTGTTGTATAGGTTTTGCAATAAAACCTCAAGTGATTAGGAAAACCCTTTGTCCTTAAACCTCATCATATCACTTGTAAGCATCCATATTCATATTGTTATTTCATATTTATTTTCATGATCATATCATTTTATTTGAGAAACATGCAAGTCTCATGAGGTTTATACCACTTTTCTTTGATTTTTAAGAGTTATATATATTGTCATCCTATAAATGTTCCTTGTTATAAATCACACTTGGTGATGTCTAGGAACCCATGACACCCTAAGAAGGTGTATGGTAGGGTTAGAATAGCTTGAGTTGTTTTGAATGGGTTAGAATAGGTTTGGCGAGAAAACTCATTTCGACAAGTTTGCAAAAGGGTCTGTCCTTATTTTGAAAATCTGGAAAATCCGACAGTAGGTAAATATTTTGGCCTAGATAATTAGAAAATACACTTTAAAACGAAAACGTGACCGCTTGAACGGATAAAAACGGAGTTATAACGAAGAAGTTATGAATTTTTCAAGTTAGACGTCGAAAACTAATAATTTCTGGAAATTTCAGCATGAAAATGTCACTCTTTACGAGTCAAAAATGAGTCTTAAGCTTTATGAAATGTGTCGACTTATCGAAAATATATTAGTATACTTTGACACGAAGCTAAGGGTATAGAAAACGTAGAAAACGGACTTGTAACGAGTAAATTACACGCGATAAAGAAAGTTTCCGTAACTTTATTCTATTAGCAACATTAATATATTTTCTATTAAACATATACTACGGCAACTAGGGGCCATGTTGAGGGTCGTTTTTAACATTGATAGGATACTCTTTATAAAAAGATGTCTTCTAGTAAAATCAAGTTCGCCAACCATATTTTCCAAAATATCCAACCGTTCGTCAAGAGGAGTTGTAATGAATAAAATATAGTCGCTCAAACTTTGCCGAAAACCCATCCTTAAACTATATTTTGGACTAAAAGTACCCTACTTAACCTCTAATTTTCTTTATGTACGAGACCTCTAGGACGAAAACTTAAATGCTAAAACTTTGAGATTATCATACGAGCTTCCCAAAACCGTTGAGTTTATTTCCTAACACTCGATGTGCACCATTTTACGACTAGCTTTCCGAGGCCGTATAGTCACTTTCATGACTTGTCAAATTATATTATTTTACGAAAAGTTATATTCTCTTAATAAATCACTAAATGATTATCGTTGGATATCATTTCAAAGTAAACACATGTGAAGTAATTTAAAAATGGTCAAGACGTTAAAAGATTATATTTTCGACGAAAGTATTGTTTTCAAAATACATAAGTGGTATAAATATCATCCGAATCGTGCATAACATTACATCATGACTTATTGCATATCATATCATTCATAATAGGTCAGTTTTGAGATTCACGCTACATTTCGGTGTAACCACTTTTGTCATCGCATCTATTCATCAAGTGAGTAATCACATCCCCTTTTTACCGTTTTACTATATTTTGGGGCGAAATGCATGAACCATTCTTGAGCTAAACTGATCACTACTTTTATTAACTTGTTTGACTAGAACTTGTGAACTTGAATCAAATCCTTGAACTTAATTATGAAATAATGCCTTACTTGAACTTATTGAACCGTACACGTTATGACCTTGACCTAAAGTCTCCTATGTTCGGAGCATCACTATAAAGTCTCCTATGTTCGGAGCATCACTATAAAGACTCCTATGTTCGGAGTATATCTTTGGGAAGAGGCACCTAGTATATCTTTGGGAAGAGGCACCCAAGATATCTTTGGGAAGAGGCACCCAACATAACTTTGGGTAGTGGCACCCAAGATAATTTGGTTTCATCAGAGCATCCACGAATTATTATATTTGTGGTACTATATTGTGAACTATTATGACCGCTTATACTTGACTACTTGATACGCTATATTTTGTGCAATGGGTTGTGTACACACATGTTGCAAGTTTTGTATGGGCGGAACTTGAACCGAGTGGATATACAATTCCTTTGCTTTGTGGACTATTTTCGATAACCGAAACCTTGGACTCTTTCATACGAGTTTTCTTATTTTACTAAACATGTTTACTCACCAACTATTTTCATAGTTGACCCGTTTTCTCTCATGCATTTCGTGATCGTTAGTAAGCTTTTTCTACCGTGTCTTGCATAATGAAGTTTTCACTTGTCAATACAAATCGTTATGTAATAGAACCAATATTTTGGGAACTAAACTTTGTAATATATTTGCCGATGTCGGCTAAAACCGTGTTGTAATGGTGTACTCTTTCTTTTAAATATTAACGTTGGTATGTTCTATTATCTTGTGCTTATGTTCCTTCCGTTACACTCGTGTTTCAGCCCCGGCGAGGGTGTGACAGATTGGTACGAGCCAAAGGTTATAGAGAATGCCGATTTTTCAAAATAAAATCACAAATTATAACCGGAAATTTTTTTTTATTAAACATTGAACATCATCCGAGTCATCTAGTCCTATCGTTGCATCGTTAATCATAAATTATACATAGCACGATCAACTATGTCTAATTTATGAAGAACCATGCAATGATAAGAAGGGTAATTTTAAATCATGTTTAGTCGAGTCTTTTGAGTCCGGTCACCGAAGTTGCATTGGTCGGTGGGTATGCATAGCATGTTTTACGTTCACGTCTACATTACCGTATCTTATTAGACCTCTCTTTTCCATCTTTCGATTGGTTAGACATAGCATGTCTCTGCTCTCGTCATATTTCGATCACTATAACACATTACCACCGTTCTAAACCTCATCTCGCCGTCCGAGTGTCATTTACTCAACCCGATATTTTGGTCCATTGCGGGATCATGGTCGCGAAACACACGCTAGAGTCAACAACAACGCCAATTCGAATAACAATGTCAACCTAAACAACAATGACAATCCAAACAACAACGCTTCTTTGGAATAGCGGATCTACTCACCCAAATTATAACACATCTCGATGCTAGACGAACCAACAACGGAGAAGGTACTTCAAACACTAGGTCATGGATGCACCTACAAGACTTTCATGACATGCAAGCCGATGGAATTTTATGGTACCGAGGGTGCCATTGATCGTTAACTCGGTTCGAGAATGTTGAGTCGAAGCTTAGTATCACGAAATGTCTTTGAAGGAAACAAAGTTGAGTTCTCTGTTGGTCTACTACAAGGTCGAGCATTGACACGGTGGAACAACCAATTGCGAGACTAGAGGAAGAGGGCTGCAAATGCGTTATCTTGGGAAGCATTTAAGAAACTATTAACGATGAGTACTGCAGAAAAGATGAAGTGCGAAAGTTGGGCGAATTTTGGAATCACTTGATGGTTGGAGTAGAGGTCGACAAGTACACTATCCGCTTCCACGAGTTAACTAGGATGGTTCCTCATGGTTTCCACTATGGAGAAGTTGATCGACCGATATATATGGGGATTGATACCGGAAATTAGGAGGATGTCACCTCATCAAACCCAACCACTGCAAGCCAGCCGGGTATGGCGTGTCGCTTGACAAATGATGTGATCAGTCCGGAGGACTAGCAAAAGCGAATGACAATGGACGAAAGCGATGGGAGGATCACCGGGGAAGCCGAGACCGTGGTCGGCAAGACAAGAGGCAACGAATAACCGGGAACTATGGAGCGACTACTCGGGAGCGTAAAGATACGCAGTCCACATCCTTTGTGCACTCGATGTAACTATCACCACTCGGGAGATCGCCTAAGGTGCGACAAATGTGGACAGACGGGCCACTTCGCAAAAGTGCTCAAACAGATGGGAATCAGGACGAGAAAAGCATGTTACGAGTGTGGAAGTCTAGATCACCTTCGCAATACCGCCCAAAGTGAAAAGAACACCCAATCAAGGAGGTAATCGTCCAAACTGGCGTTGGCAATAGAAGGCCCACAAGATCGTAACATTGAAATTCCTCCCGCGCGTGGTCGAGCATTCTATCTGGGTACCGAGGAAGCCCGCAACGCGTAACGGGTACATTCTTTCGAACAACTACCTTATTTCTGTACGCATGATTTTGAGTGCATAACTTCCTTCCAATTTTTACCACGTTCACGACATTGATTAATTTGAGACCTATCAATATCGACCTTAGTTGTAATGTATTTTGTTGATTTGATTTGATTTGTGTAGGCAAATCCAATATCGAGCGAATCTTTCAAAAGACTTCATTCAAAAGACTTGTTTCCTAGCTTGATTTAGTGACAGTTCTTGTTTGATGAGTTGCGAAAGTCAAGCTAAGAAACAAGTTTACTCAAGTCACTATTTAAAGGTCTTTTGAGGGCTACGTTCGATATTGGGTAAGTTTACCCTATCAAATCTAATCACGGGCACGTACTTAGTTGAATGGGAACCCATGCGCATGGGCATTGATATGATCATTTAGACTGCTCGTACGAGCATAAACTTTTAGAATCCTTGTCGAGGTTCGGACCATAGTATCATTAATCGAATCACGAGGACGTGATTCCTCTGACATGGGAAGAATGTCACAATTCTCAATTTCCGGTCATTTCTCAAACTCCATATTCATCATTTCATATCAATTTATGCATGGGTTTTGCCTTTTACATTAAACGTCTATTTTCTTATTAAATAAACGCTATCGCATAAACATTATTTGAACATTTGATCCGACACTTCCAAAAATTATCCCGACATATTTTTATACTCATATTAAGATTATAAAAATAATATTATGAGTTTACCCAATGTTTTAAATTTATTTCGTATATAAATTGTCTTATTTATATAATTACGACGTTTTTATTAAATACTACACGATAATTATTATTTCACTCAAATTTTGCAAGAAATATATTTTTATAATTTTTATGACCATAATATATTTTATCTTGACCCGTTAAAAGTTATTTTTATTTAACGCTACCCTAAATAATCAAATGTGTATTTAACTTATCACTTATCTTCATTTAACCTTACAAAACATTACTTATAAATTATAAAAAATATATATATATATATTTTTGCATGACTAAGACTCCCCTTGTCGACAAGGGGAGGGTGAGTCATTTACTCTTGCCAAATATCTCTTCTAGTCAAGTATTATACTAATTAAACTACATACACATACAAGATATTATCTAAAAGTGAAAACCCATTTTTGCTTCTCTCTTTCTCTTCCAAGACCGGCAACCTAAGGACCAAGAAGGAGACCATTTTATTTTTCAAGACAAAGATTTTATTACACACTAGTATCACTTGTTGTATAGGTTTTGCAATAAAACCTCAAGTGATTAGGAAAACCCTTTGTCCTTAAACCTCATCATATCACTTGTAAGCATCCATATTCATATTGTTATTTCATATTTATTTTCATGATCATATCATTTTATTTGAGAAACATGCAAGTCTCATGAGGTTTATACCACTTTTTCTTTGATTTTTAAGAGTTATATATATTGTCATCCTATAAATGTTCCTTGTTATAAATCACACTTGGTGATGTCTAGGAACCCATGACACCCTAAGAAGGTGTATGGTAGGGTTAGAATAGCTTGAGTTGTTTTGAATGGGTTAGAATAGGTTTGGCGAGAAAACTCATTTCGACAAGTTTGCAAAAGGGTCTGTCCTTATTTTGAAAATCTGGAAAATCCGACAGTAGGTAAATATTTTTGGCCTAGATAATTAGAAAATACACTTTAAAACGAAAACGTAACCGCTTGAACGGATAAAAACGGAGTTATAACGAAGAAGTTATGAATTTTTCAAGTTAGACGTCGAAAACTAATAATTTCTGGAAATTTCAGCATGAAAATGTCACTCTTTACGAGTCAAAAATGAGTCTTAAGCTTTATGAAATGTGTCGACTTATCGAAAATATATTAGTATACTTTGACACGAAGCTAAGGGTATAAAAAACGTGAAAACGGACTTGTAACGAGTAAATTACACGCGATAAAGAAAGTTGCAGTAACTTTATTCTATTAGCAACATTAATATATTTTCTATTAAACATATACTACGGCAACTAGGGGCCATGTTGAGGGTCGTTTTTAACATTGATAGGATACTCTTTATAAAAAGATGTCTTCTAGTAAAATCAAGTTCGCCAACCATATTTTCCAAAATATCCAACCGTTCATCAAGAGGAGTTGTAATGAATAAAATATAGTCGCTCAAACTTTGCCGAAAACCCATCCTTAAACTATATTTTGGACTAAAAGTACCCTACTTAACCTCTAATTTTCTTTATGTACGAGACCTCTAGGACGAAAACTTAAATGCTAAAACTTTGAGATTATCATACGAGCTTCCCAAAACCGTTGAGTTTATTTCCTAACACTCGATGTGCACCATTTTACGACTAGCTTTCCGAGGCCGTATAGTCACTTTCATGACTTGTCAAATTATATTATTTTACGAAAAAGTTATATTCTCTTAATAAATCACTAAATGATTATCGTTGGATATCATTTCAAAGTAAACACATGTGAAGTAATTTAAAATGGTCAAGACGTTAAAGATTATATTTTCGACGAAAGTATTGTTTTCAAAAATACATAAGTGGTATAAATATCATCCGAATTGCGTGCATAACATTACATCATGACTTATTGCATATCATATCATTCATAATAGGTCGGTTTGAGATTCACGCTACATTTCGTGTAACCACTTTTGTCATCGCATCTATTCATCAAGTGAGTAATCACATCCCCTTTACCGTTTACTATATTTTGGGGCGAAATGCATGAACCATTCTTGAGCTAAATTGATCACTACTTTTATTAACTTGTTTGACTAGAACTTGTGAACTTGAATCAAATCCTTGAACTTAATTATGAAATAATGCCTTACTTGAACTTATTGAACCGTACGTTATGACCTTGACCTAAAGTCTCCTATGTTCGAGCATCACTATAAAGTCTCCTATGTTCGAGCATCACTATAAAGACTCCTATGTTCGGAGTATATCTTTGGGAAGAGGCACCTTTGGGAAGAGGCACCCAGATATATAAGAGCACCCAAGATATCTTTGGGAAGAGGCACCCAAGATATATCTTTGGGAAGAGGCACCCAACATAACTTTGGGTAGTGGCACCCAAGATAATTTGGTTTCATCAGAGCATCCACGAATTATTATATTTGTGGTACTATATTGTGAACTATTATGACCGCTTATACTTGACTACTTGATACGCTATATTTTGTGCAATGGGTTGTGTACACACAAAGTTGCAAGTTTTGTATGGGCGAACTTGGGCCGAGTGGACATACAATGCCTTTGCTTTGTGGACTATTTTCGATAACCGAAACCTTGGACTCTTTCATACGAGTTTTCTTATTTTACTAAACATGTTTACTCACCAACTATTTTCATAGTTGACCCGTTTTCTCTCATGCATTTCGGTGATCGTTAGTAAGCTTTTTCTACCGTGTCTTGCATAATGAAGTTTTCACTTGTCAATACAAATCGTTATGTAATAGAACGCAATATTTTGGGAACTAAACTTTGTAATATATTTGCCGATGTCGGCTAAAAGCGGTGTTGTAATGGTGTACTCTTTCTTTAAATATTAACGTTGGTATGTTCTATTATCTTGTGCTTATGTTCCTTCCGTTACACACTCGTGTTTCCGCCTCGGCGGTGTGACACCAACCATCCGCACTTTGAAATCAATGTGGCTACCAATGACGACGAGCGTATCGACTTAGACCGCTGTTGGAAAGACGCGAACGCCAGCTTATACGTGAAGCAAAATCAAAGTAAAAATGAAAGGATACTATGACGCTAAAGTGCGAAGTGTTTCATTCAGACCAGGTGACTTCGTTTACCGCGCCAATGATGCGAGCCACGCAGAAGACACATGTAAGCTTGGACCAAAGTGGGAAGGACCCAATGAGGTTACTGAAGCATTAGGAACAGGCGCGTACAAGCTATGAGGCTTGGATGGTCGTGAACTACCACGCACATGGAACATCTGCAACCTTAAGCGATGTTATCTATAGGAATGGCTACGACCCGGTATACATGACACTCCTCGCACTTTAGTGAAGTGCCCAATAAAAATCGTGTATTTACTCTTTGTTTTACTTAGGCATATGTCTTATTTATCTTCTTTCATACAAATTTGCAAGTATTAATAAAGCGTCGCGGTTTCTAGCTAACTCATGACACATTTCAATTTGTTATTTCCATATACTTTATGTCTTTGCATCTTTGATCTTTCGCCTACATGGCGTGCATGCATTAATAGACCCACGATGGTAAAAGGATGAGTTAACCTACCAAACAACTCGTTGAGTAAGAGGGTTGCAAACCCATCAACATTGGATCACGTATCCTTGTTAAACACCTTGTTCTCAAGGCGTTGGAATAAGTTCAGACGCATCCCACGATTGGTGCAACAATGCATATGGTGCGTTTAACAACTTAGGAACCAAGACACTTGATTCCTTGTTATGATATTCTGATCTGCGCATATCACAACATACGACTATGATAAAAAAAACAAAACAAAAGTACTTAGAAATTATTTCTTACGATACCATGAATCTCATACATGATTATGAACTTCACATCTTATATGCGCTTATACAATAGTTTGCTCCTTAGATGATACACACGTTTTTTATGGAAAGACACGTACCTAAGTGCAAATATTATAAGCGACAACACCATTCAAATAAAATTCCATTAAGTACCATACGTGCTTACAAAAGGATGTTTACTTTACAAGTTACAACCTACCAACTATTACAACGCCAAGAGAAGAGCTACCACGCGGTTTGTTGCATCCTTAATCTATCTTAAACTCTTCAACAAATTGGAGTCTTGACGAGATACCGTGGCAACACTAACGGGCACTCGTCGACCGAGGGAGGTGAGCCGCGCCAACGCCACACAAAATGGCCTCGCCTCGATACCTTTCTTCTTGGCGAGCCTGTGGCATGAGCTTCCAAGACTTGCTTCAATGGAACTTCCTTCTCCAAAGCAAACGGGTCCAAGATATTGTGAGGCGAACAAAAGCAGGCACCGCAATGGGACTCATTGGGTTTCAAAAGTAATCCTTGCGCCTCTGCATCCTCGAGCGATGCTAGCCAAGGTTAGCCTCCATTATTACCCCTATAGGATAATCTTGGTCGCGCTCAATTCGACAATCATTGGAAGCTCCAAGACTTCATCTTCTCCATGGCGACACCACTCATCGTATGCTGCGCATTATACCCGGGTACCTTATCGCCAGTGATGAGTGTCTAAATCTCATCATTTTATACCGTTTAAGTCGCAAAAACATCCGAAAACACTCGAAATGTATCAAAATTATAAAAATATCACAAATAAGTGTTTTATGTGTTTTAAATGAAAAATACCAAAATCGTGTGAAAAAGCGTATCAAGTTTGCATAATTGGCGCTTTAGTCCCCAAGTTACAAAAGTTGTCAAATATAGTCCCCGGTCATTCCAAAACTTATATAAAGTCATAAAGGTCCTTGGGATTCACAAGTTGTAAGAAATTGTCCTTTGAAGTTTAAAATCACAATTTACAACTTTGGTCCCTCAACTTTAAAAGTGTCAAAATCGGTCCACAGGTGTTTAAAATGAAAATTATTTCAACTACACCCTTGTACTATTCAAATGTGGCATATTTGGTCCTTATATGATAAGTTTTGATAAAATTACAAGTTTGGTCCACAGTTTGAAAATTGTCAAAATAGTCCTTGGGTTTATAAAAATGGAATTTTATGCAATATTGGCCCTTGTACTATTCACATGTTACAATTTAAGTCCTTGTGATAACTTTGGAAAATGGCCAAGATCAGTCCCTCAATTTGGCAGAATTACAACAATGGTCCTTGTGCTTAACTAATACCAAACGGACCCATTGTATTATTAAAACCAAATCCAATTCCTTATCCCATGAAGCCCAAATCCAATCCATTAACTTACCCGTTAATAATTAAAACCGGTCAAAAGTCAAAAGCGCCCAAACCGATTATTCTTGACATCTCCTTCACTAAGCACGCAAACCGAGAAACCGGTGGTTTCCACCTTCCACCTCACCCTAACAACAGATACCCTCCCTCCACCTCCACATCCAACAAAACTCTTTAATTGCTTCAAACCACTTCTCCTGCTCAAATGACTTTTTTGGCGCCAAAATTACACATGGACGAATATGATGATTTTGACCAATCCAATGGTTGGAATGAGGTGGGATATGTTCAGAGATGTCGACAAGAGTTGAAAAGATCTTTATAAAGGAGGATTGAAGCAATGTAAAGACCTATCTAGTATTTTTAATTTAGCTTATGTCGTTTTAATAAAATTTAAAATTCCAGTGTATGTTTAAGCTTTTAAGCTCTGTATTTCAAGTTTTTATTGTATAATAAAGCTTTTGTTAACATCAATTTCAGTTTTAAGTTTTATTTCAAGATTATGCAATTTTCAAGTTTGAATTCTCAAAATCTCAATAGGTTCGAATGATATTTTTGGTTGTTGTCTTGGACTCTAAAGCTCATATAAGTTCTTTATATAGCATATGAGAGCTTTTAGAACCATTGAAATCAGTTATAATTATAAAGCTTAAAAATTCATAAAAATCAAGAAAAATAATGAGAAAATAAAAAAGCAATGGAAAATGGTACAAGAAGGCTAAAGAGGGTTGGTAATTGGATGGAAATGGTTTAGATGCTTCTTGGGAAGCTATAGGGTGTGATCTTAGACCTTGGTTCTCTATTTTATGCTTGAACCCATCTTGTAAGTCATTTCTTAAAAATTTGCAATTTTAAGTACAAGTGTTATAATCTAGTTAATTTTAGCTTAAATCTGTTTAAATATAATTAATATCAGTTAATCAATAGGTTACTTGGTCTTAAAATCTATTTTAGTGCTAAAAGCTTCATAACCCTTGTTAAGGGTGTTTGGATTTACTAAGTATCGTGTTAAGGTATTTAAGTTGTTACTTATTGTTGTTACGTGTCACAATAGCATCAATTAGCTCACCAAACCATAAAAACTAGTCCTAGTTTACTAAAAAGTCAAATTAGCTTCTAATCTCATTTTGCCAGTTAACTGTTAGGATTTTTGATTACATAATCATCATTATAGCTTTAAAAGTTGTTAAGATTAGTTAAACCAAATCTTATTATAGCTTAAAACAACATAATCAATCAATTAGAAGTAATTAAAATTCACTTAAGTCAACTTAGCTCATTAATTAAAAAAGTCAAAATATGCCCTGCACGTTAAGCTACCCTCTTTCACAAGCTCACACGAGTTCCTCACAGAGATCTAGCTTGTGTACCTTAGCTTTGAGAAGCTCACCTAGGCATCTAAGGTCCCGTGCTTATTTTTCACTTTGTAGCTTATTTGATAAGCCGCTAGTGGCTTCTAGTTTTGTCAATTTCATCTAGTACTAATCGGTCGGTGTGTGCAGGTTCTTTTAAAGTTCCTCACAAGCTCATTATTGTAATCCACAGTGAGAGCTTTAGCTTTTTGAAAAGCTTAGCTGGTATACTTGTCAGTTCTAGCATTTATTTTCATTTCCTAGCTTAATTAAGTGCTTAAAAATAAGCTAGTAAGTACCTAGAAAACCCAAAAGTTCCCTGTGCAACAGATAAGTTTATGCTTATTTGGATTTTGTTGAGAGCTTATTTATAGTATTTATGCTTATTCAGTTTTCATTTTAGCTTATTAACATTTGTCTAGCCTCTTTTCAGTTACCTTTTGCTTATTGAGTAGCTTATAAGCCACTTGGCTAAACATAGTGCTTATTCATTTTTCTTGTTAACTGTTAAGTAATTATAAGCTCAAACTGAGCTTATTAGTGGATTTTATAAAAAGTTGTAGTTTTGAAATTTGCTTATCTTAGTGTGCTTAATCAGTTTCAAAAAGAAAAATCCAAAAATAAAATAAAAATCAAAAAGCCATTCTTTGGGATTCGAACCACGCCACCTGAACTCACAACACAACACACTCACCAACCGCCTTGGGACTTTGATGGTTACTCTTTGCAACATTTATTACTTAACCCTTAACATCATTTTAAAACTTATACGAGCTCTTTAGCTTATTTACTGACTTATTACAATAAGTTGTTGCATCTTTTATATTTTTCTTAGATTTTTATTGTTATAAAGTATTTTACAAAAAAGTTTCAGAATTTTCTAAATAGTTTTAGTATTTTTAATCATTTAATTAGTCTAAAATAGAATTTAATTCATAATAAAAATATAAAAGTCAAAAAATATAAATCTTTTTCTAAAATTTTCTTTTGTCATATAATAAGTAAGAAAATTGTTTTACACTCGTAGGACTTTTATTTTACAAATTTTACGTTTTTACTTGCGCACTCGCATAATTTTTACATATAACGCACGTTTTCATTCTAGGTCACGTTTTTAGGTAACTTAGGTTTACACTTTAATTAAAATAGTTTATTTAAGTTATTTTGTTTTATAAATCACAAAAACATCATTTTAAAAATAGTGATAGCATTTATTTAATATATTTTAGCTTTTTAATTTTCTTTAATTTGCATTTAAGCTCCTGTAATTTACAAAACTTTTTCTTTAGGTATAAATATTCCAAAATCCTTACTGATCATTATCCTTAGTGATCATTCGACATCTGAATTTGTTCAAGCACCATTAAGTCTCCGTGGGACTTAACGACCTGTGGAAACACTATACTCTCCAGATCTTAATTGCATTGTTTCTGAGTTGTTTGAAGTTTATTACGGTTGGCCATTCACAAGTGGTTAGCTTGTGTGATAAACTTGACTGTTTGGGAGCGAATCAAGCAGGCACCTTCAAAAGATCCACCTCATGGAGCTTTTCCACTGCCTCTGCCTTACCACGCTCCAAGGCGCACTGAACCACTCCCCCGAAAGCATCTACCACTGCTTGAGACTCCAAGGTACTAAGTGCAGCAAGACGAAGACCATGGCCTATGAGCCATCTGCGCTCAACAATGGTGGACAAGAGTTGGGATATAACTCCTCGTCAGACTCCATCTTTGAGCTCCGCGATTTCATCTCCCGCGCTTCTAGGCACTTTGCACGCTTGCACGGAAATTTTCAAGCTGAAGTCAACTCATCTTTGCCCTTCTCCAAATAATTCGGTGGCCCAATGACACGAAGACTTATACCCGAGGTCTCTGCAGCTCTTGGCTTATTTGGCCCATCGGCGTCATCTTTTCCTCGGCCGACACGGGCATACACACTCGGACTCTCCTCGGCCTTGGTACTAGCCAATCTGCGCCTCCGAATGCAATTTTCGATCCTTTTGCGCGCTTGGTCGCGCTTCACTGAAACTTGAGCCTTTAGCTTCTCAACTATTGAAGCTTGATGCGCGGACACCGCACCAACTCTTCACCGTTGTTTATTGGTGCATCCCGGCATCCAGTCCTCATTGTTTTGGCTATGCGGCTCGGAAAACGCAGAATGTACAGGACTCGCCTTGGGGGGCGACTCCGGTATCGCTCAAACCCGCACAAAAGAAAGAGAATCATTAATTTATCACAAACATAAGGGATGCGCAAACAACATTTATGATATTCTTTACTCGGACCGGATGTATCGGTGAGGGGGCGGTGATGCAACGTCGCTCGATGGCGATTCCACCGTTAATATAACGGGCGCTTCTTCCTCGACGAGCTGGCAAGGTCACTTCCAAGTGACCGCTTGCGCTTGACCGGACTCTCTCTTCCTCATCTTCTTCCATGTGCTCCGCCATCGCCACGTGCGATGGTCGCGCTAAGGAGAAGGCACTCTAGGGACGGCGCGCTGCGGCGGCGTCGCTTCCGATCAAGAGAGGAGCTAGTCCCCGCCTCTCCTAGATCCAAATCCAGGGTACGCCCTGCGGTGGCGTCCAGAATGGGCTCTTCCCCTTCCTTCAGTGGCCGCGACCCTACATTCACCTGCAGCGGCTTCGCTAACTGCACGACTCGGAATAGGTCCATCTCTGAGCCACACAGACAACAACACACATGTTATTTTAAATACAATGAAGGACGAAAAGCTTACATTAGTAAAGACAAAGGAATGCGAGGGACGAGCACCCACCCTGGCCATCCGCGCCCAAAAAGATTGGAACCTCCTCAGGTCTGCCAAAATAGTTGCGGCTAATGCCCATGTGCACCAAAAATTCCTCAGGATAGGAATTGATGGGGATGCGGTTGGTATTTATCGTATCCGCATCCTCCACATTATATGATCCAGGGAGGGGGCGCTCGTCCTTCGGCAGTGAACCCTGGGTATAGAAATCGGCGTGATGGGAAGCACATCGTCATCTACCACGAAGAACGCTTCTCCGGTTCGAGCGTGAGTCTACTTTTTCGGTGTAACATTGGGCGCCCGTAACGCTTAGCAAATGATACCTACCCGCGACCACGTGGTGTGATAAAACGCGCGAACGGTGAATGGTCGGGTTAATTGCGATGAATCGCAATTAACCTCGGTTAGTGATTTTATTTGCACCTATGCGGTGCGGTTGTGATATATGCAGACGGTAATAGTTTAACACGCCGCTCGGGAATAAAGATAATGGCACACGTTGATTCGCGTGCTCGAAAAACGCGTGTATAACCTATTTTCCTTCGGGAAGTTCGCAGTGTTGCCTCGCACCGAACTTCCGGATGCACGGCGGCGGAATGTAATAATCTGAGGCGAACTCAGAAGTTCCTCCTCGGTTATGTCGGATGTAAATCGAGATAACACTTTGACCATGGTGTTGTTTTTATAAGCGCACGCCATTACCTTCGAATAAGTGGTTTTCTGGGTTGCAACTTGAAGGTTTGTTAACAATTGCGGATTAAGTTTTTTCACTGTGAGAAACACAGTAAAATGAGGTGGATGGTTATATAAGTGTCCTCCTCCATGCGATGAGCGACACGTGGATCCCACTATCTCTAACGTGTGGATCAGATCACTTGATGTGACGCTGTTACAGTTACTTTCCCCCGATTTATGAGGCGTTCATTTTAAATACTATGTCTAGATCCAATGTATATCTTTCAAGACGGTAACCTTTTTTGGCTTCTTTGCAACGCTACATCGTTTTTCATTTGACTGCAGTTATTAGTCTAGTATCCGCAGTCAGTCACTGCGCATACTAGACTGGGGGGACTTGATGACGTATAGTCTATATTCGGGTCACGAACCCGACCAAATCCCGATACTAATGAGCCCAGCACGAACTGGGCTAATCCGATAAGGGTTTGAGCCCATGACGGTCCAAATCCAATGTTATTTATGGAATACAATATCGGATATCTCCTATCTTTAGAGATAATTGTTTAACCAACCGACTTAGGCGGGATCGCGAAGGTTGGGGAACACGGAACCAACAAGGATTCCGTGTGTATATAAAGAGAACCCTATCCTCGTTAAAGTGCACGATCTAAACCCTAACTCTCCTTTAACCCTAAACCGATTCTTTACTCACGCCGGAGGATAATCGTGGGAGACAATCCACGATAAACCTAACGGTTTTTTGTTACTTAGTGCACGGGTTTCAAGAATCAAGACTCAATTGATACGAGGCGGAGCGAAACGAGGCGTCCAACTTTTGTATCAACAAAGACGTGATCAAGGTCTTTTAGGATGATTGAGCGTCGTGGTAGGGAAACCTTTGCTTTGTTAGTGCGCTTTACCATCAGAACATCGTTACAGAAGATTTCATTAATAAGACTTTTCTGGTGTGTTTTGTGCACAATTAAAATTGATTTACGTATGCTACGATATGATGTTCACTCATGACAAGAACTTTATGACTTGTTTGCAGAAGATGTGTGGGCTTGATCGTATGCCGTTTGGACCAGGTGCAAGTTCAAGCTAAGTGCAAATATGTGATGTGGCTAATGGAGCATATTATATATCGATTTGAACCAAAGTGTTATCGTTTATCGGTTATTTAAACTTTTGTTGAATTCAAGCTTTATCTAATTGCTTCTTATTGATTTTCATGTCTCGAACGTTTCTTTATCCTAGTAATAAGATTGCATTTCACTATTTGCTAAAAACAAGGTTTTGAATGCCCATAATTCAAGCATTACAATTACAACCTACAACAAAGTTGGATAAACTTTTATAATTGCATTACAATTATAATAAAGCCCATCTACATAGTTGGGCCATTTCACAACTTTTAAAATTTCAAGTCTAAATTTTTAGTATATGGTTTAGTATATGGGCCATTTCACAACTTAAAATTCCCCGAATTTAATGCTATTTGATCAACTAGACGGGTACCCGCGCTATGCGGCGATGGATACCCGTGTAACCAATTAGCCCACAATAGCATACAATTGAAGCATTAAAATCATCTTTATACATTATGGTAGTGCATCCGCAATGCATTGTAACCAAAAAGGTAGAAAGCAACAATGGTGTTTTGGTACATGGTAATAATGATTACACGTCGTACTTGGTGATAATGTGAAAACAAAAGCAATATCAAATTTTGATATTGCAAAAACATCGTGGATGACTTCACCATCTCAAGCTAACATCTTCTTTCAACACTTTAAAAATTATACGCAATTACTCCCTAAAACGAATCTATCATATTTTCATAGTCTTTTTTATTCTAAAACAAATAACTTATAATTCAATGTGAATTTAAAATTATGTAACCAAAACTTAATAATGGTTATTTACTTAATTGTATTTTATTGTTTTCAGTTACAATCATTTATATTATTAATTACATAATTTAATTTCATTTTTAAAAACATGTCGGTTACTCTTTCCCTAATAGGCAAGTGTTGAGTCTGAATTTTTAACTCTTTCTATTTATAAAAAGCCCTAAATGCTTTATATATTAGTATAAATTAAAATTGTAGTAGTATTTATGATCAATCTGTATGTTATTAATCCGTAAGCTCAAAAGTCCATTTACAAAACAATTTCAAGTGTGTTTACTCCTGATGTTGATTGAAGAAGGCTAAACTTTTGAAATTGGACCACCCTAATATTTCATAGGGCACAAAGAAAATGTGTATAAATGATTTGTCTATAATTAATTTATTGAATATCTATTAAAGAAAAATGCGTCTTGCAAGTAAAAGTTTATAAGGAACTAATTTTCAGTTGTAATTGATGGTTAAACCTGATTTTAACAAATCATGTGTTAGGCATATGCTAATGGCAACCATAACCCCCTAATCGACTGAGTTGGTGACCGCGTCCTCCACTAGCCTAACCACAGGCGATCGAGTCCTTTATGTTTTTTGTTGTGGTTGTGGCTGCGGTCGCCTTACTATATGTTTATGGTTCGTCTGTAGTCATGAAAAAGAAAAGTTGAATTGACGTTGATGTTGCTGGGTAACCACATAAATTTTGGTCCCCGTTACTATATCACCAAACTCTTGCATTTGAATGAGGTTCATACAACGTCTTACTCATGCTATACCTAACTCTTATATCACTTGTTAAATTTGCGACAACACTGAATTTTACCAGGCTAACATTTATACCATGTGGGCTATATGCTCAATTATCTACTAATAGCTAAAAAGTAGTCCATCAAAAATTTATATATCTTCTTTTTTTCTAATAAGTTTGCACCTAATATGATGGTGTTCTCATACTTGTTGAAATTATTCAGTGAAATCAAATTTTTTTGCCTCACCAACAAATAAGGAGCCAAAGTTCTAGAAGAAAAATACTTACTGACCGTACCAAAACGCCTTCTGACTTTTATAAGCCAAACATATTATATTCTACAAAGTTGCTATCAATTGGCTAGCAGCTATAATAAAGAGAACAATTGGCTAGCTTTTCCATCATATAATAAACAGATTTTGTGGATAAAAGGTCGCAAGTTCGAGTCTCGGCTTGTATTTATTCCAGTTGGTGTCTTATTGAGTCAGTAGAGTTGCCGAAATTATTTTTTATGGGGTGGACAATAACGGGTGCTAAAAGACACGTGAGGTTAAAGTGTTCCCGTCAATTATGTTAGTTTTATGGATATAAATTAGTAGACGTGAGTTAGGATCGAGCTCGAGGCTACGGATTGCATTGACTTTACGTAAGAGAATTTAAAGTTAATAATTAAATATAAGCGTTATATTTATTTATTTATTAAACGAAATAACTAACTGACGTTAAGTAATTAATGTAATGAATTAACCGTTAAGGTATTTGGAAAAGGACTAGATTACAAAGTTTGAAGTTTCAGAATCCTCGGGGATGTGATGCAACCGATCGGCCAAGGAAAAAGGAAACAAAGCCACAACTTGTTCACCAAGTTCTTGGGTATATATCTGGTAGGGTCTTGTTTTGCATCTCTTGTATTCATTACTAAACCCTAAAATTGTTTTGTGTGTTTTGCTCTACAAACCGATCGGCCACCCGCGGTGTCGATCCATCACTTCTTTTCCACAACAAGTTATTTGTTTTATCAAAACTAGCATTACTTTAATTCGGTTTAAATGCGTGTGTCTGAGCGTGGTAATAACGTACTTTTGTTATTATTCTTGGATTGAATTATAAAGCGGTGAGGGTAATTCACATAATCCTAATTAAATCAAATTAGGGTTCATCCGTTGCTAGTTTGTAGATTTGATTCTCGTTCGCTAGAATCGAGAAAGCGTCTGATATTCTTTTATGTTAATTAATTGTTCATTAATAAATTTATACGCTTCGCTTGATTACTTTGATGTTTTGTGGTTATTTATTTGAATGTCATGTTATCTAATTCCAACAGTGGCATCACGAGTCATTGGTTTTTAATGAGTAATTAATTACATAAACGCGTAATAAAACAAATACTTGTATGTTGTTTGATATGTTAATCTAGGGTTTATGTTTATTTTTTTGTGGGTCGATTTTTTTTAATTGGGACGTTCCCCATATTTTTTTAATGTCGACACATATAAATTTTTTTGGGTTTTGGAAATTGTTTGCTAACCTTATTAAAACCTAGAATTAATATATTAGTTACGTGATTAATTCGTAAATAATTTGTTATGTGTCATGGAATTTTTTATATGCGATCTTGTGACTTATTTGTATAATTGTTATGATATCCATGATTATACATGCATGTTAGTCATGGATAAGTTGCTTTGATAATTGTTTAATTGTTGAGACATATTTAATTACGATAAATCTTGAATTGGGAAGACTCGATTATATATTATTAATGAATCAATTATGTGCAATTTGGTATATTATTAATAAAGGGTTTACGTAATCGATTCATCGATGTATGTGCTCGCTCTCGATTGAGAGGTGAAAACCCTAATTAATATATACATTATTTTAACCTAGATATTGATTATTAGTAGGGTTTTATCGAATAAGTTGCGTGTAATTACTTGTTTACACGTATAAATTGTTTATTATGTAGCATTGTTTTTAGTAGTTTATTTTTTATTTGTTACTTGTTTGTTTATTATGTATGACGCTTTTAAACAAAGGGTAATTTTGAATAGAAAAATAATACGGACTAAACAATGGTGAAATTTGATTTGTTTTGGAAGAGTTAAGTTTTTAATAGTTTAATTGATTGGTGATTTTGGTACAAATGGTGCGAGCGGCTCACCCAATAGAATGAACTATAAAGGGGTTAATTAAGAGTGCACATCTTGCCGAAAGGATGTCTTAGGTTATGCTTTGCGCTTACGGTCCTCGCGCCTCGTAAGTTCGAATGGAGCTACTAAGTAAGCCATAGTATGTACAAACTCATCTTAAGGGCGAATTAGTTTTAATTCCATGCACCACTTGGTGGTAATTACCAAACACTAAGTGTTTACACTTGTGCAAAAGTACAGTATAATGGACGATAATTAACACTAAATTCCTTGATTGGTGAACCCAATACCTCACCAAAACTTTGATAATTTGATCTTTATGAATTGGTAATAAAAGTTGTTTATTAAATTTATGCTACAAGATGAATGCATGACATCTTTGTACATATTTGATTTGACCACATAAAATCAAAACCGTTACCACTTTTAAATTAAGTTATATGCCATCTAATTAAAAGGAACACTTGAAGTTGCAATTTATGTCATGAGAGTACTTGGCTAGATTGTGATGGAGAGGTAAATCTCCATGTAAAGTGAGACCTTACATGGACATATTTGCGATTCTTTAAGTTAGACACTTAAGTTGAGTAGGAAGTGAGACTTGGACTCAATGGCATAAGATGGGATGAAACATGTTTATATTTGCAATAGCGTTGGAAAATATAAATCCCATAATGATCTAGGAGTTGGAAATTGTTTGACAATTAATGTTCGACAGATTACCTTATTATATGCGTTCGTTGCTAGCAGATCAACTGATGTAATGAACCTATGATAATTTGGATCCTAGTTTTCGAGAAAATTATATGGTTATATGTTTATATTACCGTTGGGTATATTTTATTTTCTTGAAAAGTTGTATTATCGAAAATACTAATACTTGAACTTTTTTTCTGTAGAAATGGCTCAAAATAACGATAACACTAACAATGCACTAAGTTCTGCGTTCAAAAGCTTTTTGATCGAGAAAAGTTGATCGCTCTAAAATTTCAATGATTGGCACCGCTTTTGAGAATTTTATGTAGAGTTCTTGACGAGTTGAAATATCTTTATGAACCTTGCCCGAACAACCAACGGTCCCGATGCTACTCAAGCTCAAAAGGACGCTTGGCAACTCGAGTATAAGCGTCATAATGATGTGGCTTGTCTTATGTTGGGAACAATGGAATCGCTCTTAAAAGCGGTTCGAACATTATTTCCCATATTATACGCTCGATGAACTTGAACTATGTTTGAGAAGCCACCGCCGTCGAGATTTATGACTTGACCGACCGTTACACACCTGTAGGCAAGGTGAGGGTAAACCCGTAAGTGCTCATGTCTTTGAAATGAAAGGTTACATGGACCGACTAAAGCACTTGGCAAAACTTATGATGATGACACGGTACGTGAATCGATTAATAGATCCCTAACAAAGATTTTAATGGTTTTGTCGAAATTTCAATATGCACGCTGCGTGGGAAGGCGATTCTTGACCTACACGCATTGCTAATTGACTATGAAAAGGGTTGCCTCAAAAGGTTCCTCGCCCGGTACTTGCTATTCGGGGTGGAAGGATTAATAAGCCAAACCGCGGTGTGCGAACAACAAGAAGGGAAGGGTAAGGGAAAGGTTGACAAAGGCAAGCAGTTATGGCCTATCAACCTCAACCCAAGAAGAACCCTACTCCTAGGAAGGAAAATCCTAAGAAGGATCAAGCATGCCACCACCGTAAGAGTGTTGGGCATTGGAAGAGAAATTGTGCTCTATCTTGATGAATCATGGCAAATAAGATGAAGTACGACGGGTCCTCGGTAGCGGTTATTACAGTAATTTATTTGTCATTGAATTATTTGCTCTAAATCATAATAATTCACGGGTATATGATCTGTATGGTATTCACATTTGTAATACATCGTAGGGGTTTAGAGTGGAAAGGAAGCTTGCCTATGGGGAGCAATATCTGCGTGGGAAATGGCGCATATGCGCTTGTTGAAACCATAGGAACGTTTAGTTTAGTATTGCCTTGAGGCTTAGTATTGTTATTGAACAATTGTCATTCGCACCTTCTATTATTAGAGGTGTTGTTTCCTTTCGCTTTGATGGATGATGGTTTTACTCATACTATTTCACGTAATGGAATTGATGTTTCTTTAAATGGTGTATTTTATTTTAAAGCAATTCTTGTGAATGGTGTGTTTGAAATTGATGTGATTGAAATGAATCTAACAATAATAATAATTCGATGTTTAGCATTAACAAGAAGATAAAGTTAGACTTGAATTCTTCTTATCTTTGGCATTGTAGACTTGCTCATATAAGCGAGGCTTGCATGCATAAGTTGCAACAAGAAGGGCTTTTGCAAAATATCAATGATGAATCATTTGATAAATGTGAGTCATGCATATCGGGAAGATGACTAAGAAACCTTTTCATAGCAATATGGAGAGGGCTTCGATCTACTTGGTCTTATTCATATTGATGTGTGTGGACCACTTAGACATGTGTCAAAGAGAGGTGCTAGCTACTTCTTAACCTTTACTAATGATTTCACCGTTATGGTTATGTTTATTTACTTAAGCATAAACATGAGGTGTTTGAAACATTTAAGGTTTTCAAAGTCAAGTAGAAGCGCAATTGGGAAAGAAGATTAAAGCTCTTCGATCCGTTAGAGGAGGCGAGTATCTAAGCCAAGAGTTTAAAGATTACTTAGCTGAGAATGGAATTGTCCAGAATCTCACTTCTCCATATACTCCACAACAAAATGGTGTATCTGAAAGAAGAAATAAAACATTGTTGGACATGATACGATCTATGTTTAACCTTACTACTCTACCTTTATCCTTTTGGGATTATGCTTTGGAATCGCTATTCGCATTCTAAATATGGTTCCCGAAGAAGGTTGATAAGACACCATATGAAATATGGCATGGTAAAGCTCCTAACTTGTCTTATTTAAAGGTGCGGGTTGCGAGGCGTATGTTAAGCGTGACTCAGCAGATAAACTCCAACAAAGATCGTAAAGTGTATCTTCGTAGGATACCCTAAGGAAACTATAGGTTACTACTTTTACTATCCAACCGAAAATAAAGTAATTGTTGCTAGGTATAGAGATTTTCTTGAAAGAGATCTCGTATCTCAAGAATTCGATGGGAGAGTTTATGATCCGGAAGATGATCAAGAAGATGCATTGCCTTACGAAAACACTAACGTACTTAGGTAGAACACGATAGTCCGGGTCCTCCACCGAAGTTGAAGTGATTCCGTTCGTGATCCGTAAGGAATACACGCACTGAGCGTATATGTCTTAACGTAGAGGTTGAGGAAACTATGTTAGGAGATCTTGGAGAGCCTACTAGTTATAAATCGCCATGGCAAGTCCCGATAAGGATAAATGGCAAGTTGCGATGAATGGGAAATGCAATCCATGAGAGAAAATGAAGTCTGGTAGAGGTTGACTTACCTCCAAGCGCCAAGGTGGTTGGAAGCAAGTGGCTCTATAAGATTAAGGCCGACATGGATGGCAATATACACGTCTATAAAGCTCATCTAGTTCGCAAGATTTTACTCAAACTTATGGCATTGATTACAAGGAGACCTTTTCTCCTGTAGCGAGACATTAGAGCTATTAGAATTCTCATAGCTATAGCGACATACTATGACTATGAGATATGGCAAATGGATGTCAAAACCGCCTTCTTAAATGGTCGCTTAGATGAAGACATCTATATGAAGCAACTTTGAGGGTTCGTGAATCCACAATTTCCAAACCATGTATGCAAACTTCAAAGGTCCATTTATGGATTGAAGCAAGCATCAAGGCAATGGAATAAAATATTGGGAAAATAACGAAAAATCGTCGAGCTTGACACTTGTTGTTGTCATGTGTAATTAACTATTTTTTTTTTCATTGTAACACAAACCTTTTGAATTTTTGTCATTGTATGTAGCCGATTAGGTGAATTTGTGTTATTGTATGTACCCAGTCGGGGTTTAGCGTTACATCGTTAGTCCTTTTATATTAACGATCGTTAGTAAATAACTTAAAATTTCGTTCTCTTACGTTTTATTCGTTTCATCCGTTATTATACGTTTTGTCCGTTTTTATACTTTTTCGTCCGTTGCTTTTTCCCGTTTTACGTTTCGTCTTTCTTACATTCTCGTCCGTTTTCTTACGTTTTTGTCCGCTTTTATCGTTTGCATTCGCTTTTATCGTTTTAGTCCGTTTTATAAGTCTTCATCCGTTTTCCGTTTTCATCTGTTTTATCGTTTTCAATCGTTTTCATCCGTTTTATATTTTTTCGTCCGTTTGTATCGTTTTCGTCGGTTTTAAATGTCTTCGTCGATTTTCTAACGTTTTATGTTTTTTTTATGTTTTCATCTGTTTTTATCTGTTTTATATGTTTTGTCTTTTTAAGTTTTCATCTGTTTTCTTACACTTCATCCATTTTATACGTTTTTGTCCGTATTCTTAAGTTTATACATTTTAGTCCAGAAAAGTAAGAAAATGAGCGAAAAGTAAGAAAACCAGCGAAGCGTATAAAAAGATGAAAAGTTATGAAAAGCAGACGAAAACTTTAAAAAAGGCGAAAATGTATAAAACAGCTTAAAACGTAAGAAAATGTATAAATACGAATGAAAACGTAAAAACGGACAAAACGCATAGACAAAACGTGTAAAAAGCAGACAAAGCGCATAAAACGGATGAAAACGTAAAAAGCGACGGCGATATAACGGACTAAAGCGTAAGTAAACAAGCGAAAATGTAAAAAGCGGATGAAAGCATTGGACCAAAATGTATAAAGCGGACGAAAAAGTATAAAACGGACGAAAACGTATAATAACGGACTAAAGCGTCTGGCGTAAGTAAACAAGCGAAAATGTAAAAAGCGGATGAAAGCATTGGACCAAAATGTATAAAGCGGACGAAAAAGTATAAAAGCGGACGAAAACGTAAAGAACGAAATTTTAAGTTATTTACTAACGACGGTTAGTAAATAAGGACTAACGATGTAACGCTAAGCTGTTGGGTACATACAATAACACAAATTCACCTGGCGGCTACATACAATGACAAAATTCAAAAGGTTTGTGTTACTGATGAAAAAAATAGTTGATTACACATGATGACAACAAGTGTCAAGTTCGATCGTTTTTATCGTTTTGATGAAGAAATCAAAAGGTATGGATTTATTCAAAATCTTGATGAGCCATGTGTATATCACAAAGTTAGTGGGAGTGATGTAATTTTCCTAATTCTTTATGTCGACGACATATTAATTATGGGAAAAGACATTCCGAGTTTGCAAAATGTTAAGGTATATCTTGGGAAGTGTTTTCCATGAAGGATTTAGGAGAAGCTGCATACATTCGGGAATCAAGATCTGAGATAGGTCAAAGCGGTTAATTGGTTTAAGTCAAAGCGCTTACATTGATAAAATATTGAAGCGATTCAAGATGCAAAATTCCAAGAAGGGATATTTGCCGATGGAAGTAAAACATGGCTTATGTAGCGATATGTGTGCTTGAACACTGCTTGAGGTGGCACGTGCGAAAGTTCCTTATGCTTGGTATGGGATCTATTATGTATGATGTGAGATGCATGAGGCGGATGTGGCGTTCAAAACATGACCGGTCGATATCAACGAATTGGGTGAACTTCATTTGGATTCTCATAAACATATTCAAGTATCTCGAGAATACGAAGATATGTTTTAGTGTATGGAGGAAATCCGGACCACGTAACTTGGTGTTACTGAGTTCTTGTGATGCGTCTGGCGGTGTGATAAAGATGATACGAAGTCTCGGACGTGTTATGTCTTTGTCATCAATGGAGGAGCGATTATTGGAAGAGCGAAGCGAGTCGATTGCGATGTGCGATGTGAAGCGAATACATAAACGCTTGGAAGTCGAAATGGAGGTGTTTGGATTAGGAAATTCATTTCGGGGCTTGGTGTTATGCCTTGATTGAATCACCTATTGATATGTATTGTGACAATTCTGCAATCATATTTGCCAATGAACTTGGAGTCATGAAGGGCACCGGACATTTTCTCTGGAGTATCACTATGTTCGGGAACAAGTCCGCGAAGGTGAAATAAATCTCTTGAAAGTTCACACGGATGATAACTTAGTGATCCTTTCACTAAGGCTTTAGCTAAAGACAAGCTTATTGGGACTTGCCAATGGAATTGGACTTCGTTTAGCTAATAGTTTCATGCATAACTGTGATTAGTATTTGGATAAAGGATATTGTAAAACATTTATTATTTTGATGAAATAAAGTTTAGATTATGTTTATTTTCATTTATAATATTGTTGTCCTATATTTGCATAGTAACTTAGTTATTCTAAATGTCCGTTGTCGATTAATGATATGGGAGTATCATTAAATTAAGACAAATCTGAGAGATGTGGTAGAATATACTTGAAAGTATATTGATGAGAATGCATACCAATTTCGGATGATATTCAATGAATTGAATATAGGACTTATCCCAACTACATAATTTACTTTGTGGATATTGTTATAAGTAAATTGTGAATAGTTATCCTCGGACTTGAGATACCATATAAGTGTCATGAATGTAGTGCATTTACGTGGAGCAACTTAACGCTATCACGTGGCGGTAGTCATAAGGGTTGTTTTGAAATGTTACAAAGTTTGTGGGTTATTCTTTTAGTCAAAATAAATTTGTTCCTTCAAATTTATTTGGAGTTTAATCTTCTTTGGGCCAAGTAGGGTTGACAAGATGTTTGTCTTGACACCCCAAATCTCCCTAAATATGTTTAGATGATTCGGTGTCTTGGTCAATCACTTACAACGAAACAAAATAGTTTTATAAAGAATGACTTAATTCCATATCTTTATTTAACGTGGTATTAGAAACAAAAGGATAATAATAATGAGAAATCATTAAAAGGTTTTCCAGAGCCTTACTCGAGTTGTACTAGAGGCATCGAAGTGTTGCTAGAGCGCTAACGATGTGATCACTCTATTAAGATATATCCAAGTGGGGCTTTGTTAGTTTTATGGATATAAATTAGTAGGCGTGAGTTACGATCGAAATCGAGGCTACGGGATTGCACACTTTACGTATGAGAATTTAAAGTTAATAATTAAATATAAGCGTTATATTTATTTATTTATTAAACGAAATAACTAACGAGCGTTAAGTAATTAATGTAATGGGTAACGGACATTAAAGGTATTTGGAAAAGGACTAGATTGCAAAGTTTGGAGGTTTAGGAATCCCTTGGGGATGTGATGCACCGATCGGCCAAGGAAAAGGAAACAAAGCCACAACTTGTTCGCCAAGTTCTTGGGTATATATCTGGTAGGGTTCTTGTTTTGCATCTCTTGTATTCATTACCTAAACCCTAAAATTGTTTTGTGTGTGTTTTACTCTACAAACCGATCGGCCACCCGCGGGTGTCGATCCATCACTTCTTTTTCCACAACAAGTTATTTGTTTTATCAAAACTAGCATTACTTTAATTCGGTTTAATGCGTGTGTACTGAAGCGTGGTAATAACATCTTTTGTTATTATTCTTGGATTGAATTACAAAGCGGTAAGGGTAATTCACATAATCCTAATTAAATCAAATTAGGGTTCATCCGTTCTTCAATTTGTGGATTTGATTCTTTGTTCGGTGTAAATAAAGAAAAGTGCACAGCGTATTCTTTTATGTTAATTAATTGTTGATTCTTTGATGTTTTGTGATTATTTATTTGAATGTCGTATTATCTAATTCAAACAAATTCACACATTATGTGGATGATATATATGAATACCTACCAAATAAATTTCTGGCCAAATAATTGCGTGTGTGGACATAGATGTTCCCAAATTTATTGCCACCAAATTGTAGATAGATACATCAACCACTACAACAAATGGTGTAATTATACACACATATTAAGGCATGTTTACACGGTTATAAGTGTCATTAAAATTGGAGTCCACGCTATACTTATGTGTGGAGTATATTGGCGTCACAAAATGGTGGACGTTATTATGCGTGGACATTTGGATTGATTGTGACGCTGAGAAGTGTGGCAAAAAGTGACTAAATGTCCACCCTTTTTATAGTCAAGAAAAATTTAAAGGTTGCCACAAAAAAAGCGTGTAAAATTTGAAAAAGTACACGCTTTATATGGTGGGAATGGGTGTAAGCATGAACACAGGAAAAGAAGAACTCCACGCTTTATAATGTGTAACTTTTTTATGATAAATTTACAGTTATAAACCTGTACTTTTACTAATTTTACAATTCATACCCTGTATTATAAAGAAATACACAAATTCAACATACTTGATTCTACAGGACTAGCTGTACATAATTCCATTGAAATAAACCAAGAAAAGATTTCTTGCATTGGGTACATATTCAACATACAAGAGTTCTTGCAGCATGACTAGTTGTACAAAAGATTTCAACATACTTGATTCAACATACAAGATTTCTAAGTACATAATTCTGCCCACTGATATAAACCAAGAAAAGATTTATAGACGAGATTTCTAAGTATGTTGTTTACAAAACATCATCTATCAGACGAGACTGAAATTCCATTGATATTTCTTCGATCTCTCATCTTCAACAACCTCCTAAATACAGAGAAAGAAAATAAAAAATTAGTTTGTATTTAAAAAACTCAAAAGATCATCTATATAACATCTTAAAGATTTTCTGAGACATAGCCACTAATGCATAGGATACAAATTGGCCGTTTTACATATGAGACATTCTCATCAGGGCATAGCAACAAAAAATATGTGTTAACTACATTACATCTAAAAGACAGACTTCCTCTGCATAGGAATCAGAATCAGCTATCCTGATGATGAGACTGAGAGGGGTGCACGTATAAGAAGCTTAAGACCTCCTATTTTAAACCTGGTTCAGCCCCTGTTCTAAAATTATTTTAAACAAAAAGTCTCAATGGTGAAATGGTGAACTTATATTAACTCCAACACATATATTCAAGTATATTGCAAGACATTTGATGCTAATGACATGCCATAGCAAACAATGACTGCACAGGAAAACTAAATACAGCATACTAATCAATGCAACTGTCAATACTGCTATTATAACAACATAGCCACTATACTATAACCAATTCACCAAAGAGGACTACATTTCCCTCTCAATGATCGTAATCCCCAACCAGTAGCCTGCATCCTCACACTAACAGATGGGTACTATGGTTAAAGGAAGGCCTCATCCCTCCTATCAAGCCATCCAAACACCCTGCAAGCATTGGCCCAAATAATACTACATTTCCTATTCTATACCAGCAAATCAGTAACTTGATTTGTGATATAAACAGGCCTAATCTCACATGGGTCAGTACTACTCCTCCATAAGATAGATACAACTGCAACTAACTATATTTCCTAGAAGTCTCTCTTTCCCACAACCTTAATGCAGTTACATCCTCACAATAAAGCTATAGGATTAACAGACTTATAGGCATCATCATTGGTCAACTAAGATTTCTATATTTTAACCATCTCAGAAGTCAAAACATGCATTTTTTAGATATTTCATTGTTGTTCTGGTTTTAACCTTCTAATATGAATTCAATAAAGGACATTAAATGAAGAATAATAATAAGTAACTGTACTATGAACAAAACACTTATTTAACATAATGTATTACCCGGAGTTCTACTAGAAGCATAACACCACAACGTTCTTTGCATTCCTTCCAGTCCTTGGCATCCGGGGGACATAAGTTGGGTTCTTTGAGAAGTAAGGTCATAAATCTTGAACACAAGCCCCCAGCATTACCGATTAGCTGATATTTTGCATTCACATGAACCAACACCTTTTCACCCTCGTTCAGCTTGTACACTTCTTTTACACACATTTTTTGTATCCTAAGAATGTTTCCATCCCCATCTATAAGATTATCATACATGTTAGAATATAATCTACAAGCACATGACTAATTTATATTGGCAACATGAGTTTAGTTACCTATGATCTCAACCTCTGACAATAGATTCAGTTCATATTCATCACGTAGATCTTGATCATCATTCAGAAGAGAATTTGTGGATGAAGATTGGTGCAAAACTGGCTCGTGTACAGTAGGTTGGGATTGTAATGATTGTGAATGAGAAGACGATGAAGAGGAAGAAGAGTTATGGTGCACATTTGAAGGTCTGACAGATGCTTGAAGAGAAGATGAGGAAGATGAAGAGTTTTGACGCATATTATAAATGAAAGAAGGTCTGACAGATGCTTGACCAGCAGCCGTTTGCATATGTGTGGGAAATGAAGGTCGAGCAGTTGATTGAAAGGCTGATGTTGGGTGATTGTTGTTGTCAACTGCTTGACCAGCAGCCGTTTGCATATGTGTGGGAAATGAAGGTCGAGCAGTTGATTGAAAGGCTGATGTTGGGTGATTGTTGTTGTCAACTGCTTGACCAGCAGCCGTTTGCATATGTGTGGGAAATGAAGGTCGAGCAGTTGCTTGAAAGGCTGATGTTGGTCGACTTATTTGACTCTGTTTTCTTTTATGTTGCTGCATTGTTTTTTTAGATTTGAACATCTTGGAAACTGTATCAAATGCAACAAACATAGAATTAGTAACGCATTTAACTAGAGCATAAACTACTGCTATAAACTAGAGCATAAACTACTGCTAGACTGATAACAATAAACTATTATAAGACCCCCACCCACCCAATCAGTCAACGTCATAGAGGGTCTAACAAAAGAATGTTTCATAGCAACTGTTATAGCCAAAACCTTCCTAGGCTATATCACCAAACAGAATCTTTTGCAGAAAAGATGGCTCCAAGTGCTTTCCACAAATAAGCATAAATACAACAGTTTAAATGAGACGACAGAAAAATCAAAAGGAAGAGAGATCACAAAATACACACACGTAGATAGATAGATACTCACAACTCCGTTTGCCGTATACGTCGTGAGAGAAAACTTATGATCACTCTGATAATCTCTGTACAAAAGATCTGAAAATCACACAAATAACAAACAGTTATTACATAAACGAATTCCGTAACACACACAAGCAGTTATTATAATACTGGAGATTGAATATTTGGTTTTGAGCTAAACAGCTAGCAATAGCTACGACATGCATAAATGAAAACTGCAGTGAGCATAAACTCAAAAACATAAATCACAGATATCAGGCAAGTCTGAGGCAAATCACGCAAGTCAGTTACTAACTGATTATATTCAAATGGAGAACACAAAAATTTAGTTCGATTACAAGAATCAGTATTGTAAAACGCGGGAAAATCAAGCAGCAGTTAAGCTTACATTGTGAAACACCAAATGCCATTCAATATCTGCATTTTTTCAGCTAGCTGATAGATATCAGCAATGTTCTAGAACTTAAAGTGCAATGGATGAGGTTGCCATATAATCTTAAACACTAAACAGACATCAAGTCATATCCAATCTAACTAACAACTATTAGCAATCACTACTATAGTACCATATATAAACTCTAGAGTCAAATAATCCTTATGAGAACAGATACATCCAATAGGATTAGCAGCACGCTCTGTATTTTAACTGCAACAAGTGTCATCCGCTAAACGACTTGCAATAGTGTTACTACTACTAGCTGGAGACAGAACATGTGCGTTCTAAAGTTTCAGCAACTACGATTCACTTTAGAACAAAGTTCGACAACATAAATCGCAAAAATGTATGAGAAAATCTGTTTATACCTTTACCCAAAAAAAAATCACTAGTGCAATATATAAACTCTAGAGTCGAATACTAGTAATGACACAAAAAAAGTAATTACCAACCGACTTACTTGAAATCGTAACACAGATATTTCACTCAATTACCACAATCCGCATCTTAACATACAAAAACAGCTCCAAATCATGAAGCATGTGTTTACAACATAAACTGATACTTTAGTATTCTGTCCATTAATAAAAACTAGTTGAAAATCATCTAATCAAACCTGTCCATTGTATTAATAAGGTATTAAGACTCACAAAATGCCTAGACATATATCATAATAAAAAAGTGTAAAGAGTTGAGTTAGATGACTAACCAAAGGAGGTCCGTTCCTGTTCCTGTTCCTGCTCCTGTTGAGTGGTGGTGCTAAAACTAAATAAGTCGTCTGGTTTAGATGTTCCAAATCTGCGTATCAAAAAAAAAAAAAAAAAAAAAGTTGTGACGATATGAACGTGTTTGTTCAAGTTAAAAACAACGTCCAAAACAGTTAACACATTATCCAAACGTTGGACAAAAACACATATGAAATGAAACGAACCAGCAATGATGAATCATAACTAAACACTCTTACACTAGCAGCTACAAATTTAACAAACAAGAGTCTAAAACTACACACACGTCACCAACTGCAAATGCAAAGTAACCGAGACACAATCCAATAACAGATCATCATCATCATCGTCATCATGATATACAATTACAATCTACAAGTAACAAGAGAAACAAACAACATTGCACGTTATCCAAATAATAAGTAACAATACTAACAAGAAGAAGAAGAAGAAACAAACAACATTGCACCACATAATATGATATGCAATCTACAAGTAGATTATCCAAACGCTCCAACAACAATAAGCAGTATTATATATTCAGAAAAAAAAGAAAATGAGCTCATGAACTCCAATAGGTGATAGGTACTGATCGTTATTGAGCGTCTTGGAGTTCAGTGTCCATACGAAGCCAACGAGGTTCCTGGTTCACATCATCTATTATTGGAAGATTACATGGCATGCATTGGGTATAAGAGCTCATTTTCTTCAACGATTTAACTACCGAATTAACTACCGATTTGACTACTGATCTAATACCGTAAACATATCATCATCATCATTAAGGAGCATTTACTAGCAGCTAGCGTTTACACTTAATAACTACAAACATACAGCTACTGCTATTAGCGCAACCACCAAAACCGTAAACATATCATCATCATCATCTAATTCTATACATACATTTCAATATAATCATGAAATATATAAAAAAAATAGAATAATTATACCGTTAAGCGAATGTTGCGAAAACGATGAGCAGGATCAGTAACAGAACACAAACTAAACAGCTTCTTCACACTATTATTAACCGATAACCACTTGTTTAAATCGCGTCTCTTGGTGGCCACCACGCGCCGACGGTTACCACATGCGCCGCCCCTCGCCGCCGTGATCCGGTGACTTTTGAACGATTAAAGCTACTTTTGAATGAAGTGAAACTAAAAATTTGAACGATTTGGGGATTTATGTTTGAATTTATTTGGGGATTTTTTTTTTGGGGATATAAAAATTTATTATGAAGTGAGTTTTTGGGGATATTTGGTGAGAAGTGATGAGTACTCATTGAATTTTTTGAGGTATAAAGTCCACGGTTTATATGGTAGATTTATTTTTTCTAATTTTTTGTACCAGTTTTTTTCCACGCTTTTTATTGTGGCTTAAGTTTTTTATTGCTTTATTTTTTTTACACGCTAAAAAGTGTCAACTTTACTTTCTTTTACACGCTAAAATGTGTGGCTAAGATAAATATTTTATACGCGTGTACAAAACAAAATTAAACTCCACCCTTTTCAAATCGTGGACAAATTACCGTGTACAAACTCACTTTTTGTAGTAGTGAACTTACGATTCACGAAGCGTGTATCATAGATTATCAGAAGTACAAATATATTTCCATGTTATAGTTTGTATGCACATATTAAACTTTTGATAAGGTTTTAGTCATGAGATTTATAACTTTGTGCAATTGTCTTCCGAAAACTTTCGGTATGTATCAATTGCAAACCAAATCAACTTATCATGAACACACATGCGCACACACGCAGATGAACCTCTTTAATATGTGATTCATTTAAATCTTCTGGAAACCAAATATTCGCGTAAGTTGAGGAGTGCAAACCAAGTTATGATTCATTTAATCCATTTGGACTTCTAAATGTAGAATTTAGAATCTATAAAGGTGCTGTTTGTAAACGACTCAACATATAATTTGCTGTACATTAACCTAGCCACTATATAACACAGAAAGTGTACATACTGTTTTGTTAGTTGTCTAATAAACACCAACGAAACAGTATCTACACAATCTAGTTTGTAGCTACTCGTTAACAAAATGATATCCATTTTATTATTTTTCGACCATCTTTAACATTAATAATTATACATACATATACTTGTTGTAGGACAAAGCATGTAGCATGTGATATTTATTTTATTGGGTAAACATTAATCCACGTCTCGAAATCTGGATTCATACGTTTATCACGACACTCTAAAGATTGACATTTATTACCACGTCATCAAGTTGACATTTAATATTTCACGTCAAGTTGATCTTTTTAAATAAAAACTGGAAGAAATATAAGCCAAATTTAAATTTGGTTGCATTAGTTTTCAATGTTGCCAATTTAAAAGGTTTGTTGTATACTTTTGTGGTTAGCATTATCAGATTGAAAACTTATTAAAAACAGCTTGCTTTTGAATCTAAAACTTATGTTTTCTTATTCATATTCTCTACAAAACCTTAGCTTTTTGAATTCAACCTTCTATATCTTTTGACCATCCAAGATAAAGCCAAATTTGATACTCATTATGTTTCTTTATAACCTTCTTTTATGTCCGAAGGAAAAGAACATGTAACATTCCCGAGTCAAGTTCAATAAATAGTAAAATGAAAACAAAACCAAATCATATACGAAAAGGAATTTAACTTAGACTTTTACACTTATTTGAAGATTTGCTTAACTTGTTTGGCTTGCAAGTTACAACAACCTTATTTGACTTTATTTTCAACATGCTGATCACATTGATCGAGTTTTATTCAATTCAACAACAACAAGTCAACAATAAATAGTAAAAATGAAAACCAAACCAAATCATATACGAAAAGGTTTATGGACAGGTATTTGGATGTAAACTTGTTTGATCCTTACAACAACCTTATTTGACGTTATAAACCCAGAGTCATAGATTGCTTTAGAGAGGCCCGAAGGAGGTCAATGTAGACGGATCTTAATCTCGGGATAAACGGTGAGAGATGACAAAAAAATGCAAGGAGCGAGAGAACATAAAAAGAAAAGCAATCAAGACAAAATCTGGCAAAAAAAAAGCGATGAACAAACAAAGAACAAAGAAAAAGAAAACATAAAATAATAATAATAATAATAATAATAATAATAATAATAATAATAATAATAATAATAATAATAATAATAATAATAATAGAAAGAAAAAAAAACGTCAAGAACATATTAGCAAACAAAAGAAAAAGAAGAAACAAGCAAACAATCATACAAAGTAGAAAGGAACGAAACCAACAAAAGGGAAGAAAAGAAGAAACAAATAAGCAACAAAAACAACCTAGAAAGAAAAGTCAAAGCGCAAAAGAGATAGGGGCACGAGAAAAGAAACATACACAAGGGGGCAAAAACACCAAGGAAAAGCAGGCAAAGAAAAAAAGGGGGCTCACAGCAAAGGCAAAGGCAAAAGCAAAGGCAAAGGCAAAGGCAAGAGGCCTACAACTAAGGCAGAGCAAAAAGGGAAAGACCACTATACTCCTAGAAACCTACATAGCAAGAGCTAAAGGACCACAAAACTTAAAGCGCAAAGAAACAAAGCAAAAAAGAAATATAGAAAGACCTAGGCGCAAACACTACAACCTACCACATTGAGTTTTATTGAATTCAAATCAATAAAGTTTATGTGTTTAGTTAGATAAACTTTCAGCTTTAGCTGTTATTTCTAGTATATCAATCATACAACATGAGTACATACTAAGTTTTGTTTTACATTGTTACAAATTAAAACGCAGTTGTATTAAAACGACTTGATCAAAACCTTACACAAAAATGCGTAACTGCTTCATAAATTACGTTTTGATTAATAAATTTTGACTATGTTAAAATAGATGTCATTTTCCTTTCAACCAACTGGGCTAGCTTAGTTGGTCATCAAGGTTTCCTTAAAATGCTTTGGGGATGGATATTTGACTACGGGAGGTCTCAAATTTGAGTTCCACCCGAGACTTTTACTCGGGCAATAAAGGAGGAGCAGACGGGTCTCAGGGTCATCATACTGCCCAATTAGATGTCACTGCTGGACCTGAACCACAAACAACTAACAAGCCATTAATGTCATTTTTCTTTCGACCCTTCAGGCGATAAAGGAGGAGCAGGCGGATTTCAGGGTCATCATACTACCTAATTAGATGTCACTGCTGGATCTGAACCACAAACAACTAACAAGCCGTTAATGTCATTTTTCTTTCGATTATGTTCAAACAACACGAATAGTATATATACATTTTCTTTATCATCGGTAAAGTATCCCAATTATGCATTAGCGGAACTATTAAGAGCACAAGGTATGGTAGCCATTTAACATGCCATTCGTCGTGCTATTCGTGAGCCACCATCTACACCAAACGTCTGCAAAGTTAGTAAATGAATTGAGTTAGTGAAATGGCTCAAGCCATTGGTAACTTTTGTGTTTTTTATTTTTATTTTGTGTATTGTGGTGGTGAGTATTTTTAGTGGGGTATTTTGTGGGACCGATAACGTATTAGTGGTGTGTTATGAGGGAGTGATGTTTTAGTTATTGGTGTGTTATTGAATGGAGATGAGGTGTGATGTGACATACCTGAAATAACGTGTTTCGGATAACACCATACATACCGTCGGAGTCTTTCCCCACACTAAAGTAGGCGTCTTTTAGGAGTAATCAATATGTCCTCCGTCCCCACACGTGTGACAAGTAGTGTAAATAAGTTAACTTTTAGGAGTAATCAATATGTCTATTTCAACTAATTTCTTTCAATTTCTTATCCCTCCGAGTAGGTTCTTCTTTTGTATAACTAAATTGATACAATAATTAATAGGTTGTTTATAGTTACAATAGATAGATAATCTGCCCTTTTATTTATGCAAATTCATGTACACATTTGACTGTTTTTGTTATAGCATAACTTTGTTTTTCTTTCTTTTAATCTACTCTCGTATCTACTATTATTTATAAATTTATGCTTCATACTTTGGTATATTTTATAAGTGCATGTATATATTTGGAATTCAGATAATTAGTTTTAATTCTTTAAATTACGACTTTAAGCTTACGAGTATTTTATTGTTTGTTTTATCATTAGGTGTTTCTTCTATAAAAACATGACTATGCAAACGAATTTTAATTATAAAGACGTGCATTTTAAACTTCGATAATTTTGGCCCCTCACAATATACGTTCAAGTTCCGCGACCGCAGTTATGCAAGGCCTTTTAATGCTCTATAGCTATATGATTCTTTTCATAAAGGTGTTCCAAAAAGTTGTCGACATAAAATCAAACTACTAACACGTATATGGATTAGGTCGAAGATTCTTTAGTTTACGAGTCGATCATACAAGTTTAAGCTTATTCTATCACGTTTTATATTGTGAGAGAAAGCGAAATAATGGGTCGCTGTTTGATTAGTTGTGGTCCCATTTTATCATTTTCTTATTTTTATTGTTGATTGGTTCAATACGCCAAGCGTGAAAAGGTAAACATTAGAGGATCATTATCCTTTCCACAAACTAATTCGTTTAGTTTACCATGATCTAATATAGCCACAAAGATGGAGTATAAAAAAGCAAGAGAACAAAAACATACAACTAACAAGGATATGATTCTCTATCAAACATAACCATATGTGTCACTTCAATACATTAAACATGACAACATGACACATTCACAAACCAAACACCAATAAAACCTTGACAAGATTCATTTCTAACAAAAACCCATTTCATATCTCCTCATTTAACAAAAAGGGTCACAATCTTTTTTCTTAAAAAATGAAGATAACACTCAAAGAATCATCTATGATAAAACCCTCCAAAACGACACCGTACAAACAAATATGGAACTCAAACCTAGACCTAGTAGTAGGTCGTATCCATATGTTAACCCTCTACTTTTTCAAACCAAATGGTTCTGAAAACTTTTTTGATTCTGAAACGTTGAAGAAATCCTTAGCAGATGTTCTTGTCTTGTTTTATCCTATGGCTGGCAGGTTAGGTTATGGTGATGATGGTGATCAAAGGTTGGTTATTGAGTGTAATGGTGAAGGTGTTTTGTTTAATGAGTGTGAAAGTGATTGTGAGATTGATGATTTTGGTGTCATTACTCCGTCACCGGAGTTGAGGAAGCTGGCTCCGACGGTGGAATGTTCCGGTGATGTGTCTAGTTATCCGCTTGTTGCGATGCAGGTATGTGCTCATGATTGTTTGTGTGGTACTCCAATGATTCTTGACTTTTTGGTGTTTGTGTTTTGGTACTTGGTTATGTTGTTCTTACATATTTAGTCCATGTAGAAGTAATACTTGCATTGTCAATATTAAAAAGTGTTGTCACGTCAGGATAATGCTAATGTTGAACATAATTTTCCAAATGCTGTAACCTTGATAACTTAGACCCACTAAACATACACATACACTCAACATTGTGATCACAACCATGCTCCACAACATTAGGATGTGATAGTATTTATAATGGCAATGTTACAAATATGAAAAAGTATAATGTTAGCTTTTAGTATAATGTTAGCTTTAGGTATGTTTGGATAAAGTAACTATGAACTAAGTATTTAGTTGTAGATGAAGATTTATAGGAAGCTGGAAAATAAAGATTATTTGATGTAGTTGTAGATGGAGATGTAGCACGAGCTAGAAAATAAAGATTAATTTTATAAGTTACACATGACTTAAGTTCATGAAAGATTATTAGTCTAAAATCTCAATAAGTTTTTAAACAAAGATTATATTTTAACTAGCATATGTTTTTTGAAATATAAGCATAATTCTTTTATCATCTTATATGTGTCAAACATGCATTTAGTGTATCTAGTTAGGCGATTCAAACTATTTCTCAAAGAAAATTAACCATTTAAGGTTTAATTTAATTCGAGTAGTGATTGGAGGCATTGATATAAAATGAATGGCCACAAAGAATGTTTTTATAAACCACATCACGCTTGCATGTTTTTACTCTTTATAATTAGTCTTCCCAATCGCTTTCCATTCAAAGGTGAAAATGAAAAATGTTGCCCACGGTTACTATCTGCTCGGTAATTTAGTTTACGAGAGCTGATGTCTAAATGTCCAGTTGTTTACAAATAAACAATTAACAACATTGTGTGCTCTTAGCAGTTTTACACTATGAGCTTTAACGTCACAAATTTTATGTTATTCAAATGACGTCAAGGATTTACATTATTGACACAATGACACGTTACATGACATGTATATCGAGGTAATTCTACTTGTTAGGTTTGCAAGGAAAAAAAAGATGGTGTATATGTAGGGCAATTTAAGTATTTGATTTTTTCCTCTATTTATTAAAACTATTTTATAGGACACACAAGTACATGTTTGCATTCGTTTATATCAATCTCGAACAAATTTATATAGGGAATTATATAATTGCAAATTTGACCAAACTTTCGGGGATGTAGTTGTATCAATTAAATGCTTGAGGGTTAGAAATACGATTCTTTTAAATAACAAGGAGGCTTTTGCAAAGTAACTATAAATATCTTGTACCATGGTAAACGTGTTGCCTATAAAAGACGTAAGTCGATCATATGTGGTCCTGTAATCATATAGGTCCACGTTGTCCTTTGATCGAATGCACTGATTAGTTAAAACCTTTTGATCGAATATCATTTAAATGTTTGTAACATAAGTTTTACTTATGAAAGGTAACACGTTTCAAATGTGGTGGAGTTTCGCTTGGATCTGCAATACATCATACATTATCTGACGGGCTCTCGTCGCTTCACTTCATCAACGCGTGGTCTGATGTTACACGAGGGTTGTCTGTAGCTATCCCGCCTTTCGTTGAGCGTACTGTTCTTCGTGCTAGAGACCCTCCAACTGTTGTGTTTGATCATGTGGAATACCACGCCCCTCCTTCCATGATCAAGAGTGCAAAGAAGGACAAATCCGAGTCTGATCATGTTAATGTGTCCACTTCCATGCTAAGGCTTACTTCAGATCAAATAATTGCAATTAAAGAAAAAGGCAAAGGTGATGGAAATGTGTATCATAGCCAGTATGAGATCCTAGCAGCTCATCTGTGGCGATGTGCGTGTAAAGCACGTGGACTTGATAATGATCAGTTGACTAAATTGTATGTAGCTACCGATGGACGATCAAGATTAATCCCACCACTCCCACCAGGGTACTTGGGTAATGTGGTCTTCACTGCTACACCAATTGCTAAATCGGGTGAGCTTGAAAATGAACCATTGGCTAACACTGCTAGAAGAATCCACACAGAGTTAGCCAAAATGGGCGATGAGTACCTACGGTCGGCCCTTGACTACTTAGAGCTGCAACCAGACTTGACAGCACTCATTCGAGGACCTGCCTATTTTGCATGTCCTAACCTCAACATCAACAGTTGGACTCGTCTTCCAATATATGATGCAGACTTTGGGTGGGGTCGACCCATTTTTATGGGACCTGCAAGCATACTATACGAAGGCACGATTTACGTTATACCGCACCCTAGTAATGATCGGAGTGTGTCATTGGCGGTGTGCTTAGACCCTTCTCATATGCCTCTCTTTGAGAAGTACTTGTATGAATTTTAGATGAAATGTAAGTCTTAAAAAAGTTGATGCCGATTTTGAGAGAGAAAACTTTTGGGCATTGTACTTGGATCGGATTATCGATACTAGGCGTGTTTGAAGTCTTTCAGTTGAAATTTGCAATTAACCTTTGTACCGTTTGTAAATTTTGTTGCTTTACTTTCAATGAACATTTAGCATCAACTGTTCATATTTGTACTTGTTGAAATTGGGGGAGGGTTTCAATAATTATGATGTGTGGCAAATGTAGTAGCAAATTCAATAATGTAAAAGACCTACTTAACGTTTAATACGGGCACTCAATGCATAAAGACTTTCGGCCAATTTGGGTCAACCATAGAATTATATATCGTAGAGTACTATGTTTGTTGAAATGGGACTTGGGTTTGATCCGATGTTTCAAAAATCTTGAATTCATAGTCGGTTAGTTGATTTTTTGTATCTTATAATCTGTCTAAGCGGGATAGAGGGGATTAATCAGATTATTACTTTTGAAAAGTTTTGGTATTCTTGAAGAGTTTTAGGTATTTCTGGTGATTATTAGGTGTTTACGGCAAGATTTGCTTTATACCAACAACTTGTAGTATATATAAACAACGACTATAAGTGATTAAAACAAATTTCTGACATGTTTATGGTATTTTCAGCAATATTTGCAGGTTTTCAATAAGTTTGACCACTATTAACCACCATTGACTGATTTGTTTGACCGATTTGCACAAATCGAAAATGTTGGTGGCTGATTAGCCCCTAGCGGCGATTAATCAACCTTGTAAACCTTCTTTGCAACACTGATTTCAACAATAATGAATGCTACTTTCGGTAATCATACATTATATATTGTTTTAGAATAAAATACCTTGTTCATCCTTTTGTTTGTATAAAAAATACACGCTGAGTTCCAAATTCAAAATAAATACGTCCAAGGTCACTACTTCGCATTTTTTTTGCATTGGCCCAAGTTCCCTTTGACTAACGGGCGTTAGTCAATATCACTTAACTACCTCACGTACCTTTCACGTGAGGACATAAAGGTCATTTCACGCTTTGATCTCAACTCTAGTTATGTTACATTAGGACGATCCAACCATCGCCTTTTGATTATCCCAAAAATTTCTATCACAATACCTCCCCAAACTTTTCTATCTCTATAAAACTTAATCATCTTCTTGATCTTTCAATTGTTGTTCACACAAACCAGTTAAAGACAAACCCAATACATAAACCAAAACTTATACATGCAAGGTTTTTAAAGAATTTCTTAAAAGGACATTATTGTAATACTCATAAACAGATAAATGATTTCATGCATATATTCATAAAACAAAACTTACACGATTCTTAAAGAAACAAACATACTACATAATCATCAACTACATAAACATGGACACAAAACATCAAAACATCAAAACCAATCGCATCTTGAACCACTAGTGACAAAGGCAACATTTTCAGCTCCGTTCTGATTTGGGTCCTCTCGTTTACATGATCCAACACCTCTTGGCACACGTGTAACAAGTCTCTGCGAATGTTCCATTCCCTACATATTTCCATATGGATATGCACGATGATTTGTTCTTTTAGGAAGCTAGAGTCTGTAGCAGTTGTCAACTCTTGAAGAAGATGCATCATACTCTCGAATTGTTTTGAGCTAAGTGTTTTTTTTTTTTTTTTTTTTTTTTTTTTTTTTTTAGGTTAGCGTGGAATGAGAAAGTTAGGTGGCTTTAAATAGATAAGATTATGGTTGAGCAAATCCACCCGAAAAACGACCCGAACCGAAAAACCGACAAAAATCAGACTGAACCAACCTTTTAGGTTTTGTATATTTATTTCGGTTTTTGTCGGTTTCGGTTCGATTAGGTTTTTGTCGGTTTTTTTTGTTCAAAACCCGAAAACTGACCCGAACCGAGTTATTCGGTTCCTTTTCGGATTTGATATCCATTTCTTGGTTTGAGTTTGTCCCTTTTTCAGTTTTCGGGTCAGGTCGGTTTTTGTTGGTTCGGGTGGGGTTTGACCCGATGCTCACCCTTAGATAAGATTAGGGGGAAATGAAATGATTATTATTTGGAACGTTTTCCCAAGGCATACTCAAAAACTTGTGAAAGACGGCGAGTGAGGTTTAATGAAAAACGTGTTATGCTTACCAAATTAACTACCGTTATAAAATACACTAGTCATCCCTAAAGTTGTACAAAAATGACCCCCTTAATCCCTAAGGTTTGTATCAAATAAAAGAGTAAAATATTAACGAAGGTTCGTACCATAATAACTACCATTATAAAATACACCAATAGTCTCTAAAGTTGTACAAAAAAAAACCCCTTCATCCGTCTGTATCAAAGAAAAGAGTAAAATATTAACTAAGGTTCGTACCATATTAACTACTATTATAAAATTCACCATTCGTCCCTAAAGTTGTACAAAAAAATACCCCCTTCATCTCTAACGCTCGTACCATATAAAAATATATCGGTGGTCATATAAACTTTCAAACAACAATTAATACTACCCTCATCCTATACATCACATTTCGTTTGAGTGTTGCAGCCACCAAATACATTAAAAATGAATTCACCCCCAAATCAATCCCTTGATATAGACGAATATAAACTCTAACCAACCGCCATCCTTCATCCTTGCAACCACCACCACAAACGCCCTGACACAACCACCACCACCAAAACCATAGTTTCATCTCAAAACCTAAATTTGATAATTATGTTCAAAAGCTAGTCAGGTTTTGCGGGTATTGTTCAAGCAGCTAAGCTCCATAAAATAGTGTATATTCGGGATGGTGGGGAAGATTCTATAATATCAACACATCAGTATATTAGGAAAGTTGTTGAGGATGTGGGAGAAGATGAGGATTTTACACGCGGGCCATGGTTTAGCGTTGTTGAGTTTGTGAATGCTAATGGGAGGATCGTGATTAGGGGTTTGGGCGATATCAAAAACTTTTGAAATAATTGGAAACTTGACCAGGTTGTTGTAATAATCAAGTTTTATACTCCGAAAGCGCTGGCTGATCTCACAGTAACACTCATAGACCTTTCAGGGGCAATTTATGGTACAATTAGTCCTAAAGTCCTTATAGAGGGTGTTTATGGAAAGGCTATTACCGTAGGAGCTGCTTTAATACTTCTGATACTTCAATCATATATATTTTTTAGCTTTGCTCGAGTTTGCAAAGATTATATATGTGTCCACCGAAGCTTGTGAATGACGTTTATCATCATCAACTAGTTTCATTACTTCAGCTTTAATTTTATCGATGGTATGTGAAAGAGAATAATACATAAGAAATTTTTTTGTGTGATTCACTTGAGATCGAAAGTATGGAAAATGAGGAGTTATTGTGGTGATGGTTTGTGAAATGAGGAGGATAGGAATTTATAGGATTTGAATAGACAAATATAACGTTAACAAACGGCTAGTTTTGAAAAAATCGAGAAGTGGAAAGTTTAGGGACCAACGGTGTTGGTATTTGGAAAGTTTAGAAGTAAAATACAAAAATAAAGTGAAGAAACGACTAGTTTTTTTCAAAATCAAGAAATTGAAAGTTTAGGGACCAACGGTGTTTATGTTTGACTTAAGTTGACTACAAAGAACCTAAATATGTAAAAAAAACACATTACATTAAAACGTTAGAACATAAATATGTGCTTTCACATATTACAACATACCCAATAATTCAACAAAAATTGACTACAAATAACACAATAATCAGGCTTGTGGCTTAAGTTGTGCAGCTCTTCATGAGTACCACAAAGAAGTATGTCTGCCATTTCCCAACTTATACCAAACATTCTTTATGACATATTTCTGATTTCCAATAACTCCAAATGGCGTATTCAGTAACAAAAAGATGTAGTCAATGCAATGCATTTAACCAATGCAAGTGGTATTACTTAAACAAATATGTCTTAAAAGATTCAAATACACTGCCCAAAACTAGATCTAAGGGGAACAAATACTTAATGTTTCACCAACATATGAGAGAACACAAAACATGGTCCATTATCATCAAAGACAAAAATATGTACCCAACCACTACATAAACACATGGAAATACACTTAACTCCCACATATTGCATTTGATTTTAGTGCTCTTAGGCCTAATATCCCACTTCTCACTCTAACAGGGATTCTTCGTTTTTTTAGTATTTCCATCAACAAACATAGAACCTCTTATTGCAACCTCTGCTTTCAACTGTGCTCTTAGGCATAGTACGCAACTTGTTACACTCAAAGGCCTTCTCTTTCTATGCTTGCAACCTTTGTTTTCAAGTGTCTCGTCCACATCTTCCTATTTAATCACAACAACCTAACTAAGATCATTATCACTATCCAAAATGATCACATTCGAGTAAGTTGACTTACCTTTTTCTTCAAGCATGATTTCATATGTGACGAAGACTTTGTCTTATTCCTTTTTATCAGTCAGACTATCATGTATAATCATTATTCCTTTTCTTTTATTAGCCACCCTGTCATCTATAAAGATAACCAAAATGAGAGAAATAAGAGACTGCTCATACTCCTGCCAACCATTCACCTAATGCTCAACAAGGCTAGATATACTAATGGGTAAATCATTAGCTTGGCTACATCTCCATTCAAGTAACTACATTCCAGTGATTACCAGTGTAGATCCCAACCTCACAATAGATAACCAAGGAGTTCATTACATGAAGGCATCACCAAGAAACAATGTAAAACTCCAATCTCAATGCGGTTGTTAGACAATTAGCTACTTTTCCATCATATTGTCACTAATGTCTACAAACTTGCAGCATCATTCCTCACAAGTCTATAAACATAATGAACAATAATTTGGCATCACTCAAATGCTAATGCCGCTGTTTTAAGATCGTTTAATTATAATGTACGTTATGATCTAGTCACTAACCTTTAACCATCTCGAATTAAACTTAAACAATTAGGGTTTTTGGCGAAATGGGGGGAAATAGAAGATATTAAGGTTAAACACTTGGGTTTCTGTTTTGAAATGTTTAGTTTAACAGGTGAAAAGCAAATGGCCGTGGTAGATCTTTATGAGTTCTCATATTGAATATGGAAGAAAAAGTCGTTTGTGTTTTAATTTGGGATAGTTTGGTATTTAATTGGGGATGGTTTGGTTTTAATTGGGATTTTGGGTAAATCGGTGCATATAAATGGCGGGTATGTTGATAAGAGTGAGCAACTGGGATTTTGGGAAAATGGGTATATAAATGGCGAGTATAATCAAAAGGGTGTCAGGGGTTAGAAAATATCCACAAATAGTACTTGGTCCGTCCCAATAAGTAACTAGAGTTGAGATCAAAGCGTGAGATGACATGTATGACCTCACGTGAAACGCACGTGAGGTAGTTAACTGATATTGACTATCACCCGTTAGTCAAAGGGACCTTGGGCAATGAAAAAATTGTGAAGTAGGGACCTTGGACTATTTATTATGAATTTGAGACTCACCGTATAGTTTTTATACGAACAAAAGGACGAACGTTGTATTTTACTCTTGTTTTTAACTAACTGGTTAACCTGTAACACGGGTAAGTATGATATTAGCAAAGGCGGAGCCACATGAAGACTAGGAAGGGCGATGACCCCCTTAGGATTTTTCATATTTACATTATTTACCTTTATACTTATGCATAATTTATGTTATAAACCTTAAACTTTTTAAATAAATTATGATTTGGCCCTCCTAAGTTTCATGAATTACCCTTTGGCCCTCTTAAAAAATTGACCAAACTCCACCATTAAATATTAGTTGGTAATAACAAACTGACTGATGAAATCTCTCTCACTCTTTCGGCTTTCCCCTCCCTTAACCCACCACTACTGGTATTCGTCAACCACCGTCAAAAAACACACAAATGGGTTAAAACTATTAGTTTTTACATAGTTTACGTGATCAAGATAGTGTCGTAGCAAACTTTTTCCATAGAATAATCAAACGCCATATTTACACATAGAACATTTAATAGAAAGTGGAATAAAAGCATGAAAAGTATATATCATTGGCACTGTTCTAAAAGGCTTGTAAAAGCCTCGCAAAGACGTGAGACTTGGTCATGCCGTCACGCCGTCTTATGACACATGTTTTTATAAACTCGATATTTATGAGTTATGATATAAATATATAAATATTTTCATACTTTTTGACGCCTTATGCCACACCTTTTAAACGCAAAAGATTCGCCTTAACCGCAAAAACGTGAGGCTTGGTCATGCCGTCATGCCAAACCTCACGCTATTTATAACCTTGATCATTGGTGACGAATTTCCACTATCAATTACTAGTATTTAGCTTATGCTGTTAGCATTATTATGCATGTACGGATTCTTAAAGTCGCCATTCCTCTAGAAACTTTATCACTTAGTTAGAGAGTCAACTTACTTTTGGGACAATCTAATCTTGCACCCCATATTTTCTTTCCCATGCATCTCATTAGACCAATCATTGGCTCAATGATTAGTTTCTTTCTTTTTTTTTTTTTTTTTTTTGTATAGTTTTAAGTTTTTTTGTTTTGTTTTGTGTTTGTGTATAGTTACTTTTTTTTTTATTCAAAAGCATGTTTTTTTAGATTCATTGTCGGTCACAGTATTTGAAAGCCAGCTAAATTTTAGGTATTTGAGTTTTAGGATGAAAATTAAAGTGGTAATGGGTAAAAGGCGATGATAACTAAATTAAATTTTGAGCGTCAAAGCTTTTAGTTTTTTACTTGCATGGGATTTCATGTCTTCTCTACTAAAGGGTTATGACGACTTTGAGGCAATTGAATAACTATTAAAGGTAGTTACTAAATACGTAACAAAAATTATTTATGATGGCTTTTGATTGATCATTAGAGGGTGAAATGGGTGTTGTTGGTAATCGGTTTAAATGGATAATTATTTATGTTGTTTAAAGCGAGCAATGACAATGACAATTCATCGAGACTTTTTGTTCACTTTTGTTAAAAAAATGATTACAAAGCAGTTAGTAAAATACCAAATCAATGTAAAACATTATATATGTGAGTTCACAAGATAAGAGTTTGTTGTAGTTGTATGTGTATTCTATATAAGCAAAACCTCGGGTGATATATAAACTTAATAAATGAGACATGTGGGAAAGTGTGATTGATATACTCATTCGGTTATGTTTTGCTTATAAGCGGTAGTAAGTGTTTATAGCTAATCCGGTGTTTATCCATATTTAAGATCCGATTATGTTTGTTCAGTATAAGCAAAGGTGAATTTATAATTACACTTCAATGATATTCAATGCAGGTTGAGAATGAGGTTTGGAATGTATATGGATTGACCGGAAGCGAGGGACGGAACCGGGGGTGTCACGGACACCCATGAATAATGTTACAGGTTTGTTAGCAACTCGATTGATCATTGAAATCACACATCATTTTATGTTCAAGTCAATCTATTTTAGATTGTCAACGCGATGGTTGTAAATCGATTGTGACTCAAACATATTTTAAATTTAACAAATTTACGTTATTACTTTTATTATCATCTCATTTATCTATTTCTTTAAAAACTAACCCGGTGTCAACGGGTCTCTAAGCTAGTATATATATATATAGTGTTTTTATTTGTAGAGTGTATTTATTTATGTAGTGTTTTTATATGTAAAGTATATTTATTTGTGTAGTGTTTATATATGTAGAGTATATTTATTTGTGTAGTGTTTTTACGTTAAATCATTAGACATTAAAATATTAAACAAGTACAACAACAAATGTATTCAATATTACAACGAAATCTACTCCACATTAAGATTATTAATGTCATCTATAAGCTCATAGAGTATTCCACTCGACTGACATGCGTGATCAACTGGATTTCTTGCCAATTCCAGTGATGCCTCCAACGTCTTTATTCTTGCCGTCAACAAATTGTTTTGAGCCAATAGCATGTTGATCGTTTTATCTTTAGTTTCGCAGTTTGAGCACTGCGTTGAAGAAGAGGCTTCACCAAAGTACTTTTGTTGAAATATTTCCTTCCACATGAAGTATCGACACCCATAGTCTTTAGTCCACAGGCATTACATGATGAAACAATTATAAGAAATGTATTCTAAACAAACAAGTTATTGATATATTTACGCAAATAAGCAAGCGTTTAATTATTTACCTTTGACAAAGACACGCATAATACTTGCACCACAAGTTTTGGGTCATTGGGATGTTCTTTCAATTATAAATCATCGTCGACAATGACACAAGAAAGGATTTTCTTGTTGCATCTGGCCAAAAGAATTTGTATAATTATTCACAACGTAAATTAGTAATATGACAAGTCGTTTACTATAAATCAATAATCGTTTATACATGTTTAGTCATTTACAATACAAAACAGTAATTGTCCATACATGTTTTGTCATTTACAATATAAATCAGTAATCGTCTATACATGTTTTGTCATTTACAATATAAATCAATAATTGTTTTCTATGTCGCTCTAAACATCCTCTGTCGTTGAGTAAACAGATGTGCCCATCCCGCGACTGAGTCATTTCTGTACCATCTCCATAGCGGGTGATTATACGGGAGTGGTGAGTTTTCATCAAGAATCGCAAGAAGAAAGTGAGCACCATGGTTTTCCCCCACACGAAGCAAAACAACGGGGGTCAATGTTGGTGCTGTATCTGGACCATTTCTCAACGGAAGACACACAATAGATTGTGAATTGGCTATACATACAATAGGACGGTTAAGAGTCGTAGCAATAGCCACGCCTGTCTCGCATAGTCATCCGATGAACTTAGTAGGGTCTTTGGACCATCAAACCAATTCATCGAAGTTCTGAACATTTGGAAAATAATCCTCCACATTCGCTGTAAACTTCCTCGTGAATGTCTACCTCTTCCACGGCAATAGCTCGCATCATGGGCCACATTCGTTCTCGATGACCAAAAGCTATGGCAAGAGCTCGATAGCCACAATTTTCATCACCCGGCGTTAAAGATCCCTAGGATCCAAATCGGAAAAGAGGTGGAATTTGAGCTATAAAATATTCGCTAATGTCATCTGGAGCATAAGTGGTGTCTTAAGTCGCCTCGCTAATGTCATCGCTAGCTTCTTCATTTAAGTGCGGGACGTTAGAAGGCCCTCCCATAAGAACTATGTCTCGACTTCAATATATAAGTGCAGGACTTTTTAGGTTTTGTGTAGCCTGCGGTGCCTTGTGGGGGTTCTTCGTTCAAATCGGGATCTTTTGTTTAGACTTGGATTTGTTGTCCTTTGCGCTTCGGACGTCCACGATTATCGTCTTTAACAAAGAAAGTTGTTGGGTGACACCGATTCGGAGCGTATATACCTCACAGCTGTTTAACATATTTTTTGACAAACAGCGATGCTTTGGTAAAAACACTTTGGAATTTTTGTACGTCATCTTGACAAGAAAAATATTCGAGCTCTTGAGGCCATGAGGCTCTTGGGATATTGAGGCTCTTGATTATTTCGGACAACGGCCGAGGAACGCAAGGTTCTCAAAAATTATCAACAAAACCAAGCGGAATAGGCAATCTGTATTTGAAAAAAGGAACTAGTTAAAATTATCGGTATTGACGGTGAGAATAACTTGATAGGCATAAATTTAAAATACATACCGTTTGCTTTAGGTAATCTGATTCGTGATAGCATGGTAAACCATAAACTATCCATGGCGATGATCACATGATGTGGGTCGACATCCGTTTACTTTCTGCGAGTAACGATGAGTAAAGCATCTCTTGAAACATTATAGCGCGATTCGCTAAATAGCTTATCCTTACACGCATGTAGTTTCTTGATATTGCTTGTATTCAAATTGGCACGTATCGCGGTTTCTTGCGCAACTATAATCTTGTCGACCGAACACAACAACGTGTCTAAGCCGGATCGTGGAGCCCAGTATAACTTCAACGGTAGCGTGTTGACTCTCAACCCTACATGTTGTTGTGCGGCGGTCTGCGATATTGATCGGTAATGTATGACACAAACATGTTGTCGTAATGTCGCAGCCAGTTACGGAAATACCGCAAAACATCTGAGAAAACAAAGAATTAATAAAGTGAGAAAACAATTCGAGTAGTTATTTATTAAGTAATAATAAAAAAATGTATTAATCGGTAAGTACCCTTTTTTGGACTAATAAATCTTGTAGGTGCTGGTAATAATGCGTGAATACTTCTTCGGTCGGCGTTGTAACCATCAAATCCCATGTCCAAAAAACGGACTCAAACTCCTTTACCGAATCGAATTTGTTTATGCAATGCTTGAGCACATTTTGATTGATATGCCATCGGCAGAGTAATCTGTTTGAGTTTGGAAATTATTCTCTGCATGCCCCAAGCAATGCTAAATCTCTGTCGGTGACGATAACCCGCGGGTAATATTGTTCTTGTATCACCAACTTAACATATTCCAACACCCATTTGAAATTTGGCTCTTTTTCCTTGTCCAAAAAGCTAAACGCCATTGAGAATGTTGTGTTTGTTGGAGTAACCCCAACAATTGTAAAGAATGGCAGTTTAAACATCGTGGTGTTGTATGTGGAGTCCAACAGCATGATTTCCGGATATGTTGTTCACAGGGCATATGACGTCGGGTGAACAAAAAATATTTCATCCAGCTCATTGGTGTGGTCATTTACCCTGGGGTAATATGTATAACATTGACGCTGCAAATGTACTAAGAGGAGTTGTATCGGAGTCAAATCACCACGATTGGCTCGACGTATCTTGTCTTGTGCATTGTATATCGTTTTAATGCCAGACACGTTATTCGGATCGCTCTCTTTTATTGTAGAAAGTATAATTCGTGGTGCTACATGTTGTTCTGTCAACTGCTTCACCAAAACTAACTCGCTCTCTTTTAATCGCATGGCTTGTGAAAAACCATGGAACGAGTCGACGAATTCATGATTATGCCTCGGACACTTGACCCTCAATATCCAACCATTTCGACGTTTTATAAATTTCGCTAGTAATCTGAATGGGCAATTAATTTTAGCGGTACTAGTTTGCCGTTTAAGTTCATCTTCTAAACCTTCAAGTGCATACGTCCCATTTCTAGAACACAACAATTCGATAGAGTACTTATAGCCCCTATCTGTTTTAGTTCTTCCTTTAACAATAAGAAAATCAATCGATTCGGTGATGGATTGCACCCAATCGATTAAAGCAACTTCAAGATCGAACACCTAAAAATAAAAACACAACAACTTTTACAACTTTTATTTTTAACAAACTTTAATAAAAAACATTTACAACTTTTATTAAAAAAAAAAAAAACTAATACAACTAATACTCTTTTACAAAAAATTTACAAGTTTTATTAAAATTTAACAACTTTATTTAAAAAGAAAAAACTAAAAATTTGACAACTTTTATTAAAATTTAACAACTTTTATTAAATTTTACAACTTTTATTAAAATTTACAACTTTTATTAAAAATTTTTAACAAACTTTATTTTTTAACATAAGGCACGCGCGGTATTTCTCACCGACGCGCCCTACATCTAATGTTTTAGATTCGGGTTTTTGAGTTTTTGTGTAAAGGAAAACTTGACCTTGTTATAAACAAATTTGAGTGAGGCAAAAGTGTGTTTGTGTGTGTTTATGGAGTGGCGTGAAGGGTGAAGGAGGTAAGGCTGCACCCAACTTGACCTTCTTTTTTATACATGAAAAGTGATAATCTTTGATGAGTGATGATACATGGGCCTAACTAAATAGGCCTAAAAGGAGATCTAATGCATAAATGTATTGTATAGTAATTGTACAATACATTTATGCATTATGTCTCCTTTTAGACCTCTTTAGTTAGGTTCATTTATCATTTTCCATCTTTTATTTTTGAATATTTTCAAAATAACAATGTAATCGGCAATTAAAGCTTCAAGTTGTGGTGAAGAATTTGCAACTCATTACGTATCAATTTAGGAAATAAGGAAATAATGTTTTTGTTGCAACTTGAAGCTTTGTGTCTTGTTTTATGTGATACGTAAATTAAGGAAATAATGTTTTTAGTTGACAATTTAGTTGGTATAAGTGCAATTCGTATTGAAATGAGAAGGATGAGAAGAAGCAGGAAGCCATTTTTAGATCTTACTTCTGTAAATTCTTTCTTTATTTAAAATATGTGGTGTAAATATTTCTCACTCTTACCGTTTATTTTCTTCTCACTGAATCTCTTCCCATAGTACTAGTATGAAATTATAGTCCATAAATTATGCTGTTTTAGTCAATATATAGTACTAGTATGAAGTATTTTTATGAAATTATAGTCCACAAATAATACTATTTTAGTCAATATTTTTGTAAATGGGTTACAGCTTCGTGTCATATAATGGGAGATCGAAGGTTTTGGTATTCTTGATGTTGGGTTGATGTTGTTGTTGGTATTCTTGAGGCCTGTTGTTGGTATTCTTGAGGCTTGTTTAATATCTGTTTTTGGTTTCGAATTTTTTTTAAGATCTTGTTTAAAAAATTCGAGATACGGCTATGATGATAAAAAAAAAACTTTTGTTGATTTGCAGCCAAAATGATTTGTAAAATGAGTTTTGCAACCTTCAAATTTGCTGCCAAAATGATAAAACGATAATAATCTGAGCTATTAAAAATCTCGATATGTCTTTTTGTCGTTTTTATAAATTTTACATGTGATATTGATAAAATGTAAAATTTATTACCTCGATAATGTAAAATGGTGAACTCGACATTTTCGAAGCCAAATTTATTACCCCGCTTCTTTGTGGTATGAGCTGTGATTGCTTCTTTGTGGTATAAACTGTGAATTGTGAATGTGATATGAACTGGGAATTGTGAATGTGATTTCCTTTATAACAAAGGAAAGCCTGCAACTTTGAGAATCTTACTATTGTGAATGTGAACTTTGTCAATGAAAAATACTTTTGAGATAAGCTATGATAATAACCGAAGCCGAATAGACGGAAAAGTGAGGCTTTATCGGCTTCAGACATTCAATCTGGCTATTAAAAATCTCGATAATTTTTTATTACGTTTTTTTTAACACAACGCTAAAAAAAAAAAAAGAAAAAAAAAATTACTAAGTTAAGTTTACAAATTTACAAAAAAAAAATTACTAAACATAATGATTGAAAAAAAAATTCTTTCTTTTCCCTCTTTTTGTTTTCTTCCGTCGGCAAATGCAAGATCCAAAATGTGCTAATCTTGTGTAATTAAATTGTGTCATGCAGACTGCAATACAACCTTTGGGACCACGAGCAATAAATGAAGAGAGTAAAACCCAAAAACCTCTTATATGGGGTGTTTGGTTAGTAGGACCCGTTAATAAATGGCAACACTAATTAGTGTGCACATTGATAAAGGCGACTTTTATACTAACTCAGAAAGACATGACTAGCTCAAGAAGATATTGAACTAGTCATATTAATGGCAACACCAATATTGCTTATTGGTTTTTTAGTGAGTGGTGACAATTCAAGATGGGCTTATGTGTTATGCAAAAAAATTTGTCCACAACTCATGACCCACTTAATGTCAAAGTGATTGATAAAGACTTGTTAAACTTGTAGGTACAAAATTCAAATAAGAACTAAATGCATTTTGTTGTTGTTTGAAACTGTGTCAGGTCTAAAATATTGAATGTCATGTTGCTGCAAGCTAAATTTCATGATTCATTCATTGTTACCCCTACTGACCAATTCTATGAAGAGCAAATAGATATAAAAAACATACAAAGTTTTTTCTTGTTCAGGTTACCAGATGTATCCTCGTGATCATTTCAGTAACACCCGAATGTATATCTAATGAGGCTTGAATCCGAGACCATTAGTAAGCAACTTAGATGACGTAATATTAGGCCGCTTGGTGGTGGTCTAGTGTTGAGTAACTAACACAAAACATAAAATACAACAGTCGAATAAATAATATTTGTAATATCTGCATTACTTTATAATATATTTGAGATTTGCTTATAATAGAAGGCTTAAAAATATCAGGTTACACACTTGCTTATAAAGGAAATATTTAGTCAAATACTAATATTAGTAATTGACATAATCTTTAAAATGAATTTAATTTATGTAATTAATAATATAAATGATTGTAACTGAAAACGTTTAAAATGCAATTAAGTAAATAACATTATTAACTTTCGGTTACACAATTTAAATTCATATTAAATTACAGGTTATTTGTTTTAGTATAAAAAGGACCATGAAGAGATGATAGATTCATTTTAGAAAGTGATTATGTACAATTTGTTAACGTGGTAAAAGAAGAGATGTTGGCTTAAGATGGTGAAGTCAACCACAACGTTTTTGCAATACTAGTAATTGACGTTTTTGTCTTCACATTAGCACCAATTACGACGTGTCATCACTACTACCGTGTACCAAAATACCACCATTGTTGCTTTCTCCCTTTTTGGTAGAGGTGAGCAAAAAAACCTAAAAATCCGAAACCAAACCGAAAAAAACCGAACCAAAATAACCGAACGAAACTAGAAACCGATGGTTCGGTTTTTACTTTTTTCAAAAACCGAAAACTTCGGTTTGGTTTAAGTTTTCATCCAAGAACCAAACTGTAAAAACCGAACTGAACTGGTTTAATTATATAATAATATATAGCTGACATAATATAAATAAATAAATCAAATTTATAAATTCATTTTTATTTTGTGGGTGAATTTATAATATATTTATTATAAAGTTTATATGTGTATTTGTAGTGTACGTGTGTTTACTTGACAATATATCAATACATATGTGACAATTATTATAGTATGTGTATGTTCACTTAAATGTGTGTGTCTTATGTATATATATTTGTGTAATTGTGAAAGTACGGGATAAACATTGTTAGACTTAGATTTACAAAACAATAAAGAATAATTACCAATTTTGTATGTAAAACAAGTTTGTTAGTATAAATTGGCCACACCCAAATATAAACGGTTAAAAACCGAAATAACTAAAAAACAAAACCGAAACCGATAATAAAGAAAAAATCCGAACCGCTAAAAACTGAACGGTTTCGATTTTGCGTTTTATAAAAACCGAATATTTCGGTTCGGTTTCGGTTTTAGCAAAAAGCCGACCCAAACCAAACCATTCTCACCTCTACTTTTTGGTTTCGATTCATTGCACATGTAATACTTTAATGTATAAAGATGATTGTAATGCTTCAATTGTATGTTATTGTGGGTTATTTGGTTACATAAGCACCCGCCGCCGCAATATGCAAATACCCCGCTATATAGTGCTAAAGATGTATTTTGCTTGACAATTCAACAGTCACATAATTTTGAGTAAAACGTTCCAGAAGACTTTCTAAAAATAATTGAGCGGTTAGGTATGGATCCATTATGCCTCATTATATTTTCCATTAATAACAATATCTCCGTCACCATCACCATCACAAAAGATTCATCTCATATAGCTTAGTTCGATTAAGAAATAGATATCACAGTCAATAATTAACATCATGTCGTGTCCCACTGGTTTAACTTTAACTCGAAAACGAGAACATGGTTTGCTTAATTTAATTAGAAATATTAAGTTTGGAGAGCTTGTTTCAAACCAATGATTACTCATTCCGTCACATAATAAATATTTACTATTAATGTGACATCCAGGTTTAAAAATTATATAGTTAATCAACTGTTACATTTATCTTTAAAAATTTGTGATTGGTTAAAACTGTAACTTAGCATTTATTTTTGATTAAAGTAAAACAAGGTGGTAACTTGTTATGGGTATGAGATGAAGAAAGTAGATTATGAGATTAGTAGCTAAGTTTTCGAGTCCGTGAGCACTCTAGGCTATTTAGTGAAATTTAAATTATATGATATTGACAAACGAAACATCTAAACATGTTGTATATATAATGAATAATTAAGGTCGAGCTCACTACTACATATTAGGTCTTAAGCTCATCTATCTATTGATGAAAGTTAAATTTCTAGTAGCGGCTCATGTAAAAGGGCTCAGCTCATCTATTCAGTAAGGTCGAGCTCATCTACAATACAAACAATAATCTAGTTTTAAGTGTTTTAATAAATAAAAAATCTTAATCACTTCTTCCACTTTAGGTACAGACCGTACAGTTCTTCTGCTATGATTTCGATTGTTCTTTTATGATTAATGGAACACCTAATTGTCATTTTTTTCATAACTAGGGATATTTTTTTAATATATTTTATATAAAAACAAGGTCAGTGGTGGATTTTTCAAGCGCTTTACACAAAAATCGAGTTAAAACTTTGGTTAACCAAATTAATAAAACAAAAAGTACTAATTTATGTAAGTGATTACGATATGTATGCCTTGCTAGCACTGAGTTTGAAAGTCACGATTTCTAAAATCATACGGTCGATATCAACTAAAGTAAGCTATCTAAAAAACACTTTTAAAATTCATTAAATAACCCAACATTCTAGAAGGTTTAATAAAAAACTAATGGTAACCGGACATTCATGTGAGATTCCTCACGTCTCATGTTCACTTGGATTTCGTTTTCCCTTTTCTTTTATAGATAATTAAATATCTCATCCTTTTGATTAGTTTAATACGATTGAGAAAGATGATGAGCTTGAATCAAATGCAGGTTGTCAAATTAATGTCAGAAAGTTGTTCAAGATGTGGGCGGTTCGGCATTTAATAGTCCAAGTACTACATCAAGGATTAATGAACTGGAAAGTCATATGTTGTATAGGAAGCTTGTGCTAATGGGTGATGATAGGAAGCCGCTAAAACCTTGTAAATCAACGCTTCCTAGTTCTACTGTGGCTTCTAAAAAGGTTGATGATCCGTTTAATAAGGATAGTGTTAGTGAAGTGTCTGAGGTATACAACGAAACTACTAGTTTTATGGCTTCTACGAGCTCCAATGTTAATAAAGTTTCTAAAAGTGGCAGTGTAGTAGGAAATAAAAGCTTGTATGAATAATGAAAGAAAACTTATGATGAAGACCCGTATGATGATGATGATTGAGTTGATCTTGTTGGTTTGAGTGATGCTCAAATGCAGTTTACTAATGTCTTTGATATTAGTCTTCGTGGTCAACTTAGATATAATTTGTGGTAAGTCTCATAAGTGTGGCATGTCATTCATATGCTAGTTTGGGTTTGAAGTACAATTGATACGTTTGTTGTCGCATAGTTTTGAGCCGAGATATGAGATTCACTCACATTCGTTATACTTAAAAAAAAATTAATAATAAATTTAATGAAAAAACCCTTTACTTAAAAAAGATAATTAAAAATCTCATATGTTTTGTACGTAGTATACATCATTGAACTAACAACTTTTTAGTTAGTCAACATTCTCACAATACATGAGGTAACATTACACTACAAACTCACCTCTTACGGATTTGGTAACTTACGAAGGTAAGCTATCATTGTAGTTTTTTGCGGCTTGTCACTCGGCTAATATAAGAAAGGTAATACCAATGATGCTTTAGTCCATTGGTAAGAGCTTTGGGCTTGGGTCGATAGACCCGGGTTGAAATCTCTTCTTGTGTACTAAAGATCGTGCAGTACTCATCTCCATGCATAATCTTTCGGTTAATTTGGTCGTGAGGCTATGGAGAAAATGGTCGGGGTTCAAGTCAGCTCTGATAAGTATAGTCATTGGGACAGTCTTTCATTCTTGCCGTAGGGTCGTGGGGAGGTCAGGTTGGCATCCTTAGGATCGTGGGATGAGGTGATCCCACCGATTTTCACCTTTATTGGAATATAAGAAAGGTAATATGCGCTAAAAGTGTAATATGGATCAAGTTCATGATTTGAACATCTTGACTTTCATAAAAGGATATGTAGTCTAGATGGGTTGGGTTATATTGACCCCCATTATTTTGAATTTTAGTTTTGAATTTTTTATTTTTTTATTTTATAATTTTATTTATATCAATAACTAAGCGCGAAAATGCGAACGATAAATATAAAGTTTAATAAGTCAAAGCTTAAAAGCGTAAATCTGAAATAAACCCGTAAAAAATTGTCTTGAAAAAGTGGGGACAAAATGAATATTCACTATGATTTGACGTGATAGGGGTTAATATAAGTACATCCCGTCCTAGATTACTAGGTTGATTTTTTTTTAGACAATAAGAAACAACAACTAAAGCTGATTTGACAAACCAATTTGGAATAGTACCACCTTGATTGGCCTGCACATCTTAAAGTTCAATTGTTCTAGAAGCTTTAACATGTGCCTCAACTTTAGTGAGCATTTTACCCTTTACATATTTTTTAGAAATGATAATTACTCGTATTACATGTTCCTGCTCATATTTCATTATTACTATTCACATGATTTTGACAATTATCGAAAGGGTAAGTTATACAAATCCGTCTTTTTTTTACAAAGGGCACCCTCTCATTTTTTGCATTTTTTTTATTTTCTTTACATTTTATAATTTTGTTTATATAAAAAAAACTATAAACCTGAAAGTACATAACATAAACATAAAGTTTAATAAGTTAAGCTTAAAAGCTGTCGAAATCTGAAACATAAACCTATGAAAAAAAGCGTATTATCTTGAAAATAAATAGCGAAAAAGAATCTTTAACTAAAAGCTTTATGTCGCGTCAATTGGGGTTTGTATAGTATGACCCAATATATGAGGATATAGCAAAACTCTATTTCTTTATGTTTATAACAATTATTTGCGAACAATCTTGGATCAGTAGCAGATCTAGGATTTGAATAATAGTTATCATTGCGGAGCTAATAATTTTATATTGTACATTTACTTCTCCCTCCGTCTTATAATTATTGTTCAATGTTGATTTTTTAAGTTTTTATTTTTTAACTTTAACTTTAAATATTTATATTTATGTTACATATTACTTGACGAGAAATATATGAATTGATTGAGTTTTAAATGTATTTTCATTGATATAGTTTTATCAAATATTATATAACACAAATAAATATATTTAATGTCAAAGTAGCAAAATAAATACTTCAAAGTCAACGGTGAATAATAATTACGAGCAGGTAGTACAATAACGCATATTTTCAATAGAAGTATTAAAGTCATTGAGTAACAGATGCATTCAACTATAAATGCGGGTTACGAGCGCTAACATCAGCTTTTACCATTTAACATTCATATAATGTAAAACCAAATAAAACAATCTCCCCAATAGGAATTTTATAAACCATCCCAAAAACATTATGGCCTATAACACAAAAGGGTGGTGCACCTATAACACCATGACGCCGTTATAGACGTTAAAATGACACCTATAACTTACTGTTATAGTGCCCCTTCCTCTCATATATTATACAACTTAAAACCTTTTTAGTTTCTATAGAAAAAAACCCTTTAAGTCGTCACATAGAAAAAAAATAGCATTTTTGCCGATCAATTGCTACCATGAGGATTGTTTCTAATTATTCTCTTACTTTTATAATTATAACGAGTGAATAAATCAATGATCCATATTAAAAGAGATAATTAGTACATGATACATATTGCTTGATTATATAAGTAAAATGATGAGTAAAAAGATGAAGTAAGAATATATAGCAATGCTTATTCAAATAAGCATGCGTGAACACTTCAATTTCTTTTTCTTAAACAAAATGGATCGAACATGTGATTCATGTTGCGTGTATTTTTTCATCTTAGATTAATAAATGACAAAAAGAATTTCGACTTTGGGCGTTGACTACCTGGGCTCTTTCAGGAGCTTGGAGGAGATTTTATTTGGGGTTCGAGTCTTATAAGAGAAAAAAAAATTAGATTTTTTTTCTAGCGTGAAACTGTGAATTTTAGGAGTTTTTTTCGTGGGTATCTTCTAGTAATTCGGGTCTTGAAGCCTGTCTGTTTAAATGATTTAACTCGGAAATCGAATTTCAAGTGTGATGTCGTTTAAAAAAATAAAATCCGACTCTTCATAGACAACTTCAATTTGAAGTCCGTGCTCATTTAATTCGGTTCAAATGTCAAGTACACATGTGACATATTTTAAATTCCGTAGACTAGTCATAGTCTTGAACTTCGATTTTAGGACCAAAATTATTACTCCTTAGTTGATTACCGACAAAGTTATTTTTCTATGTTTTAATTTTAAGAGAAATAATAGATGGGCTAAGCTTAAATCAATTTTAGGCGTACACAAGTGGCGTCGTCACGGCGGGTTGTAAAGTAAATGGGTCTATATCTGCAGCAATCAGAATGATGTCATTTGGATTTAGGTCTAAAATTAGGCCTAAGTTTAGGCCTCTATATCATTTCTCTAATTTTAAATATGTTGAATCATGCATAAGATTATAAATAGAGTGAAGCGTGGCGTGGTGTGACGGCATTATCAAGTTTCACGTAATTGTGGTTAAGGTGAAGCCTTTGCGTTTATAAGGCGTGATATAAGGCGGCATAACGTATGAAAATATTATATATTTATATCATAATTTATATATATCAAGTTTACAAAACATGTGCTATAAAACGGCATGACGTGGCAACATGACCAAACCTCATGCCTTTGCGAACATTTTAAAACAGTGATCATACATTAGTAATAGTCTTCATATTTGTTTATTATGTTAGGGTTTCTTGTTTGTTTTTTTATTAGTATTATCTATGAAATTTGCTACACTCGCATAAAAGTTTCTACAAAAACAATTCACTCGCTGAGGTGTCAAGGGTTAATTGGTTTTGTGGGATCATATCTCGCAAATCGATCGACTCGTTGACAGCGCCACGAGCTAATTATTTATGAATCTTTTATGTAGATGTTCGTTCTTTCGTTATCCATTAAGTTGTTAACAGTTATGATCAATTGCTTTTTATATGGTTTAAACTTTCAACTTAATAGTTTCATAAAAATACAAAGATAAAATATGAAATTTACATCTTTAAGGTGGTGTTTGTTTTTAAGAACTTTGAATCGAATCAACCGCTGCATCCAAATTTGAATCTGGCGTAAATGTCAGATTTGACCGCGTTTGAGCGAGAAAAAAAGCTCGTGTTTGAGCCGCACATTTTCTTTTCGTACTAAACTTTCTTTTTGGTTATTTTTGTGTCAACAATGACGAAAGCGTTAAAGCAGCATACCGAGTACAGGCACTATTAAGATCTTCTGCGCCAACCGTGCCTCAACGGGAAGAAAAAACAAGCGATCCGAGCGGTAAAATGTCGTGGCGTCGAGCGATTGATTCGGAGGTTGTTAAGAGGTTTTTTTTAAAAAACAAATACAGCCTAAGTTAAAACATTAGTTCTTTCTATGGTTTTGGACAATTTTTTCATAGAAATAACATGAACTTCTAGAAGGTTTGTTTTTTGTTTTTTTACTAAAAGAGCGGTTAGGTATGTTTTCTCGTATATTTTTTCAAGCAATAAGGACAAATTAATATCCAAAAGGCCAAAAAATGATCATCACGTCTCCACGCTCATTTTTCTTCCTGTTATGATTTTGCATCCTAAATAAATAATGTCAGAAATTATAGAAATACAATTATACAACAAAAGCTGATATAATAACTCAAATTCATAAAAGGGGGATAAAAGTGGAAAACGTTTAAGTGGAACTCGCTATCAAGTGCTCTATCGACGATCAAGCTTTGTGAGAATTTTGTTTTGAAAGGCCAATGTTCTAGAAGGCTTGTGACAAAACAAAATGTAAATATGTGCATCTTAGCGAATATACCACTATAAAAAGAAAAGAAAAAAATATCTACTGATCTAGTACTTGGCCATAGTAATTTGAAGACCGGTTAAAACAAAACCTGGACCGACGCCGAACCGACAAAAATCGAACCGACCGACAATACGTCGGTTCGGTTTGTTTTACATCTTTCGATTCGGTTCGGTTGATCGGTTGACGACCCAAACCGACAAAAACATGCCAAAATACACTTAGACCGACAAAACAGAACCGAACTGACAACATTCGGTTCGGTTTCGGTTCGTATTTTTCACGGTTTTCGGTCCTCGATTTTCTCGGTTCGGTTCGGGTCGGTTTATGACCGACGCTCAGCTCTACTTGGCCAAAAAGCATAAGGATAATTCTTTATTTACTCAATCTAAATATCAAAATTTTATATTTACTCAAAATACAAGTTTTTAATGCATAAATACAATGCTTTTAAAATATGTATTGAAGAAATATGGTATTATGTTGTTTAATTTGGGTATCTATGAAATTGCTGCAAAAGCATAAACAAGTAACATGAAAACATTCTGATCCGAAATAATGAAAACTCGAATGAGTTTTTCGGTCGCTTATTTTTTTCTCTTAGTTTTATTAATTATTTTTTTTTGGTAAAGGGGAAAGCTCTGGTAAAATATATTACTTCAAAAAGTATTTAAATACAACGGATGAGTGAAGCCTCTCATCTTAGCCCGCTACATAAGCAAAACCAAGCACCTATAGAGCTACAAACCTACACATTATAAAGAAAGACAAGTCAATCTTATGAAAAACCAAAGAAAGAACAACTACTTCCTAACACGACTCTTAAGCCGGATATCAACCGATCACAAAAAGCATCCATTTGCACATGTAAGTCATAAAACTAAGCCTCGTATCCGTCAAAAAATCAAAATCATCAGTATCTAGCTGCTGACCTCCTCCAAACGAGGACATATACCTAGCCATATCATCATCAAGCTCAAATACTTCTTCCTCATCAGACTCACTAAGCTCACCCAACTCAAAACCCCCAAGAGACGAATCAGGTTTGTTAGACCAAATACCAGTCTTCCTGGATAACTTCTTGAAAGCACTTTTGACTTGCGAACCACCAAGATCAGTACGAGTATCTTCATTTGCTTCAAAAATATTATCATAATCTTTAAGAGATGCAAAGAATTTTTAATAGATACAAAGTTGAGATAATCCACTATAGGAGACTTAGCTATAGATGGCTCAGACGTAGAAACCTCCTTACAACCTTTCGCTTCTAAATTAGGAGCATCACCATCGTCATTACCCGGTTTAGAAGACGTCACATCATTATCATTAGAAGCCAATGTAGAATCAGCCCCTTTGTCATCAGTTGTTTTCGTAATTGGACGATATTGATAGTTCACTTTCGGTTTGTTAAGTCGCAAACCACTGATTTGACGCGTAATCTTATTGGCATTGGTCTTTTTCACTTTATTTTTCCGACTTGTAGCCGTAGTGAATCCATTCATTTGGTTATCCATATATTTACTTGCTGCCACATTACTATTACTATTTGTAGTAGCTTCCATAACACGTTTTGGGCATTGGGATAAGCCGTGTCCAAAAATTTTACATTTAACACAATGAGGTGGCTGCCACTCGTATTCCACACATATGACTTCAATAGTATACCCATTCCCCTCCTCATTCGGAATAGCCATAACCACTTCGGTTTTTAAAACAGAATTCGAGCTAAGTTCTATAAGGGCACGATCAAAACTTATTCTTCCCCATGATTCAACACACATAAAGTTAGTAAAAGAATAAAACAGTAAAGGTTTACCTATTTGAGTAGTATTAAAGCTCAAACCATCTGCCGAATAAGCAAGTAACGACACACTATGCAACTTAACTCAAACTGGTATTTTAGTAACCTCGCCTTTTTTCAATGATAAACCAGTAGACTACTTATTAAGAATAATAGGCGAATTACGAATCATCCACGGTCCCTTTTCTAACACTAGTTCCATTCCAGATTTAGATGTGAAGTTAAACAAGAAAACACCTTCATCATTCGATCCTCACGAGCTTTTGAAATCCGAGTGTGCTCTAGGTGTTGTTAATATTGTTTTGAACATTGGAAATGCAAGACTTTCTCCAAGAAAATAACCTACAAGAGTGTTCTCATACATGTTTTTCACCACATCAGCCACACCTTGTGGAAGAACGCAATCGTAACTCTCCATCTTTTCTTCATTAACAAGAGTTCTAAAATTGATCTTATTGATCACATTTTCAGAATGTAACATACTTTCAAATGAACCCGACATTCTTAGAGGCGCATCCCCTGAGACCCCCCACAACATTACCATCATTAATAGTATTGCCAAAACCAGCATCATCCACGTTAATAGCTGGTACAAAACCAACGTGAGCAGCCTTAAATGACTTACATGTTCTCCCTTCTTAATTCCATGCGACTGATTGTTGCTTAGCGGTGAGCGCATATTATCATTCCTAGGCACTAAATCAGCAGGTGCAACAACTTGATCACCACCAATATGAACACTTGAATCAGCGGTGCAACCACACATATTAGATATGTCTACACCGTCCTTCATTAAAACTTTTCCATCAATGTTCTTTACTCGCACAACCAAACCACTAAGCAAAGATCGAGTCTTATCCTTCTTCTCCTATTCACCTTTAGAAGAATTATTAAGAAACCCTTTATTCATACTCTCATAACCCACAAACACAAAAAGTCAAAAACAACCACTCAGCAACTCCAGTTAGAAGCAAAGTATAAACAATGAAACCTTAATTACGAGATATGCCCTAACCAGCCTTCATTAAAGCATACGAAGTAATAATGATTATGTAATGATAATAACAATAACGGCGCAATTAAGACACAACAATTACCAACGAAACCCTAGAAACAAAAAGAGAACTAGTACCTTAATACCTAACCAGTCTCATCCAAATAATGAATCATCAAAGCATCATTACCAAATGATAAAACACCAATGAAGAGACGTTATAATGACTAGAGAGTGGTAGGGAAGGAAGGAAACCGATCGGAAATAAAAGATCAAGGGCGGCCAAAAATCACCATTTTTTAAAGAGAGAAACTAGGGTTCTAATGTTATAACTCTAATCTAGTTGAATATGCAACGTATATAATAAATTATTTTTGTTCCTTGTGATCCCAACCCTTCTAGTTCAAGATCAGGGTTGGCTTAAAAATGAAAGTGATGTTTTTCGCTCGTTAGTTATTCCAAGATAACTAGTCTTTTACTTAAATGTATGTGATTTAAAAGTGTAAACAAATCGAGCTTTTGATAAATAACTTGAGCTCGTTCGATTCAAGCTTTATGAGTCTCGAACTCAGAAAGTTAGCTAATATGTTTTCATCACAACAAAGATGCAGGAGTCAAGAGGGTTGCGCCCCTTTGTTGGGGTTGTGTCTCTTCGATTTTAGGAATCGGTATTGAAGGACTTAACATATTTTTCCGCCAAAAACCCAACCAATATATCTGTTGGAGAACAGTTGTGTCTCTTCAATTTTAACCACCTACAACTGTCTAATATGTCTGTTATATAAAAAATAGTTTGGTCTCATTCTAACATAGCATAATTAATACAAATCCTTTTTGTGTTTGCTTAATTTTCTTGTTCCTATAAACTAAGGGCACGTTTGGTAGAGAGAATTTCAAAAAAATGAAATGAAGCAGAGAATATACACTCAGAGAATAGAAATCGGTAGAGAATTTTGTTCAATTCTAATGTTTGATAACAACAGAGACTTGACCCGAGAAATAAAAAAAATATATATTTAAATAACATTTTGTCATATAAGACTCACATGTATTTGTTCGTTTATTTAAAAAAATATATTTTTATTTTTCTAAATAACAATTCTTAAAAAATATTAAAAAAAAAAATAAATGATTTAAAAAAAAAATTATTTTAAAAAAAATATATTTTTTTTATTTAATTTTCTAAAATTTATTTACTATCTTTAAAAAAAAAAAAAAAAAAAAAAAAAAAAAAACTTGTTTTTTCTAAAAATTTTTTAAAAATGTATTTATTTAAAAAATTATTTAAAAAAAATATTTTATTAAAAAATTATTTTTAAAATGTAATTATTTAAAAAAAAAAAACTTGTTTTTTTTTTAAATATTTAAAAACGCATGTTTGGAACTAAAGTACAAATATAAGTTGAAAAAAAAAAAAACATATCGTGAAAAATCATTTCTCCAATTTCCCAACCAAAAGGGATGTAAATCAAACTCTAAAATTTACACTACCAACTCCTTACCAATTCTCTGCAATTCTCCTCAATTCTCTACATTTTAATTTCTCTAACCAACCAAACAAGAGAATTCGATTCATTTCCATTTCTCTTTTGCCATTTCTCTCTACCAAACACACCCTAAGTGTTTTTCCTGAATTATTCTGATAAGGATTTCGCGATACCCAAACATTAATAGGGTCAAAATACTTCATACGAAAAGTAATCATACACGATTTGAGAAGATATCTAAGAATATCATCACACCCTAACCCTAATTTCTAACTGTGTCAAAGGTCGAACTGATTCGATTCATTTACACCCTAACGTGACCTGACGAATATATTCATGTAACCGTTTGTTATCATTTTTATCACCTCCAAATATGTACAAGTTGGTCTTCTGACTTCCCACCGCAAACACCGTAAAATTATACTACTTTTTTTAGTGTAATAAAATAGTTTTTAAGTTCAACAACGAATAAAGAGAACTTTAAGACTTTTAATGGCTGCGGCAGCCAAGACAGAGAGATTGAGGTGTAGCAAATTAATTAGAAGGTTTTCCAGAATTTAATATAAATCAATAAGTGGTTTAGGTTAGTTTTGTAGATTAATTACAAAGTATTCTCTTAATACCTTTAAATAGTAAGGAGTACTAATATACTTATTGACAAGTAGTTCATTCGTACATGTAAAGGAATTAGTTTATACAAGTTGTGTATAAAGGCAGCCAAGATCATTGGAGAAATAGATATATTGTCAAAAGTTCAATATAGATCTCAAATTTACTATAAATCCAATGAACCAATAATAGCCATTTATTTTTTTATTATGATAAACTTTCACCCTTTTTAAAAATTAAATATCTATGAAACCATTAATCGTTCTGCGATAAAATTATACCATCGCGAGAATTAAATTATCTTTCTATGATATCACTACTATATATTTTAACAACTTTTTTTTTTCAAAATTTCGGTCAACAAAATCATATATGATTTGTGAAAATCATATATGATTCGATTTTCTGAATCATATATGATTTTTGTGAATCATATATGATTAAATAAAAATCATATATGATTAAGTAAAATCGAATCATACATGATTTTTGAAAATCATATATGATTCGTAAATATCGTATATGATTCGTAAAAATCATATATGATTTTTCGGACGAGATTTTGAAAAAACGTCATTTAAAATATATAAAAGTGCATATCTATAAAAAGATAATTTAATTCTCGCCGACGACGTATTTTATAGTTTGAAGATTCTGGTTTGAAGATATGTTGTTTTAAAAAAGGTGAAAAATAATTTTTTATTAATTTAGATAAAAAATGGAGGGCTATAATTGGTTCATTTGTTCTATTGCAAATATAAGTTATATATTGATCTCAACTTGAGATATATTTGGTTAAAATTTAGAATTGACAACTTGATCACTCTTAAACCTACGTCGGTATTAGAAAAATAAAAAAGCCGTCACAATTTTTGTATAAAAGTGTTACAGGTTCTATTTTTATCTTTTTATGTAGAGCAGGTGCACCGGAAATATTGTAGGAAAGTACAACATATTGTTTTTTTTTATAATTTAGAAATTCTTAGTAATTTATTAATTAAATATTTTTACGTCAACTATCATCAAATGGCCGAATGCGGTAAGGCCTTTGATTTTCTCACAAGATGTTTAGCGTTCAAATCTCACTACGTGTATGAGGGTGCCCAAAGAAAAATCAGAAACGGCTTCAAGATTAACCTGCTGACTACCTGTACATTTAAGTAAAATAAACTTTACCTTTCTCGAATAACTTGAATAAAAAAAACTATGTCCATTTATATTATTACCATCTACAAAAATTGAAAAAGAAATAAAAAAAACGACCCGTTCCGTTAAACCTTCTTAATTAACTCCTCCACTAGGGTTTGACAAATGGAAGAAAAAGATGATAAGGAAAAGTATATCTTGATATTTATGTCTTGGAAGTCACAGGTGAGGTGAAATCGCTTAACACGTTATTTGTGATGCCACCCGCCGCCATATCATCCCCTCCCAATAACACACCAATAACTAAAACACCCTCCTTCATAACACACCAATAATACGTTATCGGCCCTTTTGGTCCCACAAAATATACCCACCACCACAACACACACAAAAAAAAGAGAGAAATTGGCGTGCTATTCAGAATGGTAGAAAACCATTTGACCGACCAATAGCGCGAAAGTCGGTAAGGGATGGCGGCGTTATTCGGCAATTTGAGACTAAATAGGCGTGTTAAAAGAGCACCTCACCGTACCCTCTTATTGATGTATTTTTCATTATCATAATTACCGACGTACCGTTAACATATGTTATAATACCAACTCTATTAAAACGACATTTGTTTGTTTTGTTTTGTTGTGTACTAATAATATTCTATTATTTTCCAATCGTTGAACATGATTTTGGTTAGTTTTACATGGTTGTGAAAAGCCAGAAAATTTTATTAATTGAATAACTATAGCCCCACTAAAAAAATATAATCAGTTGAGAAAGAGGTCACATGGGAATGGGATCAATGATCACGTTAAAATATACATTGTCAATATTTAGTGTTGACTATTCCAAATAAAAAAGCTTAATTACCACCTAATAAATAACGAAAAAAATGAACTTGAGACAGTTGTAGCAACCATTACTAGCTAGCTACTTTTCTTTTTAATTGTTTTCTGGAAATGTGTACATGTTTCATGTTTAAAAACTTTTTAATTCTTTTAGTTAACGTGGTTCCAAGATGTCCATTTGATAGTGTCAAGAAATGTAGATTTTTAAGAGAAGGTAGATAGCAAAATTTAGATCGAACTGTGATTTGAAAAGCATATAAATATATCCATTAAAAACACAACTACACAAGCACTAGGACCTTTCATATTTTAAGGCTGTCATGCAAACTATTTCTTCCATATTTTGGTTGTTCTATAATGAATTTAGGTGTGAAAAATTGTTTAAACAGAGAATAATCAATAATAAAGCTAATACGAACATAGTAAACTTTTATGAAAAACTTATAACATCATCATATTGTACAAAGAATGATGTTCAGCTAAGTATGCTAAGATGCTAATCCAAATTGTCGTCCAATTTTTTTATTTTTTATTTTTTTATTTATCTTTATTTTTTTTATTCATTTTTTCATATGTTCAATTACTTATGAAGTCAATTGTATATTACTTGATGTAAAATGTAAATTGAATCTCTTACTTATTAAAAAAAGATACAAAATGAAATCGACTCTTTTTGATTGATCAATGAAAGCCTAAATATGCTACAATTTAATCAAATCCATCTAAATTTCATCTAACAAAAATAAATATACATAAAACACATGAGTTGTTTTATAAAAAAAAGCAATTAATAACAGTTAGTTGTTAAATTTTAGATAACTCTATATTTTTTAAAATAAAAACGACATATTGTTATTTATAAATATTATTGTCGTTTTATATAAATTAATGCATAAGCACAGAGTTATAAATAGCAAAATAAAAGCACACGTTAATGTGCTATGCAGATAAATTGTATATACACGAACAACTCGAGTTACGCCTCTTTATGTGATTAAGTAAGATATCCGTAAAAAAAATTAGTATTCGCGTTAAATAACGACTCATGGTATTTTTTCTTTATTAGTTTAACCCGTGCGTACACAAGTTTAGTTGTTGTAACTCTAGGCTCTCTGTTTTAGTTGTTGTAACTCTCGTACTGCTTAAAAAGAAAGGAAAACAAACACAGCCTGAAAAACATAAAAAAAGTAAAAATACAAAAACACAAAGCAAAATTACCTCTAGGCTCTCTATTTTAGTTGTTGTAACTCTCGTACTGCTTAAAAAGAAAGGAAAACAAACACAGCCTGAAAAAGTTTACATCGCAGATAATACATACTTAAAAAGCTGAAAGTGAGCGGGGGTTTACATCGCAGATAATACATACTTGAAAAGCTGAAAGTGTTAGTTTTCTTTCCATTTTTCTACTTTATATACATGCAGCAACTTCTTCTGTTTCTGCAATGAAAAAGAAGGGAAAAACAAACACAGCCTGAAAAAGTCTAGCATCTCAGCTAAAAACAAGTTCAATTAGTGTCAGATGAAAACAAGGTAGCACCAAGTAAGCATATTTATCTTAACACTACTGCTGACGGGCGGTAGAATATGTTACATGCATGCACTAGAAGCCTAGAAGATGGATGACATTTTTTGATCAGAAAAGATTGTATGCAGTCAAACTAGCACAGTTCTTAATTATCAAAACATTAACCGATCACATTTTGATGAGTCAAAAAATTCTCACAAGACCATAATTTATAAAAACTGTATGTCAACTTGGTATAATTTTCGAAGAGGATACCAATAGAATTCCTAGAGATATCGTTAGGTAGCAAATCTCAGTCAGTGTGATAAAAGGAAGATATAGTATGAGACAACTCATTTTGACATTAAACAAACAATGATAGCTCATCAATTTACAAAACCTCGCTATGTGGAAAAACATGTTTCGATAGGTTACATGAAATATTTATCATTGTTTGCACCCCAAGATTATCGGTATGCAATGATTATAACTTTATAAGTAACATAGTTTGTGTAAGTTTCTTCATATGTCCGTAAGACCATAGATTGAAAATCATTGCAACCAATTGAATGGATTAGAAGAAAATATTCATAAACAGCACTTGAGAGTTACTAATCATATCCTACATGCATATAATCCTATCCAGAGTAGACCCAACCACTAAATAATGATAAACTGAGATCATTTCTCTTATTGTGAAAGCACCACAACCACCTTGAGCTTCATGTCAATAGATAACTACAAAACTATAATGCTAAACGTTCTAGGAAATTAGATAAAGCAAGAGCTGACAGACAACATCTAACCCAATAATAATATACGTTTAACAATCTCCCAGCCAAATGGTCATAAAGCCCCTTTCCAGTTCTATAATTACAAAAGTGTATATACCACTATCACAGTATATACAGGTATTTAGTCAAGAGAGATCACATAGCTAGTATCATACACATATGCGGCATACATAATGACGTTAAATACATGACAAAGGCAGAAAACTTACATTTTCAGTCTTATTACTACAACTTTGGTCCTCGTGTTTTGTGTAACATATTGGTTTTCATAAACACATCACAACATAATAATAAGGGGCGTATGGTTTGAGTTCTAGAGAAAGAGATTTGGGAACTTAGTGAGACAAAGAAAAATGATATTATGAGCTCAACCCTTTGCCTTGCAAGGCAAAGGGTATTTATAGGTTCTTACAAGACACGCCTCCCACGGGTCGTGGATCGTGCATACATGGGTAAGACCCGTCCGTCCTCCACGGTGTTACTTAACAAACTACTTACTAACATTAAATAACCACGACTATGAGATTTCTAAAGAATACATATACTGAGGTGACCGACTTTAACTACCGGATTTTCTAAATCCTAACAATCTCCCAAGGAGGTCACCTCAATTTACATTGAATACAAACAGATGTTACATTTTGATTGTTCTTTGATTCTTGATTAAGTTCTTTGCTCAGAGTCTGTAGTCTTTGATTCTTCATGTTCGCATGTTTTGTTAATTCAAGTGGAGGTCTTTAACCGATCCACGTGTTGATGAGTTTGAGCCGACGTTGAGATCATCACCACCATAAATCTCGACTCATCCTTTGTAGCGTTGCCATCATGTGACGTTGTGACTTTTGACCGACATGCTCACATTCGGATCATGATTTCTTCTCATCGAGTTGCGGAAGCTTTGTTGATTCATGATATTTGCAGCAACGTAGCAGAAGCATGGAGCGAAAATATCAGAGTCACTTGATGAATATATGCTCTTATCATGATTTCTTCGAGATGAACGTAATGTGTGAGCATGCCGATATGGATTGACGCCTCAATTCGATCACCGCAACCGTCGGGAGTTCTGCGCAGACAACGGTTAGCAATAAAAGTGCACGAAAGTTTCTTTGATCACTTTCATTGAATTGAGGTACACGCCCACGGTTCCCGCTGATCGATTACAAGTATCGCTCGTGATCGTGTATAATTCCGAGGAATCTCCTTGACAGGTTTCGCGGTTGCCTAGCCGTTCTCAAACCGAACATCTCAAAGAAGACAACACGAAGTGAGTGAACCAATAATCGAGATTCACCGATTGATGAAAATGATTTGAAAACAATCGTGTATTGCTTATCGAAAAGAGTTTTGCAATACAACGAAGGTTTTATACTAGAAATTAATTTTCAATCATAAATACCTTTTGATTTTGAAAATGTAATACACAGTCGATGTGCTATAGAAAATGATTATTGAGCACAACGACTGGTTTTTCAAAGGTATCCGTCAATCCATTTCCTGAACCAGGATTGATTCATTATGTGAATCGCTCCATCGTTTCTGTTTAGTTGTCACATGGTTGATCTATTGAATAGATCTCACATGGCACCCACCAAGAGCTTGTTTGATGTTGGCTCTAGAAGGCTTTCCATCTTCATTGTGAATATGATAGCATATCACTCAGATGTTCTGGCAATTACCACAAGGATAATGCGTAGGACTCTTAAGATATATTCTCACTTTCCACATTGTGTGAAACAGTAAGTCTTCATTGATTGTGTCCTAATGAGATTTATTGATGATCTCGTGGCTCTAGACTCAATAGTGCACTTTGGTTTCCTATGTCAGAGACAAGGGAGAGGGTCTCCTTCTTCAATATCAATAATCTCTAAGAGAAATTCGATTGATTATGTAGGTTTCCCGTGAGAATGAAACAAGCCCTTTTAAGAGGAACTTGAGTAGCTTGGGAAGTTTAGTGCAAGGTCCACCGGGTCCATGACGTCTTGTCTTCAATACCGCATTACCTTAGTAACCACCAAGTAGCATATGAATTGAACCCGGTTTACGCTCTAAGGTTGAATAGATGGAGGCTATTTCTTTTCACCCTTTCACATTCAATTCTTTTTCATTCTTCAACCCTTCTGCTTACCGAGACTTCATTACTAGAACCTTTTGGGTTTATTCCAAGACTAGCTCGTCTCATCCGCACTCTTCCCATTTCTCTCTTTTCCTTTTTCATCATGCATAAGGACTTCTATACTATCTAGTGGATTGTCCTCGGTAGATCCTCCCATTCAAGCGGATCGTGGGAACAATACCTAACCTAACCATCCTTATATCTTCGCATAAAGTAAATTTGGTCGGTCTTTAGGTATTGTTCATTCCACCTCAAAACCAATTGAAAACTATTTGAAAATCAATCAAGGTACTTGTGATATAAAATCAAAGCATTTTGTACCTTAATTGTTTTTGATAGTTTAGAAAAGCTCCCCCTCCACATGTACTTCACGTATTAGAACTTGTTTTAGCACATGGAGGCAAGAGGACTTTGAAATCTTAGATTAAGAATGAAAGATCCAATCTTTTGATTAACATTTTCTAAAATGATTATCATCACTTCCCGATCAAATCTAGTATTTTAAGTACTTTGAATGAAATATTTTGGGAAGGATGAGGTTTTCTTTTGATTGCTCCCCCTCAATATGTGCATCGAGATTCAAAAGTGTTTTGCACATATTAGAGGGAACTTGCACTTAGAGACAAATCAATCACGTTTCAATTCTTTTTGGCTTAAGATAAATGCTCCCCCTTAACATGTGCATGGAAAATTTGAAATCGTTTGGCACATGTAGGGAGGGGAGCTTGTTATTATCTTTATAAAACACTTATCGAATTATCAATTTAGATCCAATTTAAATCACAAATTCTCCCCCGATCACAATTTTCAAATCCTTTGAGATTTGTTATCTCTATTGATTTAAATTATTTTTGAAAACTTTGAGGAGAATTGTGACTTGCTTTTGAAAACCTTTAACCGAGCAAGGATCGATTACAAACTTTAAACTCCATTGATCAAACATGCATAAATATCTTTTGAAAACAAATTTCTTTTTGATTATCCAAAAATAGAACTTGCTCGTTTATGTGCCAATTGTTTGAAAAATAACCCTTTTTGATTTGTTTGAAATCATTCTCCCCTCAATCAATGACATAAGTTGTTGATTGAGTGTTAGAGATTTTGACAAATGATAAGTCCAGTTGATTTTCAAAAATATAGAGTCCGAGTTATTTTCAAAGCAACTTTGTTTTCATTAGATGGCAAATATTTTTCAAAATAATATTTAGAAGGAAAAATATTTGTGAAGGAAACATTCGTCTTTTTGGCGATAAACATTTGTTTTTAGAATCAGAGCATGAGGTTTTAAAAATAAGATTAAGCATAGCTCTGTTCTTTCTTTTAAAACGGGTTACTACCTGAAATGACAATAAACCATCATTTTTCTCCATCTCGTTTTTTTTTTCTTTTTTTTTAAGTTAATGTACATTCGAACTTCATCTAAAAACCCGTGTCATTCTTTGAGTGACAAATCAAAGTCCGTAGATGTTATCGAAGAACAAAAATTTGATTAAAAGACAATTAATAATTTTTTTTTTGGTTTTTTCAAAGATTTTTGATTTTTTATGGATTTTGAAATTTTATATTTTTCTATTTTCTTTTTGTAGGTTTTATAATTTTTTATTTTGCTTTTGAATAAATATGTACAAGAGATAGATGAAGAAAAATCCTTTACTGCTCGTCTTCTCTCAAGACGTTTGAGTATTTCGGTTGTAGACTCTTTAGTCCAAATCGTGGAAGAATAAACTCAAACGTTCTCTGGGAAGAGCTTTAGTGAAGATGTCTCGCTAGTCGATATTCAGTTCTCACAAAATATAGTTCCACCACACCTTTCTCCACTTGCTCCCTGATGAAATAATGTCGAATGTCGATATGTTTTGCTCTTGAATGTTGAACGTTGTTGCATGAGAGAGCAATGGCACTTTTGTTATCACAATACAGAGGGATTTTGTTGAATTCAAAGCCATAGTCAGATAATTGTGATCTCATCCATAGGATTTGTGCACAACAAGATGACATGGCTATGTATTCCGCCTCTGTAAAGGATATAGACGTACTCATTTGTTTCTTAGAAGACCAGCTTACAAGCTTTTCTCCTAAAAATTGAGCACCACCTGACGTGTATCTTGACACCTTGCATGGTCTACATCTGCATATGCTGTTAGTGACATATTGGTGTCCTTCGGATACCAAAGTCCCATGTTAATGGTTCCTTGGAGATACCGAAAGACCCGTTTAACCGCTTCAAGGTGCTTTTTTGTAGGCTTAGTGTTGGGAATTTCGTGAAGTATGAATTATGCCGAAAATAATCAAGGAATCTCTTCAAGTACATGGATTCTCAATAAGGAATGTATCAAGTATATGGATTCTCAATAAGAAGGACTTCATCAAGTTATTTTATAGTATAGTTGGTTTCTACGGATATAGATATTCCGTATATTTATTAGTTTGTTAGGATTTGCATGAGCTATTTTAGGTAGTGATATGCATTTATTTTGCTCAAGATTAGTCAATTCTTGGATTCCAAAAGGAATAAACCATGGTGAATTGATGACCATACAACCTCAAAGAATTAAGCATGGGTGGTTGATACCCTATGATTTTGAGCAAACCATTACAAATTTATCAACGGAATTGAGTTGTCTTTACCAAAACCGCTTGCTTTTGGACTAGCCAACTCTTTGATGGAATACAACATCATCATGGTGAGTTGATTACCATTTATGGATTTCATGACCTTTACCACAAGCCATAATCCTGGGCTAGTCAACTCTTGTGTCGAAAGATATGGTGAGATGAAAACCATTAGTTGTGTGGTTATTAACCAACACCAAAACCTCGTAAGCAAGAAATAGTAGAAACCGAACACGACATAAAGTTAGAGCTTTTTTTTTTTTTTTTTTTTTTACTATGAAAAGAAATAATACGATTTTTTTTTTTTTTTTTTTACACCAAAATATAAAATAAAGAAAAATAAATAAATAACCAAAACAGGGAAAATAAACCATCAAGCATCAAGAGAAACCAAAGACAGCTTGTAGTGTCGTGAAACACTAAGCCTCCCTTAGCGATGAGGATCCAACATCGCAAAAATGGTTAAGACAAATATACAACAATAAGCCTCCCTTAGGCTTATGCCTCCTCAATCAATGCACCGACAAAGATTATTGTTCTTGGGTACCCAATGAACCTTTTCTTTGAGTTTTCCAAGAATAACCTTTTGAGGACTTAACAACATTTCCCACTCTTACTCCACCATGTGCCATATTCATATGAGAGACATAAGGTGTATATGACCAAAGTAAGAACTTGAGGTCTATAGGCCTAAGTCTAGCATTACTTGCTCCACCAACAAGTAGCAACGGTGAAGAATATCCTCCACCGTAGGAACCGAAAAGGCCTATTAAGCCCGCTCCAGTAAACAGATGCATACACCTTTGGTTTACCAAGAGGAACGGTTTACTGCTCCACATGTGCAACTTTGGGAACAAATGGAGGAATACTAGCAACATTAGTCCATGTGGGTCTAGAAGTCTTATGGCCGAGGAAACACTCATCTTTTTCTCATGATAATCACGCCTTTAATAAGATGGAGTTTACTACCACACACAAAACAAGATTTCTTCTTAAAAGACTTACTCTTAACACAACTTTGTTTATTACATTTAAACTTATCGAGACAAAATTGAAGCAAAATTGTGTTCAATGAATAAGTAATCGGCTTTGTTTTGGGCTCAAGAATATTAGGCTCAAGATCGCCTACTTTGGACTTGGGTGTGGTCTTGGGTGTGTGCTCGGATAAGTCGACTTTTCACTTGAATCACATGAGGCATAGTCATGGACTTTAGGTCCGATGACTTGTCACTTACGTAACAAGAGACGAGTCATTAGTTTTGATACTAAGGTCCGCAAGTCACTCGACTTTTGCCATATAAATGGTGTGATCCATCAAAGTCAATCAGAATGGAAAGGTCAACAGCATAAATTCTCCTCTAATAGGACCGTGAATAGCATATAATTCACCTTCTTTACATAATTAGCTAAGCTCGCTGGTGTAGTTTTACGCCCATCATATTTAGCTCGTGACCTACATATTTTGAAAGCCGAGACCTATCCCAGATGTCTCAGATTGACTACCATTGTTGGGAATTCGTGAAGTATGAATTATGTCGAATAATATATGAAGGAATCTCGAAGTACATGGATTCGCCGGGAATGTCTCGAAGTATATGGATTCGCCGAAGATTATTTTGGTTATTTTATAGTATAGTTGGTTTCTACGGATATAGATATTCGTATAAACCAACTATACTATAAAATAACTCGCCAGGTCCTTCTTCACCGAATCCATATACTTCAAGACATTCCTTCAAAGAAATCCATGTACTTCAAGAGATTCCTTCAGCATATGTTCAAAGATAATTCATACTCACGTAATTCCCAACACTTAGCCCGGTATCTAGCACACATGCATACAACGAATCGTAATATCGTGTTCATCGGGCGTGAGGTACATCAAGGATCCAATCATGCTCGATATTTCGCTTGATCAACCATGATCCCCGAGTGGTCCTCATCCGGTTTAGTACGCCCACCATGGGAATGTCAGCAGGTCACAAGTATCAAATCCAAATTTCTTTAAAATTTCATTTGCATATTTAGATTGATTAATAAAAATGCCTCTAGGACTTTGTGAAATTTGTAATCCCAATAAAAATGACATTTGTCCCATCATAGACATTTGAAATTTGGAGCCCATCTCCTTTGAAAAACGGTCACATTCGTTAGGGTCGGTCGAGGCAAAAATAATGTCATCAACATAGATTTGAACATGAATTAAGTGTTTGCACGACTTTCGGTGAACAATGTGGGGTCAATCTGCTCCTTTGTCAATCCATTAGTTAAGAGAAACTTTGATGATGTATCATACCATGCCCTCGAGCTTGCTTCAAGCCATAAAGAGCCTTCTTCAAGCGATAGATATGAGTAGGCGCTCGATCCACAAATCCTTCAGTCGACTAACGATACGATTTCTTTCAAATCTCCATTAAGGAAGGCGGTCTTCACATCCATTTGATAAACCACCATGTTCTTACTAGCAAAGATTAGCCAAGAAGATTCGATTGTCTCGACACGTGCAATCAAGCAAATGATTCCTCAAAGTCAATACCCTCCTCTTGACGATATCCTTTAGCAACTAGTCCTGCCTTGTTCTTTAACACATCTCCATGCTCATCAAGTTTTACTTTGAAGATCTATTTGAGAGCAATGATCATAGCACAGTCAGGAGCTGGTACCAATTCCCAAACATCTAGTCGATCAAACTCGTGAATTTCTTCTTGCATCGCATTGAACCAACTGTGCTCAGGCATTGCGGTTTTAACATCTTTCGGTTCGACCTTTGATAGGATGGAATTGAAGAAGCACCATAAGGCGTCGGTAGCTAGTTGTTTACGAGTGGATACCGGACGAGAAGGATTCCCAATGATATTGTCCAATGGATGATCATGTGTCCATTTTCTGAAATGCTCGTGTGGTTGTGGTTGAGGAACTGATGTAGCAGAGTTGGGGTCTCCTGATGAAGATGGTTCAGATGATGGATCAGGAGCAAAAATGTTTTCAAATGGTGCATCTTCTGGAGTGGCAAAGGGGTTATCTCCATCATAGTTGGCAGAGACATTTCCATGATGTACACTCAAAGATTGAGGATTTGAGGATGATGATGAGTGATCTGCAGCAGGCGCTTCTTGGGATAGTGACACATAAGTAGATGGATTATCTGTGTTGACAGGATTAGGAGCTGCCTCTGTTGATGGTGTAGTATGGTTAATGTTCTGAGGTTCATAGTATTCATCAAACATCGGATCAAACAATTTCTTCAAATCTTCTTCAGAAGGAGGTACATATGGAACTGCAGGTGAGGGATTATGTACAAGAGAAGAACTGATGAGACTACAAGATGAATGATGAGATGCGGGTCCTGAACTAGATTGTCCATGAGCCATTTGCCCAGACAGCTCATCGAACGTGACGTAAATAGTTTCCATGATATCTCGGGGTTCTTTTGTTGTAGATTTGGTAACCCTTCCGGTTTGGTGCATAACCCACAAAAACTCCAATGTCCGCCTTATCTCTTAATTTACCTAAATCTTGACCATCATTCGTTGGATAGCATAAAGCACCGAACACACGAAGGAAAGAGAGATCAGGTTTTCGATTGTGGACAAGTTCGTATGGAGTTTTTCCATAAGTGGTGTGAATAAGGGAACAATTTTGGGTATAACAAGCAGTGGCAATGGCTTCACCCCAGAGAAACATTTGAACCTTTGAGTAAATTAGCATAGTTCTTGCAGCTTCCAGAAGAGTCCGATTTCATCTTTCAACTACACCGCTCGCTGAGGAGTACGTGGAACACTTCTTTGATGGTCGATTCCAATGTTTTCATAAACCGACTTAGTTCTTTGTTAACAAACTCGGTTCCATTGTCCGACGGATAATTCGATAGCTTTTGTTAAGTCGAACTCGAATCGCTTGATAAGTTTGATGATGACATCCGAGTTTCATCCTTTGAACTCAAAAACTTAACCCAAGTAAACCGAGAATAGTCATCAACAACGACTAACACATATTTCTTCCGCTTATCGCTTACACTCTCATTGGTCCACATAAGTCCATATGAAGAGTATGAAGAACTTCCATAACTGAGTTTGCGGGTTTGGGTTTGGGTTTATGAGCATATTTCTTGCTTTTTCCCAATTGGCATGCTAAACAAAGATGATCCTTTTCATACTTTAATCTGGGCAAGCCTCTTACGAGGTCCTTTCTAGAAAGATCATTAATGGTGCCGAAGTTCAAGTGATTGAGACGACGATGCCATAACCAAGACTTTGTTTTCGAAGCCTTTGATAACAAGCAGATTGGAGAAGACTTCATCATGTCTTCGATAGAGATGGTGTACAAATTGGTTCCACGTGTTCCTTTCAAAAGTTCAACACCATCTAGTTCTCTAACGAAGCATGTATGTTTTCTAAAGGCCACCTCTAGATCGAATCACATAATTGACCAACAAAACAAATTATGACCAAGACCTTCAACATAATATACCCCGAAAATTACACTATCTCCAACAACATAATCTCCAGAATCCATAAATTGCCCTAAAATGGTCGTTCCCGAATCTAACAGTTCCAATGAATTTACTCACAAAGTTCATGAGCCATGAGTGATCTCCAACATGTGCTTGAACAACCGAGTCCAGTACCACAAAACGATTTGAACGACTGCAGTTGAACACGCACAAGTATGGATGATCGGATAATTTGGATCCCCATGCGAGAATAGGTTCCACTTGGTTAGTAAACTAGATTGGAACACCCACATCGTAAATAGAATCAATGAGATCACTAGAGGTAGATGCAGACTAGAGTGATAGTAGATCTATTCAAAGCGTGTTCACTTCTTAAAGGTATCACTCTACCAATGGGTATCCATTTCCTAATGGGCATTGATCTAGATAATTTAGGCACAACTCATTAAGATTGAATTTACGGCCGAGGGTATCCATTGATAACCTACATTACTAAATTTTCTTCCTGTTGGTTTCAATGTTTTCTAGCCTTCTTTCTCCTTTGTTTTCTCGACATTCTTATCCTGCTTCCTAGTGTTAACAATTTTACCGAGATTTAACAAGATTACTCAAATCATTCACAACACATTCATGATTAATACCGAAATCAAGCATTCATTGCATGTTTTGCAAGTAGTAGCGTAATTCGAATTAATTACGATGACGCTTATAGCTAATACTAGAATTAACACGATTCGCCTTATTCAACACAAACTTATTGTTCCTAGGGTGGTCTTCACTTTCTTCCATTGATCACTCTTAGCTTGCAATCCTATCTTGCTTTGTATTGCTCGGAGGCTTTGACCGCTTGCCTTAGTGTCACCGACACTCCCGTAGGGAATGATGGGAACATTAGTTGGTTTTGCTACTTTTATGCCCCGATCTAGAAGTGTTTGGATCCAAGTACTAGCGTGCACATCAAAGTTCACTTGCTTTACTTTTGGCATAGAACAAGGCATATCAAGAGTCGCATGCTTAATACTAGGCATAAAGCATGGCATAATAAATTTATCTTTAGTACAAAAGGATTTAGGGCATGTTGCTCTTAAACATTCTAAAAGCTCTTGAGATCATTTGGCATATAAGCATGCATACCTAACCTCTCTATCAAGTGGTTTATTTATGCTATCCTCTTCGACAATCTCACGTACACATTCTAGACTATCCTTAAGATACGAAAAATATTCTTGACACACAAGTTCGTTATTTCTAAGATGAGGAGAATATACTTTACATACCACATCATACTTAGAATCACTGATGCCTTTGATACAAAATTCTCATCACGCATAAGTGGCATTTTCCTTTTACCCCGACTCTTCGATTCTCAATTTCCTTTTATAAAGAAGTTATTTTTCATTGTTCTTGTCACGAGTGACTTTCATTGAATCATATAACTCTTTGAAATGTTGTTTAACCTTTTCATTTTCTGCTAGGAAACTTTCATTTTCTTGCTGTAAAACATAAATGATGTTTTGAATATGAAAGTTTTGAGAATTTTGAGAATCTAGTGGAGGAGGCATTTGGGAGCCAGTCACATCATTCTTTTCTCCTTTTACTGTGAAATTTGGGTTTTTAATCTTTTGATCGTGTTACAATGAGCTCGAATTTGTTTGTCACGTTTGCTTATTTCAAAAATCGCATCAAACTCAGAGCATCCGAGGATGTCTTGACATTTGAGGTTTTAACATTTTCTTTGAGATGTTGATATTTTAATTGCGAGCAAAATGTTCAACTTCCAAATTAGAAAATATTTTACCAAGTTATCATGATCATCCTGTTCTATTTTCTCATGTAGTTTTGATTTGTGTTTTCAAGCTCAATGACACGATCATGGGAAACTTTCAAAGCAACAGATAATTGATGAAATTGAGAAGCGAATAGAATAATTTGTAACAAGATAAAACACATCTTGAGCAACACAACTAGACATCAAGTTATCATTTAAGATATGCAGATTTTTCCTCTCAATTTCATTACTTTAAGCTCACGCTCATAATATTTGACCTCATTTCCATTTCATTGAACACCTTTTTCATTTCTTTAATCTCCGTATCAATGCCCTTTTGAAGACTCTCAAATTGTTCTTTTGTAGTTTAAAGAAAGGCATGACCTCGCTAAATAACACTCTTTAGTTTGCTCAAACCCTTTCCCTTCAAGAATCCCCGGGTGTAATTCTTCTTACATGTTTTCTCAAAGTCAACAAATAATTGATAAACTACGATAGACCGATTAAGGTCTTGCTTTGAGTAGAAAGGGTTCGGCACTAAATGCATAGGTGTATTTGGAGGATACACAGTGGTCGGAGGCATTCTCCTACAGGAGGATTCTTCTCAATCAGTTATCGATTTTTGTTTCTCCAAATCTTTCTTCCGAATACTTGCTCAAGGGTTAATTGAGTTTGAGGTTTAAACATATTCAAGGCTATCCAATTTTCTTTAGTGTAATCATAGGGTTTAAACGTTATATTATGCTTTGTACACTTAGGATCATTTAACTTCTTTGCCATCTTCTCCCTAGAGGCATCTTCTAATTTTCTATCCTCATCAGTGCTTCCTATACATGATGGTGTTTGCCTAGGCTTAAGAATCTAATTACCGCCATAGACTACCTTTTGTGCAATTCTAGCTACTTTTCCATACTGGATTGGGTACCTCTACAAGGGGAATACTATGCTTATCGCTAAGACTCTATGCTTAGTGATCATGTGAGCAATCAATGGTGTTCCCTTGTATGTACAGCTTTGTTCTCAAGTTTGTTTTTCAAAGTTTTTAGGTTGGAAAAGTCATTTAAAAGTTTTGATTCCTACAAGAAACTCTGCTTAAGCACCTTTACATTTTCTTGAAGTTCTTGCTTTTGCTTAACAGCTTTATTGAGTTTATCTTGTAAGGATTTTAACTCTTGTTTTAACATTTCTTCCTTAAAGTTACTTTTTTGATAATTGTACGCATTTGGAAATCCATCTCCGCTCACGGTTAGTCAATTCAAACTTAGCACGTTGTTCATATATAGCAACTTGTTCCTTGTAGGCATTCGGCCTCATAGGTTATAGAGTCATCGAGGGCACATGTAGTGTATTTATCAAAAATATAGTCATCATTGATCGCAGAAGATGCATTTCTTGGTACACTTTCACTTTCATTTTTCTTCACATATTGATCATATGGGAAACATTGCATTACCCATATTTTCAATATCCGATTCAATAATTTCAGCTTGGTTGTACTTTGTCGTATCTTTTGCACATCAACATCATCGATAGTTTTAATACCTCGATATGATTGATTCCTTGGGATCGGCCTGTTGTGGTGAAGGAGCCTTTGAGAGACCATTGGTGAGATACTAGCCATGAAGATGGTCCGGCGAGGGTTCATCATCGACATCGTAGTCAAATGCATTACAATCGCAACTTGAAATGCGTTGGATTGTTGTGTCCCATACCGTGACCGGTTGTTCATCCACATCCGCATCGTAAGTTTTAGCATTTCCTCAAAGAAGAAATAGCAATTCTTCCTCATCCAATACCGCTCCATTATCTTGAGCTTGTACCAACATCATTTTGTCCTTGAAGTACTCTGCATTTTGTGGACGTTTTGGAGAGGTGAAGTTCCTTGCAATGTGTCCTTCTCCATCACAGTTGTAACACTTGATTGGCTTCCCTTAACCCTGAGCCATGTTCCTTCCTCGATTCTGATTACCCACATATCCTCCACCTACACTAGCATTTCCATAACCCGCTCCTGCCATTCCTTGATCATTCTGTCTTCCTTGCACATTTTGCACCACTACCTTTCCTTCTTTGACAGTTGCATGATTATGGAGATTGGAAGATGTTCTGATATGATTGTTGGTGTATGGAGTGAAGTTCAAGCTTTGCTTAACCATTAGAGCCAATTGATTGACAAGGTGTTCCATAAATGCGTCAATCGGAGGCTTATACCGGATCTAGAATGAGTTTGTGATTACCATTACCAGTTGGTATGACTTGTGATGCTTTGGTGGTTATTCCTACATTAGTGTAGAATGCAAATGAATCATTTGACGAGCTTGCATCTCCGAATTTGTTTTGAACTTTTCCAAGATCATTCGCTCAAACACAAGATGTTTCTCATTCAAAGCAAATAAGCATACAATTGCTCGTAATTTGTGTTCCTCAATCCTTTGTTTAGCTTGATCATAGTGGCAAATTTGTGCCATTCGGGATTCATGTTGTTCACAAACTTTGAATCGAAATGGATATTTGGCATAGTCATTTTGATATTCCTCATGTCATTCACAAGCTTGTGGAATCTCACATAATATTCAAGAATAGCTTCGGATTCATCTTAAAGTTCTCAAAGTCATCATACAAATGAGACTCCTCGCCTTCTTTAGTCAATTCAACCCGAGAGAAGCATCTTAACATTGTCCCATACCGCCTTTGCTTCATGTTGTGATTGATCAACTTGTAAATGTCCTTAGGTAAACCCCAAGTATAATGTTTGAAGCCCCGATGTCTCGCATCGATCTTTTCTTCTCCTTATCATTAAGCTCATCATACATCTTTGGTCTATCCAATCCTAATATAACTAAACTATCAACAAGAATTTCAAGGATGTCTCGTAGTCTCAACTTGATATGGTCCTTCATCAATTGATTTGAGGATATTAACCCCATTTTCTCGTAACACCCCAATTTCGTGATACACAATGGAATTCAAACCGGTGTTACTTCATGGCACAACAAATATAACAATAGAAAACTAATTCTAATGGAGTCGTTTTAAAAGATTTATCATTCGATTTATATAAATATCGAGTTTACAAAATGAGGTCCCAGAGTTTCACGGTTTACAAAATACATTAAATGGGTTTTCGAATGATAATAAAATTTATAGCATTCTTGAGTATCCGTGCTCCTCCGTGCCGACCTCGCATAATATGGACTCGAAATACATGCTTAAAACTCACAACACAAAGGTTGAGGAAATTCATAGAGTTTGTTTGATGGTTGAACACATTATGTTTGTAGTGTGAGCTATAGACTCACACCAATTGTTTGAAAACAAAATGCAGTTATTATTTCACTAAGCATCATGCAATCAAGGCTTTAACTTGCTCCAAAATTAATTGGTGAAACTGCTGATACGTGCCCCAAGTAGGTAAAATTTGCCGCTTTACCTAATGTACTAAATATAGCGCTTGTTTACCGGACTGTCAAACAAACGGGATTCGCCAATCCCGATAGATCTATCCACAATATTCGCTACCACTTCACTCGTGATTAATGATTCATGATTTAGGGACTTAAGTTTGGCAAATGCGTAACTTAGTGCAAGTAAAATAATCGATAAGTATACAGTTGAAAGCAATGTGTTCGGTTTAAAATAAAGCATGTATCTCCCCAAGGTTTGTAAAACAATTAAGTAATAGAAAATGGGGCTATGAACTCACCTCGAGTAAATGATATCAAATGTATAATGAGAATGATGGATATGCCGTGAGAACTTCTACGAGCAACCTAAAATAGGATGTCATGACTTAGGTTTGAAATAATGATGCTAAAGAAATAACAAACCTATATACGCTTCTATGTTGATCATGATGTAGTACATGGTTTTGTGCATGTCATTTATAGAAATGGTCTAGTTGTGAAAACGGGTTTAGTTTATATGTATCAGACTACCGTCGGGCCATCACAATTCGAGGTTATGTAGTAAACGCTCGAGAGCTAGGACACTTTAAATCGTAAACCAAAGAACTCGTCGATACGCTTACCCAAATGAAACCCCTCACATGAAGCTCCCTAGTATTGTAGCACTTAGTAGATAAAACATATGATTTGTTTATATATCATAAGTGTCATATGGTTTGTAAACACAAGTTACAAGGTTGTTTGGTTATGATTAAGAAATCATAATGGTTATTACAAGTATCGTCATATCTTATGTCACAAGTGTTTAAAGAAAAGTTTACAAGTTTCTAAATGGTAAATTTGGTTATTACAAGTACAGTTTCATAGTTTATCAAGGAAGTAGATCCAAATTGTATTGTATACATTTTGGTTTGTCAAGGCTAAGGTCTTTGGTTTACGGTCTCGGCTAAGGAAACCTCGAGGCTTTAGCCATGGACTTGCCGTGGCTTTGTTCTAGGCTACCATGGTCTTGAGACTCAGCCTTGGCCTTAGTCGTGGCTGTGGTCTCGGCTTAAGGCCATTAGGCCTATTGGTTTGCCTTTAGTTGTGACAAAAGTATAGTTTTGAAACTATATATAGGCGTCAGCTTTTGAAAAATAATGGCCTGCTTAAGCGTTTTCATGGTCCGAGCTTTTTGTTATTGAAGGAAAACGTAGTTCGGACAACTTTCGTGTTTTAACTTTTGATGATTCGAGCAGAAGTACCACTTTAAATGACAAGTCGCTAATGACTTGTGTTAGGCGCTTCGGCGCTTTGGTTTCGCTTAACTTTTCGGCCATAACTTTGACTCGCTTGTCCGCTTCGGTGATTCAAATTGCTATGTTTACCTTTTTATCTTGTCTACGATAGTATGTAAGTTAGAAAGTCCATATGTGAGTGGTTTTAATGGTTTCAAACGTGTAGAATATGACTAGTTTACTAGTTTGTTACTTTTACGACAATATATGAATTAAAACATGTGATTGAGTATATGTACATCATGAATCAACATAGTAACTATATATATAGCATGAAATTGTTAAGATTATGAATAATAAAGATGAGATGATGGATTGATGATATGAACGACCCAATTCAGTGTTTGAGGGTGTTTAAGATGTATTTCACTTGCTATTTATAGGAGGGTAAGTTTGGTTAACCATATATTGGTTAAATGTTAACCATGGTTAAGTTAGGACACATGTAATGATCTAAATGAACCATGGTTAGGATTATGCCACCAAAATGATGACTTCCCAAGGTCGGCCATAACAAGATAAGATGACTTAGGTGGATAGTTTTGGTATTATATTGAGTTTAGAGCATGATTTGGTTCCGTTAAATGCCAACCGTAGTTGTTGAGCCATAAAACGAAATCGGTATTGTAAAAATACGAAACTTGTAGGAATGATGAAACTCATCATTATACTCCATCTAAAAATATAAAATGGGTGATAAGTCTCATTGGGTGCAAAACGCTTAAAGTCGGAAACACGGGTCAAAAACGCGTGAATTGCAATTTATCGAAAAGAACGAAATTTCGGGAAATGATCTTGAATTTATTTAGAGTAGACTAAAATTAGTCTAAAAGTGATATGAGATGTCAAAATTTGGTTTTCATATACGTGATAACTTAATGCTTATACGTGAAGTTTAAAAGTTACGCGATTTAAGCAAAAATGTAGAACGACAAGGTTAATTTTTTACGGTCAATGGAGGAGGGAAATATGTTTGACTTTTCCAAAAAATGTAAAAATTTATAAATACCTTAGAAAACACAGTGCAGGAATTGTTAAGTCTGGTTCTAAGTATAATTGTTTAAAACGTAAGTTTAGTCTCGTACGGCTCAGGGTTTATTTGGTAACATTATTAAATGAAATCTTAAAATTTCTATAATTTGTTATGAGTGATCTAAAAATTCATCTGATGAGAGGAAAATTGTCGAGTTTATTTTCGCTATGCTGGATGTTTAAATGGCGTCCGACCAAAACGAAACTTTAAAACGATGTTTTCTTAATAACTTTTATGAAAATGATCTAACGATTGTCAAACTCTCGTGTCATTACTAAAATAATTTATCTTACGAGAATGTGAAATAAAAAATTTACGGGATGAATAGTGAAAGTGAATAGTAACTTTTAAAATATGAAAAGTAACCCGAAAAATGCTTGTTGTTACATTTTCCTTTCCTAAGCAAAGACATCCCGATTCTTTGAGCCCAAGAGTGATAATCGCTCTATCCAAAGATGGGAGGACAAGTATCGATCCTGCATTTGAACGTCATCAGCAACGGAAGAAGTGATTGTAGTCATGATTAAAAGTTTCACGGGATTTTACAACTCAATGATTAAATCGGGAAATAGATTCTTTCACGGGATTTTACTAAATCAAGAGAAAATCGTAACACGTAACACGAGGAAACAATAAGCCTAAAACAAAACAATAAGTCTCAAAAGACAAATCACACACTTGACAAGTCGCACTTTGACAAATCGCTTTAGACAAATCGCCTCGATGCATAAATCTCACCTTCGCACAAATCGCTTTTTGACAAAACGCATACTAGACAAATCGCTGTTAAGACAAATCGCACCCTAATTACCATAACGCTTAAACGATAAATCGCTTAAGTTAACAAAACGCTAAACAGACAAATCGCTTAGTTGACAAATCGCATGATACTCAAATCGCATAAATGTATAAATCGCATAGTACACAAGTACACCCACTACTTCCACTACTTTGTCCTTTCTTGTCGCTTTGTCTCAATAGACAAATCTCTTAATGGACAAGTCGCTTCTCCGAAATGCATAAATCGCACAAAATGAGTGACAAATCGCTTCAATAAGCGTTCACGAAAGGGATAAATCGCATGGATTTTGAGACAAATCGCATAGAAGAAAAGTGGTACGAGACACAAATCGCATCAAAGAAACTTTCAAAAACACCACTTTTCAATCCAAAAACAATCCAACCACGATGATTCAAGCCTTCCAATTCAAAATCTAAACACTAATAATGATTCTAAACACAAAAGTACTATCAAAATCCAAACTTTAACACTAGAAATGATCCAAATGATGCAAACTACTCTAAACTCATTCAAACCCAAAACCTTATGAAAACCACTAGAAATCCAAGAACATGAGATGAGTGATCAAACCATGGCTCTCGATACCATTTGCAACATATTAGTTTTCATAAACACATCACAACATAATAATAAGGGCGTATGGTTTGAGTTCTAGAGAGAAAGTGAAGAGATTTGGGAACTTAGTGAAACAAAGAAAATGATATTATGAGCCCAACCTTCGCTTTGCAAGGCAAAGGGTATTTATAGGTTCTTACAAGACACGCCTCCTGCGGTCGTGGATCGCATACAGATGGGTAAAGACCGTCTGTCCTCCACGGTGTTACTTAATAAAGTACTTACTAACATTAAATAACCAAGACTACGAGCTTAACGAATACATATACTTGAGGTGACCGACTCTTTAACTACCGGATTTTATAAATCCTAACATTTTGTTTTGGTCTCAAGTGCATCAGTAGAATCAGGCTGCTTGACAAATAGAATACAATAAAAACAACCAACAAACAAATATATTACGAATGTCAAACAACGATATGGGTAAACACACACGTCAGTAAGATGAAAAGTAATCAAAGATTTCCTTACTAGCGAAAAACGACTGAAGAATATCAACAACAACTTCAGAGCTGCTCACAGTCTCCACGTGTTGCACAACGAACTTTTTGCTCTTCAATTCCTCAACTGCAATACAACAAACTCACTCATCATTATTTTTCCTACACACACTTTATAATCACAATCCACTAATTACATATAAGCTTTTATCTCATAATTTCTTTATCATCTAAAAGAGTGTTTAGGATTGCTTAGTTTTATACTGCAGATAAGCGCTTTAGAGAATTTGGATCAAACAAATTGCTTCGCTTATTTTGGGCAAAATAAGCAATTTCAATAACCATGCTAGTCATTAGAAAAGCACCTTTGTTATTACACTCTACTCACCCTTGTTATTACCCCTTATTACATATTTCACACACAAACCTATTCGTCGCCATTAAAGTCTTGGCGATAACACGATACTACCTCAAAGATCCGGATCTATATATCAAAAAATAACAAATCCTAATCACATAATTCCAATACCCATATGCTAAAACAAACAACTTTAACATAAAATAACAAATTTAATCTGCTTAACAAGATTATAATCCTACCTAGCATGCCAAAGAAGATTCGCTCGCTTAACGGCCTTTTTGACATTCGCAATTTAGAAGCACCACTACCTTCACCGTAAAGATTTGACTCAACTAAAGACAATGAATTATCCACGCCAAGCCATCATAGCAGCTTAAGTAACTTAGGGTTTGGATTAAACACAACTCTTCTTGTTGTTGTGTGTTGGAACTAAGACCCAATTTGTTTCATTGCTCTTTTTGCTAACCGAGTAATTTGAACACCACCAACACACTGTTGTTGTTGATGATCTCCGATTTGATGTCATGGGAATTCTACTAAGTTAGAATTGACCGATGTTTCAGCCAAGGATTCTCATCAAGTTCTATGTTTATGTCAAGAATGTAATCATGGGTTATATTGTACGTAGTTTGTTTCTCAAGGAAATAGTTATTCCGTGTTTTCTATAGTTAGTTAGGATATGCATGAGCTTTATTAGGAAGTGATTATGTATATCTTATTTAGTTTTATTATTATACGCTTTTAGAAAATGTTAGGTTCCTTGTCTATAAAAGGAACACAATAGTATGAATGATGTACCGAGTTGAAAACAAAGTTTTAGTAATAAAAAGATCCATAGAGGATCAACGTGTTCTTAGTTATTTGTGTTTGTGCTATATTTGATTTCCGCTAAAGAATATAAGTTGTAGAGATTGTCTATTAGTTTGTTTGTGATTACATAAGCAATACTAACGATCTACGAGTGCTTAAGATCTATCAAGGTCTAACGCTTTCAACAAGTGGTATCGAGCTCTAGAGAGTCTCTACGATACTAAGAACAATCTTTTCTAATCAACCATACAACCAAAACAACATACACCATGCCCGGATCGATGACGGTATGGATGTCACCAACAACCAAAACACCACCCATCCGCAACAACTAAGTCTCTCGAATAGCAACGCTAAGTTTCCTTACCTAAAGAAGGAAGAATATGATTTATGGGCAATGAAGATGCAAACCGGATTTCCAACATTGATTGGAATATGTGGAGATTGTAAGGAAGGTAAACAGCTTGAAGAGGACTACCACATATGCCGATGGTAACATGACTTTCGCTCCTCCTAAAATCTGCAAGAGTTACCGTGGTTCAGAGAGAAACCAAAGTGAAAACGATTCTTCTTCAAGCTATTCCTAGGATCACTTGATTGATTTTCACTTCATGCAGATGCTAAGGATATATGGTTGGCTATTAAGGCCAAGTTTGAGGGAATGAGAGTCAGAGAATGAGAAAATCGATGTTGAGACAACAAATAAGAATTTCAAATCTTTGAAGAGGAAGGAATTCACAAGGGCTATGACAGTTTCACAAGATTTTAAGTCATTGAATCACTTAAGGCAAAGCCGATAATGATGATTGTAATTCTAAGTTTTTGAGATCTTTACCTCAATCCTCGGCTACAAGTGAGCATTGCTTTCAAAACTAAAGGTGGGTCGGATATGCTTACTTTTGATGAGTCAGTACAACAAACTTAAAGCTCTTGAGCATGATGTAAGAAGTCCTTATCGTACATCCTCCACCGCTAGTCACACATCATTTGTTGGGCCTCTACCCTAAGTTGATTCATGCCCAAGTCCCACTTACTCATCATCATCTTACACTACCACTCCATCAAGCTCTCACTCTAAATCTAGTGGTGTAATGGAGGATGTGCTTGGATCCTTCTTGCCGATTATGATCCTCAACATGAGCTTGCATATGAGGATTTTGAACAGTTGACCCACCGGAGACGGAGGAGATGAAGTTGAAGTGGCAAGTGGCCATGCTCTATGGATATCAAGAGATTTGAGCGTAAAGTCGGGAGGAAGTTTGATTTCGTGGAAGAGATCCAAAGCAAGGTTTGACAAAATAATGTCAAGTGCTTTACATGTCATCGATGGGTCACTTCTCCAGAGTGCAAAGATAGGAAGTCCGGTGAGAGGTGAGATATTCTTCCATCGCAGTAATCGTAGGATGCGGCACTTCAAGACCGGATCCTCAATTGCTATGGTCACTATGGATACTAATGTAGACCGGAAGTCGCATGATCGTGAGAATGATGAAAGTTCTGTGTCGATAATATTGTTATCGCATGTCAGATTTCTTAAGATAGGCATGATCAAATTGCCTTGATGGGTCTCTCTCTGGTACAAAATTGTTTGTTTGGTTGTAGTGAACGTTATAATGAACTTAAGAAAGCCTATGATATTTTGAAACCTAAATATAATGAATGCTATGTTGAAGTTGAAGCTTATAAACAAAGCTTTAAAAACATTAGAAAGACAAAAGGTTTAGTTTCGTAAGAATCAAATAGCTTATGATGAGAAAATTAGAGTGTTAGAAAGTGATTTAGAATGTACTAAAATGACTTAAGGAGGACCGAGAAAGAAAAGGTGTAATTTCGTAAAATCTTGTGTTGAAAGAGAAATTAGATGAAGAAATAGCTAGACATAAACAATGGCAAAAATCGGTCTAAATCTAGCTAAAGAACTCTATAGTAGTCAATCCGAGACCTCAAAGAATAGGTTCGGGTTTTAAAAGTATGTAGGATTAGAAGCTAGGTATGATGGGCGAAACTACACCAAAGAAGCTTAGCTAACTATGTCAAAGAAGGTGACCCACATGCATCCGTGGATCTATTGGAGGAATACCTATGCCTGCTGACCTTTCCTCATCGTTGAATTTGATGGATCACATCATCTATATGGCAAAAGTCAAAGACTTGCTGACTCGATTCTTCATCTAATGATTTTGTCTCTCGCCCGACAAAGGACAAATATTCGATCATGGTCTACTTATGCCACCGTGATTCAAGTGATAAGTCGACCAACCCAAGACCTTACCCAAGCCTCGCACCCAAGCCTACCTACAAGCCTATTAGAGTTCTTGCATGAATCCTCTTCCAAGACAGCTTTCCTCTCAAGACTTGTCTTTTCATTCTTTGAATAATAATTCGATAAAAACAATTTTTTCATGGTTTTGGTTTGAATACTCGCTTGTAATAGAATAGCTTTTGGTTTGAATAAATCTTCTAAATGTAAGACATGTTTTGTGTGTGAAGTAAATTTCATTTAATTAAGGATTGTGATTTTCATGAACAAAGAATGGGTGTATGTCGGGAAATCTAGACCAATGTGGACAAATGTTAATTCTATACCACCTTATGTTCCACAAGCAACCTATGCATCTCCTCCTTTAATTGGAGAAGCTCATTGCTAACCATCCGTGCAACCAACAAGTTCATATTTTAAAATGGTTATTGGCCCCGGATATGTTGACTCAATGAATGCCGAAGGGTTATAGTGATATCGCGAAGCCCTCAAAGAAAGTTGTTCTTGGACACAAATGGGACCTAAATTTCAATGGAAACTCAAGAACAATAGTGGATCATATAAATCTACATGGCCTCAATCTAAAGATCCATAGGAAGGTTCAAGTCAAGAATGACTGAGCCTCAATAAGGTACTAATTTTTGTATATATTTTGTTGTTGTTGTAGGATCATCCTCTTAAGCACAAGGAAGTTGGCATTTTGATAGTGGTTGCTCAAGGAGCATGTCAGAAACAGGATATGATGCATAATTTCATACCCATGAAAAAGGAGGCAATGTAACCTTTGGTGGAAGTGATGGTAGAATCACCGGAAAGGGACCATCAAAACACCTCAATCGACTTTGAGAATGTGTACTATGTCAAGGAACTACAACACTTCAACTTGTTCTCGGCCTCACAAATCGTGACACAAAGAACAAAGTACTCTTCTCCGAGGATGAATGTCTCAGTTGCCTAAAGACTTCAAACTTCCGTAAGATACATCAATTTCACGAGAGTTCCTCGTACTCACAATTTATACACATTCAACTTGAATGATGTTCACTAGTACAAAACGGATTTGGTCACGCATGGTCGAATGGAACAAATTCACACATTCGCATATTTGTGTGGTCAAGGTACGAAAATTGACAACATGTATTATTAGTCACATGAAAATTTTAATTGTGTGACTATTAGAACGTGATCGCCATTACAATTAAACGTTGTGTGGCTAAAGGTATCCGTGATTTTGTTTCGCATCATTTAGCCACATATGAATTTGGAACGCGTGACAAATACAAGTAACCTTGATGCGTTAGTCACATGAAGTAATTTTTTGTGTGTCTAAATCATAGAGTCAAGTTTTGTCACACATTATTTATGGTGACCGATATGTTTTGCCAACTCTTTAGCCACATCCGAAATTGGAACAAGTGACAAATGAAAAGTAAGGTTGAAGCATTAGTCACGATATACATATAAACAAAGGACAAATATATGTCACACACTTGAACACCGTGACCAAAAGCCATATATGGTCACACTAAATGTTTTGTCACACATTCGTTAAGTGTAGCCAAAATCCAAAGACATATGTTCACGTAAGTTAATATGTGTGTTTAAAGTTTAGTTTGTGTTAGCTTGTCGAAAGCTAATCTATAAAGTCACATTTGCTACTAACACCGTGACCAAATGCCATATATGGTCACACTAAATGTTTTGTCACATATTATTCAAGTGTAGCAAAATCCAAAGACATATGGTCACGTAACTTAATATGTGCCATTGGATGATGAATAGTCACCAAAATACACGCTTCCTCACTTGAAACACCATATGGTCACACTTATTAACACGCTTAGCCACTTTATGGTTAATTGTATGTGACTAAATACCCAAACAAACATGCTTTGTGTGACTAAATGTTAGAAAAGGCCACACAAACATAAAATTCATGCGGCCACTGGATGATCAATAGTCACACAAAAGACACCTTCTTCACTTGAAACACCATATGGTCACACTTATTAACACTTTTAGCCACTTTATGATTAATTGTATGTGACTAAATACCCAAAACAAACAAAGCTTTGTGTGACTAAATGTTACAAAAGGCCACACAAACATAAAATCCAAGTGGCCATTGGATGATCAATAGTCACACAAAAGACATATTTCTTCACCTTAAACACCATATGGTCACACTTATTAACACTTTTAGCCACTTTATGCTTAATTGTATGTGACTAAATAACCAAAGAAACATGCTTGTGTGACTAAATGTTAGAAATGGCCACAAAAAGAAATTTGATGCGCCATTGGATTATCAATAGTCACACAAAAACTATTATGTTTTTCATAAATGTAACTAACTACTTAATACTAAACAGACTTATCTTATTTCGCCAGACTTAACCTTGTAATCGGCAAATTTTAACCAAGAAAACTAACCTACCGCACTTAACTTTGTAATCGGCAGCTTTAACCACTAAAGTTTTCTGTTTATAAGTAGACCACAACACAAAATATATATATTTTTTTGGGTGCAAAGATGAACTTGTAATAATCAAGGAAACTTTGTAAAATGAAAAAATCAACACACATCGATATGGACAAGTTCCATATCAAGTTGCATACTAGGCAACTCTATTCAATATCTCGATATATCCGTTTATAAGTCCGATAATAAAACAAACCGCCCATATCATACAACCATGGATGATGACAACCAACACAAAACCATCACAAAGAACACCTTTAATGCACCAAGATGAACCATACACTTCCGGATAGGGCTATACCAAGTAGTTTACATTCCATCTCATGAATGGCTTCAACTACTTGGGAACACACACCCTAAATGAAGCCAACCAAATCCTACACAATCCTAAAATGCTTATAAACGCGTTCACCAATAACAACCGATAACGCCTGAATTACGCTTAGCACATGCTAACATCGGAATTATAATCGATTACGGAAGACACCAAGCTTGGTCGCCGATGACAAAGTCAACAAGATTGAATCGACCATTTTGTTTCGCTCCCACCGACACTCCTCAACAATCTCTCCATATGGCGCTTATGGTAACGTGGTTCTTGCTTCTAGGCCTATCATCACGGTGTTGCGATTCACGCTCACATAAAACCCATGTCTTCCCTGTATCTCAAGAATGCGTATGGTACTTCCACATGTGATTTCGTCAGAACTTATGTGGTATGTTCTCGCATTAAAAAGAACAATGTAGTATGCTAATCAAAAGTATGTCAATGTGTTGAAGTATATATTAGTTTTTATGAAAGCGATTATAATGACCAAATGGTCCAATTTGTATCATTACTTACCAAACGACTCGTCCGTGACATATGCAAGGATGGGCGCGTAAAACAATCCCTTTCACTTTCATGCTCGAACATTCGCTCCATGCACATATGTGTTTCATACGCTCATCCGCAATTGGAATTTAATAAAACGGTAATTAATAATTTAAAAGCTATTATATGGAAAGGTTTATTTTTAAAATAAAGTCATAGATTATGTCTACACTTTGATTAACATACCTTCATCTACGGGTTTCTCATGAACGGTCTTGTAAGACTCACCCATACGCTGCACAAGTTCGTAACGCATCATCACCCATTTTCAAAGAAATGGCATCGTGGAAACAAGATTGTTTAGAGATTTGTGAAACAACTCTTGTGCCAAAGAAACGTGTTTTCATCGTGAACCAATACATTCCATCCGTGCCCACCAAACTCATGCACGTGTCTGCTTTCCTCCAGATTTCAATTTGACGGTGAGTGATAGTCGCTACGGCACGCCAAACAACAAGAACGCCAAATTGGTTATTGTCAAGATGGTCCCGAAATTGCAAGGAATGACCTACGAATAGTTTAGTTTAAAGAAAACATTAGCGGGTCAAACAATTAAAATAATCCCCATTTTCAACAAACTTATACAATGTATTGATTAACATTTTTTCTTACGAGAGGTTGTGCAGATATTCATCCAACGTAACTGTGCACCTACGTTGTCTCAGAACCTAGAAGAGGCAGATCGATCCGTGGCATTCGTGGCTCGCATCGCTGCACCGTTACATAATAATGCCTTCTTCCCGACGAATGAAATGGAATGTGGCCACATTGATGTATTGGCTTTGATCAATAAAAGCTTGCCACTCTGGACCCTTGCAAAGTAATGCGACCACGAACCAATTTCCAAGAAACCTTATGTTTGGTTCCCTATTGCGGATTAGGTATATCCAGCTTGGGGTACAAGTGTTTCAAGAAACAAAGCAGAAGCATCTTAAATTTAAAAAGTAAGCACGATATCAATTTGATGGTTACATCGATAAATTTATAACCTTAAGTAAGCATTTTAAGTACAACTTACCCGCAATGTCCTAATGTTTGTGCGGTTTGCCTCCACCAACAATTGGATGCTCATTCTATTTTAAAACCACAATCGCCTTAATGGTCAATAAGGTTATATCATATGCATAACATTCAACTAATACAAGTCTTAGATGATCAATACATCTTT